>CM035432.1:99660511-100180511 GCA_020310875.1 Ceratopteris richardii
TGGTGAAATCGGGCATATCTGAAGATTTTGTAAAGACGCAGCTGAGTATGACAAAAAGAAAAAAGAACGACAACATCCGATGGCAAATATGGTGTACATCTTAGCCATGGATACGCAAGCAGCAGTGGTGCAAACACGTTCGGGCAAGCAATTACAGCCACCTACGGAGATCTTTGAACCAGGAATTTGTGAACAACAAAAGGTGTTTACAAAGGCAAGCAAGTGGGCTACGCAAGAACAATCCGTATTTCCTGACCCAGTTTCGATGATGCAGCAAAGTATACTGCCAGAAGTACGAGAAGGGCAAAATCTGACTGATACAGTACCGGAGCCCACACCAGAGACTGTACCGGAAATAGCCAAAACTGATTCAGTGCGAGATGTGCTATCCAAGGCATCAATTACCTTGCCCTTTGGTCAATTATTGGATTTGGTCCCAGGAAAGCGTCAACAGTTCCAGGAGCAGGTCAGTCCAGGACCCTCGAGTGCTCCCGCAATAGCCACAATCCAACTGGAATTGGACCCAATGGTGGATCATACAGTACCACTGATTACGGTATGGTACAAAAACCACAAAATCACACGTCTTAATTGATGGCAGATCTGGTATCAACATTGCAATAGCAGCACTTTGCAAACGGCTGGGGTGGATGCAAATTGAACCTGTTCAATTCTTTGTATGCATGGCTGATCAATCTCGAGTCCATCCGGTGGGATTGGTGTGAGACATTCTGATCACTCTATAAGGTTCTGTTTTCAAAATGACCTTTGTTGTGCTGGATTTACCCGAATCGAGCCTGGATTACAATCTGCTCTTTGGACGTCCTTGGCTAAAACAAGCTAAGGTAGTGCCTAGTCAGTGCATGAATTAGTGTTTAAAAATAATCATCGGAAATATGTTGTCCCATTGGACGACATGAAACCCTGTGACTTACATGCACGACCATATTTAGCGGAGCCTGTACACATGTTGGATGGTCTCTCCAATGAAGAGGAGACTTTCCTTAAAGCTA
This sequence comes from Ceratopteris richardii, assembly GCA_020310875.1. Lineage (NCBI taxonomy): Eukaryota > Viridiplantae > Streptophyta > Polypodiopsida > Polypodiales > Pteridaceae > Ceratopteris > Ceratopteris richardii. The sequence continues at coordinate 99,661,525 of CM035432.1, forward strand.
ACAAGGATGTGATGGCACTTGGCACTGTAGATTTACAAATGGTGGCTGATAACTGGAGTCCGGCAGCCTGCACGGTAGTACCTTTGACTGGTGAGCATGAGTCGAGTACAGAATATACTTTGGATGAGTCTATGCTCCAACAATTACTCCAGTCCCGAGACGATTTGGAAAGGCCCCGACAGTTCTATGTACCAAACCTGCAATTTAGGTGACCAAACCAACCCACGACCTGTAAAAATAAAGGTCGGACTATCCGTGACTTTCTAGGAGCACCTGTTGCAGCTGCTACGAGAGTTCGCTGATGTGTTTTGCATGGGACCACAGGGATATGAAGGGGTTGGACCCGCGGATTTATCAACACAGAGTGGTGCTAAAACCGGATGCGAGACCCATCAAAGAACCCAGTTACAGGATGAATCCTAACTATGCGGCACATGTTAAAGCCGAACTTGATCGGTTTTTGAAGGTGGGATTTATTGTGCCTATTGAGCATGCAGAATGGATCTCTCCCATTGTTATAGTTCCGAAGAAAAACAAGCAGCTACAGATATGCATAGACTACCAAAAGCTCAACGCCGCAAGCCTACCTGATCCGTTTCCGTTGCCATTCCTGGATACCATGTTAGACGACGGTTGGTCGGGAGATGTATTCCTTTCTAGATGGATACACTGGTTACAATCAAGTCAGAATGGCAGAGTAGGACATACCCAAGACTGCCTTTATTACAAACTGGGGTGTCTATGCATGTACCGTAATGTGGTTTGGACTGTGCAATGCTCCCAGTACGTTCCAACGCTGCATGCAAGAAATTTTTTCTCCTTATTTCACCACATTTATGAGAGTGTATCTGGATGATTTCTGGTTATCCGGTGATACGTCGGCACACCTGTACCATTTACAGTGTTGCTTTTCAAAGTGTCAGGAATATCACTTGTGCCTAAACCCGAATAAATTGGTATTCTCTGTATCCTGTGGCAAGCTGCTTTGACACGTTATTTCAAAACAAGGCATTCAAGTGGATCCAGACAAAGTGAAGGCCATACTAGAGGCTCCTGCTCCTAAGACACCTAAAGAGGTGATGCGGTTTTTGGGCCAAATCCATTGGCATGGGCGGCATCTGCGTTGGCTTGCTCATCTGGCCATACCACTCAATCAATTGATAACCAATAGGCCACGTCAGTTCGAATGGACCGAAGAGTGCCAACTTTCTTTTGACAGACTGAAATCATTGTTAACTCAGGCTCCCATTTTACAAGCACCCAATTGGGAATTGCCCTTTCATGTCTTTGTGGATGCCTCTGACAGTGCCATTGGTAGCGTGTTGATGCAGTAGACTAATAAATGGTTTCATTCCGTATATTATGCGAGCTGCAGATTGGCCCCAGTAGAGCGTAACTATTCAGTTACTGAACGAGAATGTCTTGGCTTAGTATATTCTGTAAAAAAATTTTGACATTATCTATTGGGCAGACGCTTCACCTTCCACATAGATCATGCAGCATTGGTGTATCTTGTGCGACAATAGCATTTGGGAGGACGGTAAGCACGGTGGGTCTTGCTGCTTCAAGAATTTGATTACTCCGTCGTACATTGACCAGGGTCAGCACACGCTCTTGCTGACTTTCTATCTCAGTTGGATTCCAGTGAGCTTCCGGAGGGCGTTGATGACACAACACCAGCTATCTATGTAGCAGAGACAATACAGGATGATCAATAGGAATTACGGGTACCCTCCTCGTACTATGACACCTTGCTTCTGTTCTTGACTAGTGGATGTTTGCTTGGTATGATTTCTTCAGCTGCTCGACGAAGACTAGCCACGCACAGTCGACCCTTTCGGTTGATTGTAGGACAACTATATTACATGGATCACTCAGGAGTACTACTCAAATGTGTTCCCCCACATGAAATTGCTTCAGCCATTACCATGGCCTATGCTGCCCCAACCGGAGGACATTTTGCGGTTGACCTGACTCACCGGAAGATTCTGCAGAGTGGATTGTGGTGGCCCACTATGTATCGTGATGCCACCAAATATGTACAACAGTGTGATGAGTGTCAGCGTTCCCGTCAGCCTTTACAGCGACACTACTTCCCTCTCCAACCCGTTGTGCCTCTTGAACCCTTTCAGAAATAGGGTTTGGATTTCATAGGACCTATTACATCTCCAACAACAATTACCAATAACAGATATATTCTGACATGCACAGATTACGCAACTAGATGGGCCGAAGCATGGGCTTTACGATCAGCTACAGCAGCTGCGGTTGTTAAATGCTTAATGAAGGATATCTTTCCGCGTTACGGGTTACCCTTGGAGATAGTAACTGATCAAGGTACGCACTTTGCAAATACATTAATGCAAGTGCTTACGAAAACATTCCAGATTGTGCATAAATTCAATTCTCCCTATTACCACGAGCATATGGACTCGCTGAGAGTACCAACAAAACTCTCTTAAACATCTTGAAGAAACTGGTGTTGGATTGCCCAGAGAGATGGGACCAATTTCTACCTACTGTACTATGGGCTTATCGTACCACATACAAAGTGGCGACCGGAACAACTCCTTTTAAGTTGGCGTATGGATTAGAAGCAATTGCTCCTATGGAACTGGTGGTTCCCAGTTTGCGTGTGGCTTTGGAACAGAAGCTATTACTGGAAGAATCTTTTCCCTTTCGATTGGAGGCTTTACGGTCCTTGGATGAATAGCATTTGGAGAGTTTCTTGGTGATGCAAGAAGTGCAGCTGCGACAGGCCAAAACCCACGATCATTTCCTCAAAACCCCCGTGTTTACGGTAAAGCAATTAGTCCTCTTCTATAATGCTAAGTCTAATAGATCTACCAAAAAATTTAAACTGCGTTGGTTTGGTCCATACTATACTGCTGACCAAGTGGGACCCGCAACTTTTTGGTTATCCACCTTAACTCGTCATCTTCTACCTAAAGTGATTAATGGTTCGAAGCTTCGACCCTACTATCTGCCGACTACCACCTCGTGAGATGCTTTCGGTATTTTCACTCTTTTTCGCTTGTCACTCTTTTCACTCGCCTTTCTTTTCTGATCTCCATGTTTCGGTTGACCAACTGACCGTAATCCTTCCGTTTTCTCATCTAACCATGATTAATAGCCGCATCTGTGTAGCCGATCCTATTACTGCATGCATGTCGCCATTATGTCGGTATATTTCCAATACTGCGTTATGATTAGGGTTCTTGCCGCTTGATTTTTCCAGTGTTTCTACTTAATCTTGTCCTTCCTGCTGTTAGTTGCTATTGTGTCTTTTTGTGTTTGCGACCCTTGTGTGCTCTGTGTTTTCGCTTGTTTTTGAGTGCACCAAGGAAGCTCTTGCGAACATAGTAACCTTCTGTGCAGGTTTCACTCCGAATGCGAGTGAGTACTTGCGTGCTCGGGGACTTCTGGCCTTCGTTGAATTGTCATGGCATTCAGTGGAGTGTCATCCCTTTCTGTGCTATTACATGAGGAATCTACACAGATGCTAGAAGATGACGATGATGAAGATTTGCCACACTTCTTCCAATGAAAACACAGACGAATTAGCCCATCGCAAAGCCAGGTGCAGGGTTCCACCGCCGTTCAAGAAGTTGAACTCTTTCATGAGACTGCCACTTCCTTATAGGTAGAATTTGCCCCGTCGTCTCCTAGTAAGCAGCCGGAAAAAGATGTTATTATGGAAGATGTAGCTGAACTCTCACAGCGGGAGGAATCTCATCAATCGGTTGCTCAGGCTGTGAAGGAGACAGTAGATGCTACCCTTGTTAGTGAATGTCAATCTCCTTCTCAGCAAGATGCAGACGACCAAGCAGATACAGTCAATCAATCAATCGGTAATGAAGAAGCGGTTCCGGAAATTGTTTTGATGGTACCTCAGAATGAGACCGAAATAGTTTTAGTTCCAACTTCTCTTATCCCGCTTCCTCCTCCAACCACCATTGTTGCTGATGTTGAAGTTCCTCCCACTGCACCTTCAACTACCATTCGTGAGGCATCGACCCATCTCCTCTCCTCTCCCGACTACTCTCCACCATCATCACCTCACCTGCTTTCTGCCTCATCATCACAGCCTCCTCCTTATCTTCCCCCAGCAGTAATGTTCACTGAATTGGCATCCATGGGCCAATTACTCATTCAATTCTCTCAGCGGTTGCCTCTTCAGATGAAGATGGCCCAACAATCTCTTCAACAGGAGTTGCAGCATAAAGTCGATATCCTGGAAGCTGATATCGCACCCCTTCAAGAAGAAGTGCTCACTGCGAAAGCTGAGACCAATTCCTGCGAAGAGCGGATTCGTCTTTTGCAAGCCCAATTGAATGAGAAGGATGTTCTCCTGGCTGCTCACGATGAAGAGATTTCTCAATTGGAACAAATGGTGAGAGATAAGGAAGATGCCAGGATTGCATTAGGAAATCTGCTGGAGGATACACGCGTAGATCTTGCTTTGGTGGAGCAGAAAGGATAGGAAATGGTAGATCTTGCTATGCAAAACACTGAAGAATTAAAGAAGGTGTCCGAAGAGCTTTTCCAAAAGAGTCGTTCTTTGGAAGAAGCGATTGGCCTGCAGGTTAACTTAAAAAAGGAGATGGAAGCTATTAAAAAGGAGAGAGAAGACTTTTACAAAACGATGCACTTTCAAGCTCAGGAACTTGAAAGAAGAGAAAAGCAACTGGGAGTTCAGGCGGACACACTTTCGCACATTGATGCAGACATAGCGGAAATAAAGCTGTAACGAGACGCTGCTATGGCCAATGACTTTTATGTACATGAATCCTTTTTGCGGACGTAGACGGAATCACTCCTAAGCCACGTCATAGCTTCTAGTTCTGTTAGGACTGATGCACAACTTATAGAACCTGCAATTTTGAAAGATATGCTAGATTCTCTAAAGCAAAAGATTACACGTACCTTCAAATTAGCTCGCACTATGTATATCCAAGGTATCATAGATGAACCATGACTCTGTAATTACCAATTTTGGGTTCGAGTCCACCGTGCATGCCAGTGTAAGCAGCCGGAAAGGAACTCATACTTTTTGTAATATATATCCTGAAAAGTTGCACGCATGATGTAAAGGCATAGTGCAAAAGTTGTAACTCTTGACAAATTAATAAAAGAGTCACGTGAAGCAGAAGGTGTAGTCACCGGATTGTTTGTCTAGGCTAGAGCTGGAAGCGAAGTTCACTTACCGAATTACTTTGTAATCTGAATACTGTCAATTCTGTTGATTAAGTTTAATCATTAAGTGAAGAAGTTATACACTTAACTGTCTGGTGTGGAAGTGTGTTGAAGAATGCACGTTAATTCAGTGAAGTAGTATACTCTTAATCTATAGATTTGGGAAAATACAAACAGAGCCTCTGTTTACAGACCCCTAACCATCCTAAGAACCCAAATTGAATTTAACTTAAACAGATAACTTAATCCTAAGTTTGGTTTAAACATATTTCATGTTATTTTTAGACAATTTTAGCTGAAGGATAAGGCTCAAGCCTTTGGCGAATTTAAAAAATGGGTACACCTTGTGGAAATTGAAATAGGGAATTAGACTATGAGAAACTTTGGATAGATGGAGCTGATGAGTTCACTTCAAAAGTCTTTTGATGTTTTGCAATGAAAAGGGCATAATATGTGAACTTTCTACACCATATACTTGTTGGATGTCAAAATCAAACCATTGTAGAAATGGATATATTTATCTTTCAGTACAATCTACATTTTTAGTGGAAAATATACTAAAGAACTCATGAAAGAGACCACTAAAAGCTTATTCTAGTCAGTATCTCACAATTTCCCATTTTAGAACACTTGGATGTGAGTGTTATGCTCACATGCCATATAAAATTAGAAACAATCCACAACCAAAGTGATGGAAATGTATCTTGCTAGGTTATTGAAGATTTTAGGCTTAGTTGTTATATGAATGAGAGATCAGGAAGGTATTGGTTAGTACATATGTGATGTTCAAAGAGAAGGAACAAGGGACTTCTACTTTATCAACAATAAGATAATCCACTTTGACCCTAACCCAATCGTTATACCTCAAGCTAAAATAGAGGAAGCATCATTTCATGATGAGGAGGAGGAACCAAAAAGCCAAGCTATTCTCACTCCATCAGGAAGTTATTGCTACGTTATGTTAAATTATGACAACAAGAATCATATGCCTAATATCTAGCTTAAAATAATATAGATGTGTTAGGTTTTCAACAAGGATGGAGGAGCAAAGAAGGGCCTCTATAGACATAATGAAAAATTCTTTGATGGGTGAGTCTGAGAAGGTTCAAAACCATCCATATAAAAGAGACATAAGTGAATCCATGCTTGAAGGAAGCAATGCAAGTTGAGGATGTCAACATCATGAAGAATGGGACATAGAAGCTAGTTGATAAACCAAAAAAGAAGAATATTATTGGCACCAAATGGATATGGAAAGTACAATATAAATATGATGGTAGTCTTGGAAAAACTAGGGTTTCGTTGCTCAATAGGGGTATAAGCATGTGGATGTATTAGAATTTGAAGATTCTTTCACCTCATCTGCTAGAATGAGTATTATTCACACAATGCTTGTTGCCAGTTGTTGCACATAGGAAGTGGTGAGTGTACCAAATGGATGTGAAGTCCGCATTTTTTTTGAGAGAACAAGAAATCGATTAGTAATGGCATGTATCAATGTACAGAGGGCAAGACTACCCCCACCATTTAGGAAGCAAGGCCAAAACACATTTGGCCATATTCACTGACTCAACATGCAGATAGGTACTGCAGCTAGTACAGTAGCTCGGACGAGCTACTGCAACTAGTGGCAATAGTGCAAGGGACCCAGAAAGCCAGCAATAAAGACGACAAAAATCAACTATAGACACAATTCCAACATCTCAATTCTAGTAGCTGAGTACAATTTCAAAAGGGATTCTCTCCATTGGCTAGGTCTAGTAATATACACATGCATGGATAGAGAGAAACCCTCCTCGGGAGCATCAACAATGGCAGCAAGAGCTTTGATGATCATAGCCTTCAGCCCAGACAGTAAAGAGAATACAGCTGCACCGGTGGAGTTCTTGTTGCTGAACACAACCATATCTCTGCTCTTCCAAATACTCCACAGAATATTAGCTCTCCACATGTTCCATAAAACAAAATCAAAGTTGTTGCAGACCCCTAGTAGAAGTTCTTTGTAGCTAGGCTGGAAGTTATGTTTCTAACAAAAGGGTAAGATACAACTCCAAAAACATTGAGCATGTAAACAATTGATAAAAAGGTGGGGGAAATCTTCCACACTACCACAAAAAATACATACACCATTATTAATGTTCAACTTCTTGTCTTTAGCACCACACCGCATTGTGCAGAATAAGCTAGAGGAGAAAGGAGTGTTTGATGTTCACACGTAGGTGCCAAATACACTGAAATCTATTGAACCATTTTTTAGCATTCCAACTAACTTTCCAGATTTTGTTAAGCTTGGGTAGGATCCAAGTGATTCTCCCTCTCCTAGATTTGAAGTTCTTTAGCATGTATTGAGCAACGTCTTCTAACTTGACAGGTTTCCTCTGAACACTGAGGTCCACCCTCCTAATCAACATCATCCCATGCTTCAAGAGGACGTGCAAACAGCAAGAAGAGCAATGAGTATTTGAGATATGATCTTCAGACATGATTTCACCATTTAGGGTGAGATCCTTCCAGGTAGTGAAACCCAATTTGAAACATTTGTACTCTCTGATCCCAAGATAGCCATCATTCCATAGAGATAGCCAACATGTCCAAATATTTTCCTGCAAACAGAAGTCAAAGTGATCAAAGAATTTTTGGTTTGGGCAGCACAACATTTTTAACCTCCATCCAAGCTTGCCTCATTCTAGAGCAAAGAACAGAACCCACAGGGGAGTACTTGTGGGGAGAAACCAGAATGTCCGTGATTCATCCAAACTTTGTAATCAGATAGAGTAAAATTATTCACATTTCTTTTAATAAGGATGGCCCAAAAATCATTAGAAGTTTAAAGATCGAACAATCAATTTTGCAGCCAGGTTAGTAGACATCTTAATAGGAAAAAATAAGCCTAGACGCCCTTCCTTCTTAGGCAAGTGTCACGTTTTGTATGGAGGATACATCACCACCAATAGATATGAAGTTAACCAAAAAATTAGTAGGGATTCTTATCTACTTATGCAATTTTATACCTCGTATCAACTTTACAATGGATTTTTTAAGCATGTTCTCAAATCAGCCATTTGAAAGATGGAACTTGAGTGCTCAGTTACCTCAAAGGCACACTAACATTTTGCATCACATTTATCTATAGGGTACCTTTTTACTCGGATATAAAAAGTCAATTTTTGGATGTTGCATCTGTTTTGTACATGAAGCCTTCTCTTGGATTAGTAAGAGGGAACCAACAATGACATTGTCTTCAATGGAAGCATAATACAAGGTAAATTGTTTTGCTACTTATGACAAAGGATAATTTGGAAAATGCGCATGCATAAAGAAGGACTTATAGAGTTAAGTTGTGATAGTTAAAGTTGCATGGTGATTCCATTCATGCACAAAGCATTTCAAGATTCAATATCACTATGTACGTGAGATGATGGGGGATGGAGTTTTGGAAATGTTGTCTTGTCCATCATATCACAATGTTGCAGGAATCTTCATAAAGGCTTTACCAAGGACCAATCCTATTCTCATGTTCATGGCCTTTGCATGGTACCAAGGAGCTAGCTCACTTACAGTTGAACATTGAGGGAAAGTGCTAGATATGTTCAATGCATCACCCACATGAAGCATCAATACTCCACCTTCAAGTGACCACAAATGATCCATGGTGCTCTAACTTGTAAGGCACCCATTATTAGGAGAATCCATTGTGAGAACTTGAACATTTATGAAACCCTAACTTCCAAGTTAGATGAGGTATATACGTGAACTTTGATGATAATAGATGATCTTTGTGAGCCTAACCATGAGGTTAAAAAGGGCATAAACTCCACAACATTGGGCTTTCATACAAGGTGAAAATAAGCCCTTGTGAAACTAAATAATTTCCCCATAGAACCTTAAATGGGGGAGTGCATGGAGGGGAGTGCAAAAGGGGGGCTTTCCCCCTTCTGTGGGGTTCAAGGGGCCTATCCCCCTAGCCCATAGGGCCGAGAAGGTAGGAATTGTGGTCGAGATTCAACGAGTAGGTCGACAATCGAGATGAACGCGACAAAAATCGAGACTCAATGGAAGTAAGATTAATCCAATTGAAATGCGTGAATGTGTCACCTTTTGCAAGTAAAATGCACAAGTGACACTTAACTAAGATGGATTATTTCAACTTGTTCATGCTCGATGATGTTTATCTATAAAAGAGTTCTTTATTGCATATTGATGCATGATACTTTTTGGTTGAGTTCATGTTCATTGATGACAAGTAATCATTAATTGATTTCTTGAATGGTCATTTGAATATGAAACTAAATGTTTGTTTTGAATACACGAGAAGCATAAATGTGTGTATATACATGTGTATGTACATGAGTGTATGTTCATGTATGTGCATTTGAAATATATATGTCAAAATGTGTATGTCCATTTGAGTGTGTATGAATGTGAACCATGTGTGTATGAGTATTTGTGTGTGTGTGTAATTGTGGATCCCAATGTGCATGTGTATGTTTATTGTTGTGCGCTCACATGTTAGTATGCGTGTGTATGAATGTTTATATTCATGTATACGTTTAATTGTTAGATGTGTGTATATTCATGCACAAAAGAACATATGAATCATTTACAATTATGTGCGAAAGGTCATGCGCGAAGGAGGCATGCTGAGGATAGATTTCGAGGGGTTGCTTCCAACAATGGGTAATGTTGTGGTAACCTACAAAAGATCAGTATAGGAGGAGGAAACAAATTGTGATAAGTGTTGCATCTACATACTTTTTTTTTTTAGGGTACAAGGAAAGTTGAAATGACAATGAAATTGAAATGTCCAGCTCGGCAGGAATCGAATCCAGGCCATCAGCCCCACCACGTTCGATGCTATCCGCTACACCAAACCCATTTGGACTTTTTTTTTGGGGGTACAAGGAAAGTTGAAATGACAATGAAATTGAAATGTCCAGCCGAGCAGGAATCGAACCCAGGCCATCAGCCCGATGGCATTCGATGCTATCCACTACACCAAACCCATTTGGACAGCATCTACATACTTTTACTTCGAGCTCATACTATTTTCTTATCTTTCTTTTTCTCGAACTCCGTGACAATGTCTCATCGAGGAGACACCATCCGATGATATATTTTGATCGACCATTTTATCGATCTTTCCAATGTTCTAGTGTTCCCATGTTTGGATGTTTTGATCTCCTAATATGTTCCGGTGTTTGGATGTTTCGGTGTTTCGGTACTCCGACCTTCTAGAGATTTTTTTCTTCTAGAGATTGTAGACTTTTGAAGATTGTGACATTTTGGAGATTTTGACACCATTGGTGCACCAATGAGTCCATTATCTAGAGTCTTTTTAGATCGTCATCTAAGCTCCATATCGGGAGTGCATAGGTGGGCAATACCATCTTTATGGTTACATCTCTCTTGAAAACTTGAGAATTTGAGTTGTGTATCTCTTAGTATATTTCTCTTCTTTGTCTAGACTCTAGTTACAAGTACTATTGATAGTGCTCAGTGTTCTAACGCTCATACTTCCAAGGCGTTTGAAGCATGGAACATATTTGAAAAGGAGATATGAAGCTCTAATTCAAGATAAAAATGCAAGCAAATGAACGGTCTTCATGAAATGAATCAGGGAAGTCCAATTTCTTTACTCTTTGAATTATGGCATGAGAACAGTCTTTATTTCGTGCATTAGAAGACCATCTTAAGAAATGTACTGAAGACACATATTAGAGAAAGTTGAAATCATGCAAAGTGGCATCTTTGCTCATCATTTTAAGATAGCATATATTATCCAAGTTTATTGCTTTTTGGCTTAAAATGTGTTGCTTGTGGTTCGTAAAGAAATTTTATGGCTAAATTTTGGAGAAACTATCTCTAGAAGACATTTGGAAAGTCTTCAAATCAACATGTTTAGTCACTATTTCCAATCGATGACCACCTAGTAGCTGATCAACTTCATATGCATGTCGCTCTTTTCTTGAGAGTCACATTTCAAGGATTTTTGGCTCCTTAGAATTCTTATCTTGGAAGCTTTCATTTGGAAGAGCTATAATTGTTTTGAATCAAGAAATAGTTCTCATCAACCTCTTTTTGATAGTTTTGGTGGTGGAGTTTCTTGGATTATTTTATCCCAAGGGGGATCACTATTGCTAGATTTATATGCTTTTTCTAAGTCTGACTGAGTGGTTGATATGACTTTTGTATGTCCATCAGTGGTTCTTTCTTCATGATTGGTAGCTCATGCATATCTTGTTTGAGCAAGAAGCAGTCTGCTCTAGCCACTTCTAGTTGTGAGGCTAAGTATAGGGTAGCTTTCATGACAACCATTGAGTGTGTGTGGCTCATACAACTTATGGTTTATTTGGGTCAAAAAAGAGAAGTATGTTGACAACCTTAGCTTCACCTTCCAACAAGTCTCTATCCCATTGCAGCAGTAGGGACTTGATGACAAAGAAGTGGGAAAGGGAATCCCTTTTTAATTTGTCAATCCAAGAACAAGCTAACCCGATTGGTGCTTAGAGACTAGTGCTTCACAAACCACACATCAATCATGCTCAAAGGATGCAAGCAAGCACACCTGTATGAAGATCCAAAAGGATCGAAAATGATAGAACAAGGTGGAAGCATGAAAACACGACTTTCTGAATAACACGCTTCTCTTCTCATTAGTGCAAAAGATACAAGGGAAAATGGCCCAGAATTCTTCACATTTGTGGATTTTATATCCTTTTGGAGAGAATCGTGATATTCTACTTGGAGAGAGTCACGATTTCCTGCAATGTTCTTTTCTACACAAATGGAAGGACTTCTTTTGTCTATTTGGGGTTGGATCTCCTAGGTCACTATAGGAAGACTCTTCCTTGGTGTTACAAAATTAGGAGCTCTTATATACATGACATTATGGTAAAACACTATTTGAGGTAGTTTGTCAACATTTCCTCCCCCTCCTAGACGCTTTGATGTCCTCATCAAAATTTGGAAATATGTACATCTCCTATGGCTGTGGTTTTCCTTATTCTATTGTATACCTTACTACTGCTAGTATTTATCTCTATTTGTACATCTCCTAGAGGTGCATGTGTTGCTCCTGCTCTTTCATGTTGATTTTGTTGATGAGCTTTATTAAGGCCTTCCTCCAGTTGACAACCACGATTGGTGCATCTATTGTGTTCCAATTGTGATATTCTAGATATGTAGCTTTGTATGCGAGGATGCGTGCCTCAGCACCCAAATAGACTCTTCCAAAAATCTCTGAGTCCATCTCAAAAAATGTCATAGAGAATGCATCCTCGAATGTCTATAAGTAAATGCTCTACATAAGCATGACTCGTGCATAGTATGCCATGAGACACTGTCTATCTAGCATTTCACTGAGATAAAAAAGAAGCATATTTGTGCCTGAATGGAAGCCCAAAAATTTCAAAGTTCTGATGTTGGCCTCTGAAAAACTCTCGAGATAGTTCTTTATCATGGTTAGTATTCGAGTTTTACAATGATGGTGTAATCCTGTACATCTCTCATGTCTTCCAAAAAGGTGTCGATTACTTGAAGCATATAGGATTTGGTTGGCCAACTGCATGGAGGTCTTGTTAGCTTTGCAAAATTCAACCACGTGCATGGTATCTGTCCACTCCTCGGGCATTCCCAAAAAGTTGGCCAATCCCTTGGGTGAGTGCATGGACAATATGTTGGGTTGAGCTTGAGGCTAATCAGAGCATTTGTCCACACGTGCCAGCATGCTTTTTGTTTATTCAAAAATTCCCTATGCCAACGCGGGTTAACCTTGTGAAAAAATTCTTTCGTTAGTATGAACTGACTCTCCAAGTACTCTAAAAATTGATCAGGCCTCATCTGCAAAATGCTTGTTTGTATTCCTTTATTGACTCGCTTATGTAAACTATGGGCATGTCCAGGATATCAAAATTGGAGAGCGTTCATGGAGGTTTCTTTAGCTTATGTAGTAGAAATTTGACTAACTTAGCCTCATATCTATCATATAGCTGCTTTAGGTACTTGATTCTACTGTTGCTATCATGAATTAATGTACATGATGGTAGTGGTTCTTCAAGACCTAGCTCATCAGATTTGTCATTCCTTGCATGTGCATCTTCTGCCTCCATCTTTGCATCTTGGATGGAGCTTTTGCCTCCTTGTTCTGTCTCTTGAGCTTCTTCTCCGATGTGAGCTTGCACCTCAAATACTTTTGTTTCCCATAGGATAAGTTCTCTTATTTCCCTCTCCACTTCCTATCGGCATACTTCCATTGTTTGTTGAATCTGATCCTTGACTGCTCTGAAACATGCAAACATTTCTATTGAAGCTTCACATAATTGTTTCATTCTCCCTTCCACCTTTGCCTTTACATCTAACAATGCTCTTGTCTGGGAGAGATCTCTTCTAGCTTCTGCTCATTCTCTTTCCAACTCTTTTATCCTGTCTGAATCTTGATTGCTCTGGAAATATGTGCTACTTTCCGGATCCAAAATGGATAGCAGCTCATCATTTAGCTCCTTAATCTTTTTAAATGATGAATATAGAAAATAATATTTCTTTTTATGATTTTCTATTTTTATCTTTTCTAGAGTGTTGTACCTCTTTTTGCTTGAGCTCTTCTAGGAGTTCTTGGATTGTCTAGCCTCTTACCTGAGCAACCTCTTGGTTTTCCATACTTTTTGTTCCCAACTCCTCTGTTCCATTCTACTGTTCTGAGATCTTGCATACACTACTCTTTCTCTTGGTGGAGCTTCGAGGCTTCCTCTTTCTTTCTTTTTAGGTACAGTTTGCACTTTTCCTGTTCATCCTTGAATATCTTTAGGGCATTTCTCCCTAGCTCGATCTCTCCATCTTTTTGCTTTATCATTTCATTGAAGTGGTTTTCCATCTCTTGGCGTTCTTTCTCTGCTTCTCTGCTTTGGTGTCCTGCAGCTATAACTTCCTCTGTTACTTTTACTATTTCTTCTTGAAGAACTTTGTTGTCCCAGAGCAAAGCCTCATTTTTTTAATTAGATCTTTACTTTTTGTCTTCCAGGTTTCCACTAATTTTCTTCTTTCTTCTTCCATTCAGAAACCTTCCAATAGTGCCCATCTTGATCCTTGAAAAAATTGTTCTATTCGTTGATTGAGTATAGTCTTGATTTCTAATAGGTCCCCATTCTCCTCCTTCTGTTGGCCTTGGGTCAAATACTACTGTAGTGCTTTATCTTCATTTTCTAGTCTCTCATGCCCTAATTGCATTGATTTGGCTTCTTCTTCTTTCACTTCTTTGTCTGTTTCCATCATAGCTTTTAGGTTCTTTTGTTCATCTTCCTCTGCGTTTCTCTCTGGTATTTAATCCTCCACACCTTGGATCTCCCTCTCTGTCGAGTTTGTTTCTGCATCCTCCATGCCATTTGCATTAGCATATTCCTCTTAGCTGATGTCCTCCTTAGAATTGCTTTCTTCTTGAGGGTGTTCTTCCTCTATCTGCACATTATCATGTGGTGCATCTCCTTCTTGGAGGCCCTTTGATTCACTTTTATTTGTCATCTCTGTTTCCTTAGCTATGCCTTCCTTTTCCTCTTCTCCTTGGAATCTGATGTAGAACTCTTTTTTGGGCTTTTCCCAATGCAGTCTTTGTCCTAGTATTTTTGTTATATCCATATGAGTCATCCCTTGTTCTTCAGCCTCTTCCATGATCACATCTTGGTCCTAGTATACCATCTCTTCTTGCTCCTGATCTTTGTGTTGACAAGTGGTTAGAACCGATGTTTCTTCTTGTGGTAATTCTTTTGTTGTCTCTATTTCAAATCCCATAGATGCATCAAAAAAGTCATCCAAGTCAGCTTCTTGTTCCATTTCTCTGAGTTTTTGGATGTTGAACTCTTCCTAAGGTTTTCTTGTCTCTGCGGTGTGCAAGAGTTGTTGTAGTAATTCCCTTTCCTCTTCATCTTCCTCCTCCAAATCTTGTGCTTCCGCATCATTAGTTTTTTACTACTCTTTCGGATCCTTCGACTGTGGTATGCATATGAGATGCCCATCTTCTTTGGTCATTAGAGTGGATCTGCCTTCGAGGAGCTCCGATGGGGGTTCTAGTAGGTACGACATGGGCTGCTCGTTTTCATTTTACCTCATACTTTTTTGAGAATCTCTTGTTGCTTTTCTCGATGAGTTGTTCTCGGTGATCTTCTATTGCCTCATTTCTTACCTCTTTGCTTTTGGTGGGGGGTACCACCTTCACCTTCTTTGGAGGCACTAGCTTCCTTTGATCCTTAGCTAGGTTGAGTTGTTCAAAGATTCTCCTTAACACTTTTTCTCTCCTGAAAAAAGTTGCCTCGGTCTTAGACTCCAGCAGATTCTCATGAGCTTTCTCATACACCTCTAGCTCTTCTTGTGTCCAGTATGTTGCCTTATCAGAGTAATCATCCAGCGTCTTCTGATATTGCTTTTCATATGCCAGTCTTTTGTCTTCATAGCCTTGCAGGAAATATGTGTATAGTTTTTGCTTTTCTGTTATTGGAGGACATGGAGCTGGATCCGCCTGGGCCTCTCTCTACGGTACCAGCACTTCCTCCCTAGTGGGTTCCAACATCTCTGATGCTGCCTTCCTTGGGTCTTCCTTTACCCCGAGGGTTACATAGTCTGTCTCCTTCTCTTGTATACCTTGATCTTCCTATTTGGGAACTTCTTTATCTCCATGTACCGCTCCATGCCCTTCCTAATATCATTCAAGTTATAGGTTTTTCCTCCATCAAACTTCAAATCTTCCCTCACTAGGGCTTGGTTGATCTTTATGGTCTTCATCTCTCCTGTGAAGTCTAGTACCTGGCACATTAAGTACTCTTGTGGGTCATTTTCCTCCAAGGTGTGCCTATCCATGGTTTCCATAGCTCAGATACATCTAGGGATGTCTATCATAATGAGATCCAAATCCAAAAATCCATGCCATTGTTGTTCAGTAAGAGGCTCTAGGTATTTTTCGACCCGATATCCACTTATGTATTTGGGCATGACTTGTCCTTCTAGGGTTGCGAGTTGCATGGCCCCATCATTACTAATCTTGTGTAGGACATATGGTCCGTGTCCCCTCTTGTGCAATTTCTTGCCCATTTCCTTGATGGTGAACGCTAGGACTAGGTATTCTTCATTCAAATCCTTCTCTTTGATGTGCATATCAAAGTAAGCTTTCGTCTTTGTTTATTAGCATACAAAGAGTTTATGGCTTGTAACCTAGTGGCCCCTAACTTTTCTAGTTCCAAGATTCTATTTACGAACTCGTGTTTTATCCAATCTAACATCTTTTCCACTTTTAGGGTTGGGATCAAGAATTCCATGGGTAAGATAACATTTTGCCCATATACCAAATTGAAAGGTGTAGTTCCAATGCTGGTTTTATAAGCAACTCTATAAGCCCACAGAGCATGATGTAATTACTTATCCCAATCTGACCTTTTATTATTGACTATCTTTTCTAAGACTCCACACGAAACCTTATTCATTTTCTTGGGGGTGATTGGGTGCTAAGAGTCTGTGCACTACTAAGAACTCTTTGAGAAGATATTCTATGACCTCATTGACAAAGTGCGTTCCCCTATCACTGATGATTTCTAATGGTTACCTAAATCTCACAAAGATGTTTTCAAATAAGAACCTGGCTACTATTTGAGCATCATTTCTTTGGGTGGCTTTAGCCTCTGCCCACTTAGTTAAGTAGTCAGTTGCTACTATGATGTATTCTGCATGTGTGGTTCTAGAAGATGGTCAAATAGCTCCAATGAAATATACGCGCCACTTGGAGAAATTTCCAAAGCTCATTATTGGTCTTAGTGTCATATCATCTTTTCTTATGAGATTCTTTGTTCTTTGGCAAATGTCACATCTTTCCACAAATATCTTCGCATCTTTATGTAGTGTTGGCCACCAGAATCCTACATAGATTATTAGCTTGGAAGTTCTTTCTATTGAAAAGTGTTATGATGTTGCTCATGCATGTGCTAATTGTAACATTCTCACATTCTCCTCTTCTGGAGCACACAATCTTAAATACCCATCTTTACCTCTCTTATACAACTGATCCCCTATCAATGAGTATTCTTTGCATTCCAAATTCATCACCTTCTCGTGAAAAGACTTTTTCACTTGAAGCTCTTGTGTTTTCAACTATTTTATGATCTCTTCTCCCCATACTGGATTTTTGTTTATCCAAAATGTAGTTGCCTTTTCCACTACTTTTCTTCCTTGGCAAGCCTCACACTGTTGAACAAAATAATGTATGTCATTCTTTTGGTCGGTCCAATGTACCCCTAATCTGTGAAGATTCATCAGGGTTTGGGCTTTAGAAGCATAGACTAGGCTATGAAGGTTATGTGCCCTTTCTAGGTGACTCCTCTGTTCCTCATCCAAGATGTAGCTTAAGACTATGTCTGAATGATGGAGGTGGTATAGGTGTCTTGAAAGCAAGATGTAGTTTTTGGTTTGACCTAAGGCTTGACTTATGTATATTTTAGAAAATTGAGGTCCAAAACTCAGTAATGGAACAAGGTTCTCTACCCAAGTAGGCACGACTTCCACCCTAAACAGATAAATGTCTGGCAGTTCATCATCCACACCTTGGGGTTCTTCTCCATTGCATAGTCTAGATAGATGATCTACCTTGATGTGAGTCTTTTCTTGTTTCACTACAACCTCAAAATCAAACTCCATCAATAGCAAAAATCACCTAACAATTCTTCCATCATTACAAGGCTTGTTCACTAGATACAAGAGGGCTTGATGATCCACAAAGAACTTGAACTTGTTTGCTAGGAGGTAATGTCTGAACTTCTTGATTGCATACACCATGCCTAATCCCTCTCTCTTTGTTGTGGTGTAGTTTCCTACTTGCATAAGCAACTGGGAAGTATAGCTTGGAATTCTCAACTGGCTATGGTAGAATGCATCCCAATGCAAAATTGGAAGCATCCACATGGACATGGAAATTTTCCTCCCAATTATGTGGTTTCAAGATGGGTGTTGAGCTCAACCAATACTTCAATTTCTTAAAAGCATCTTCACATTATTTTGTCCATTCAAACTTGGTGATTAAGGCATATAAGGGTCTAGCGAACATAGCATAATTGTGGACAAACCTCCTATAGTATCCACAATGTCCTATGAAAGCTTGCAATTCCTTCACAGTTGTGGGCCTAGGCATCTCAGCTATTACTCTGGTCTTTTCCTCATTAGTGGATATGCCGTTCTTGGAAAAAATATGGCCAAGAATCTTTCCTTGCCTAACAAAGAAAATACACTTTTCAAGGTTTAAACAAACTCTGTAAAGTTTTCACTTCTCAAACATTTGTCTAAGTTACTCAAGGTGAGCTTATCTTTTGCAAGAAAAAGCACACGTCATCGACATATACTTCCATAGTTTTTCTCAAGAGATCTTTGAATACATGACACATAATCCTTTGAAAGGTAGCTGGTGCATTTGTCAGGCCAAATGGCATAACCCTAAATGCAAATACCCCCCACTCAGTTGCAAAGGCAATTTTGTGTTGGTTTTTTGGGGCTATAGCCACCTGATTATATCTGGAGAAACCATCAAGAAAACTATACACCTCTTTCCCAGATACTCTTTCCAATATATGACTGGTAATTCGCAGTGAATAATTGTCTCTAATAGTGGCAGCATTGAGCTTTTTGAGATTGATGCAAACCCTGAGTTTGCCATTTTTCTTAGGGACAATTACTATAGGAGATATCTATTCTGTGTGCTCTATCTCATAGATAAACACTATTGATAGCCGTTTATCAATTTCTTCCTTGATTTTGGCATCATACACATCATTATAAGTGTAGTGTCTTTTTTTGGAGGGTTTCGAATCTGGGGCAATGGGTATTCTATGCACACAAATACTTGGGTCCACCCCCTTGAGATCCTTGTAATTCCACCAAAACACCTCCCTAAATTCCTTGACTAGGGCTATCAACTGTTCTTCCTCTTCTAGCTAAATATCATTGGCCATGACTACCTTTCTCTCTTCTCCCTCTTCCATTGTGATTGTCACTTGTTTCACATATCCTCTGTTGTCATAAGCCTAATTGGTTCTACGTTCTCTTTGGGGTTTTTGGAATATTACCTTCATTTCTTCCACTTCATATCTTTTGAAATGTTTTCGAACATCAAGTTCTGCCTCTACTTGTTTTTCTTTCTTTTCCTCCTTCAGTATACTAGAGGATAGTAATTTTGTGAGAGATGTTTCTCAGTGTGTACTTCACCATTTTCCATGATTTTAAAGCTTGTTAAAATCCTTATATTGTCTAATATATGATACAAATGTTAATCAGCAATTGAGTCTTTAATCATGAGATATCTCTATTTTACTGCACACACGTCTAAGTACTATTGCAGCCCGAGAAAATCGCGGTCATCCTATCACTTGCTAAACTTCTTTCTCCTTGTGTAGTCCATCATTTTTGTTGAAATAACTCTTGATTGTTAGCGTACTAAGCTAGCAAGAGTTTCCCAAAAGGAATTAATTTAATTGCTATTGTGGTGTGAGAATTGGTCAAGACTTTGGACATGTGTATGAACATAAATAACAAGTTTTTGGCTCTTGAATCTACTCCAACTTATCTTTTTTTTATTCAACTTTTTGAGAGTGATCTTGCAAGGTACATAGGGTGTCTAATACATCCTTTGGCAAGCTAAAAGGGCCCACCACATATCTCTAGAGTCCATTTGGCTGGTGTAATGCAAAGTTTTTATAGTTTCTATAGCACCACTTCATCTTCATCAACTACAAATCCATCTCTTCATAGTGATATCAGAGCAAGGTTGGACAACATGCCAGATGGATTTCCTTCATCAATTGACAAATTGGATAGAGGTAACTACTCAACCTGGTCATTAAGGATGGAAGCTTATCTTCAAGGAAGGAATTTATATGGTTATATAGCTAGAGATGAAGTTATGCCAAGTTTCAGGAACAAAATTCAACCAACACAAGAAGAGCAAGAAAGATTGAGCACATGGTTCTCCAAGGATCCACTTGCAAGGTCTTATCTCCTCAACTCTATCTCATATTTTTTGTTGCCTCACATTAGAAGTTTTAAAACATCTCAAGAAGTGTGGAATGCACTTAAAGCTTTCTTCTCTTCAAGTACAAAGGCTAGGAAGCATCAACTATGGCTACACTTCACAACTCTCAAGAAAGCTCCCAAACAAAATGTGACTGATTTTGTCACAAAGCTCAAGGACATAGGAGATCAGTTGGGAAGCATCGGAGATGAAGAACAAATTGTAAGGCAAGTCATCAATGGCTTGAAGGCAGATGGAAAGTGGCAAGCATTCACCACAGCTATGGATCTATACATGGATATGCATGTACCAGATTTCAACGCACTCATAGGACAACTACTTACTCAAGAGGCCAAGCTTATCAAAAATGGAGAAAGCTCCAAAGGCAATCAATCTTCAGCCTTGTATACTGAAAAAAGCAAGTCCAAAGAAAACAAAGGAAGAGGAAAGAAAGTGGATGATGAAGCAGGTACACATCAAGCTAACTATGCAGGTAGAGGAAGACATGGTAGAGGTAGAGGTAGAGGAGGAAGACAAGGCAAGGGGAGATCCCAAAACTCTAATTCATGCTCTATTTGTGGATTAACTAATCATACAATTGAAAATTGCTTTAGGAATTCCAGGAATCAAAGAGGCAGAGGCAACAATAGAGGAAGTTATGGCTACTCAAGAGGAAGGTTCAACAATTACCATGGCAACCACAACAATACAACCATTCAAACTATCAAGGAGGCAATAGGGGAAGAAAAGACTTCAATAAGTACACAGAAGACTCAAGTTAAGAGGACTCATTGCTAATCATGAATATGGCGATGCCACAAGGTAAATCTGATGAGCATGTTTTCTACATAGATTCAGGTTGTTCCAATCATGTGGTAGGAAATGTGGCCCTCCTATCAGATTTAGAAGATCCAAGGAACAAGCATGAGGTACAAATAGGAGATGATACAAGACATCTTGTGGAGAAAATAGGAAATGTCAAAGCACCTGATGGGAACATCAACTTACTCAGTAAGGTACTCTATGTCCCTACGATTACAAAGAATTTGATAAGTGTTGGCCCGCATATAGTAGAGAAAAGGTTGCAAGTGAGGTTCACAAAAGCAAGAGCATTTGTTGAAGATCCAAGTCAAGGATTCAGGAGAATTGCAAAAGGTGAAAAGACAGGTAGATTGTTCACATTTGAATTACAAGACACTAGAAAAATTGCTCTCTTTAACTATGGTATTCAGACACTCACAAAATTGGAAGTATGGCACAAAAGGTTAGCACATATTGGTGAAGGATCATCAAAGCAAATTTGTAGGGACCAAAGTGTACTTGGACTCCCTAACTTGTCAAAACAACACATGATTTAAGTGTAGTGCATGTCAATTTGGAAAGTCTCATTGGTTACCATTCATGAAGAAAGGATATATGCATGGAGATCTCTTGGAGTTGGTTCATACAGATGTATGGGGACCTAGCAAGGATGCTTCAATATCTAGATGAAGGTATTATGTCTCCTTCATTGATGATTGTAGTAGGTGGACTATATTATACTTTATGAAACACAAAGATGAAGTCTTTTCATGCTTCAAAAGACATTTGGCTCTTGTGGAGAATCAAATAGGTAAAACACTAAAAAGGCTAAGGTCAAATGGAGGGGGAGAGTACTCCCATGAATTCGACTCCTTTCTTCAAGAAAGAGGAATCAAAAGGGAGATCACTACAAGGAACACTCATGAGAAAAATGGAGTGGCAAAAAGAAGGAATATGACTATTGTTGAAGGTGCAAGGTCTATGCTAAATGAAAAGCACTTGCCTAATTACTTATGGGCAAAGGCTGTATCCACAGCCACTTATTTGATTAATAGGTTACCTTCAAAATCACTTGATGTCATGACACCCTATGAGGCTTGGAATGGAAGAAGACCAAGCTTGGATCATTGTAAGATTTTTGGATGTGTTGCTTTTGCTCATGCTCCTTCACTGGCTAGAGGCAAGATGGATCCCAAAGCAGAAAGGTGTGTATTCATTGGATATGACAACAATCGAAAGGACTACAGATTATACAACCCAACAAACAAAGGATTCTGTGTGAGTAGAGATGTAGTATTTGATGAGAATAGTTCTTGCTATGAAGATTCATGTAGAAAAGTCATCCTACCTTATGATCTTGAAGAAGATTTTCCAAAACTTGTTAAGGATAATTCTTCTAAAGTTGAAGAGCAGGATACCTCAGAAGATGATGAAGCAACTCAGTATGAAAAAATCAAAATGTGGAAGCCTAAAGGTAAAGCAAAAATGCATGAACTTGGAAAAGAGGTAGAATCATCACATCATGGCCTAAGAAGGTCCATGAGGGAGAAAAGAAAGCCAGAAAGGTATGGGTTTGATACTTCTCTAGTCACTAAACATTCAATCTATCTAGCAGAGGATATAAATCAAGAGGAACCTTCAACATTTGAGGAAGCAAAGAAGAAATCAGAATGGAGACATGCAATGGAAAAAGAAATTGAAGCTTTTGAGGAGAATAACACTTGGGAGTTGGTTCCCAAGTCTCCATCAATGAAAGTGATAGGCTCAAGGTGGATATACAAATTGAAGAAGAACTCAGATGGTTTAACAGGTATAAGGCAAGGCTTGTGGCAAAAGGCTTTGCACAAACTCAGGGAATTGATTATGAGGAGACCTTCTCTCCTGTGGCAAAGATGCCTACTATTAGGGTTTTGCTTAGTATTGTCTCTTCCAAGAATGGGAAGATACTTCAATTGGATGTAAAAAATGCATTTCTTAATGGATGGATAACATAAGAGGTATATATGGCACAACCACCTGGTTTTGAGAATCACGTATATCCTGATTATGTGTGTAAACTTAATAAAGCTTTATATGGACTCAAACAAGCCCCA
Organism: Ceratopteris richardii; assembly: GCA_020310875.1. NCBI lineage: Eukaryota > Viridiplantae > Streptophyta > Polypodiopsida > Polypodiales > Pteridaceae > Ceratopteris > Ceratopteris richardii. The sequence continues at coordinate 99,684,640 of CM035432.1, forward strand.
AGGGCTTGGAATCATTGGCTTGTCTCATTCTTGCTGGACAAAGGATTTCAACCTAGCAAGGCAGATCCATCACTATTCATAAAAAGGATTAATTTTGAAGTCATCTATTTGTGTGTGTATGTAGATGATATTATACTTACAAGAAATGATACAGATGGCATGAAGAGAATCAAAGAACAGATGAGAGAAGAATTCAAGATAAGTGATTTGGGCTCACTTACCTACTTCCTAGGATTGGAAGTTGTCTACAAAGATCATGGTTTGTTTCTTACTCAAAGAAGGTACATTAAAGACATGTTGGTGAAATTCAAGATGCAAGATTGCATGATTGCAGGTACTCCAATGGAGGTTAATCACAAATTGAGCTCACATGAAGGTGAAATCATAGAAGATGTGAGAAGTTATCAAAGCCTTGTGCGTAGTTTGAACTATGCCACATTGACAAGGGTTGATATATGTTATAGTGTGAGTGTGCTAAGACAATTTATGCACACACCCAGGAAACCTCACATGGAGGCTGCCAAGAGGATACTTAGATATCTCAAAGTGACCATGAATGAGGGGTTATATTACCCTTATGTATCTTATTTAAGTTTGAAATTGCTCTCTTATGCAGATTGGGCTGGCTCCAAGGAAGACAAAAGGAGCACCTCAGGTTATCTTACCTTTGCAGGTTCAAAATTTGTTTCATGGTCATCCAAGAAGCAACCCACAATTGCTCTCTCTTCTACTAAATCTGAATACAGAGGTCTTGCCATAGCTACTCAAGAAGCTATGTGGATGAAGACACTATTCATAGATCTTGGTTTGGAGATTGGAACTCCAAATATTTTTGGTGACAATATGAGCTCTATTCACTTAGTTGCTAATCCAATTTTTCATGCAAGGACTAAACATATTGAAGTTCATTATCACTATGTAAGAGAGAATATTGTGAGCAAGGAGATTCAAATGTCATATGTGTCCATTCATCAACAATGTGCAGATATTCTAACCAAAGCATTGGATGGTAAAAAGCTTTGCAAATTCAAAGCCATGATTGGTTTGTAGGTAATCTTGGAAGATTGAAGACCTCAAGCATACTTGGCTTGAGGGGGAGCTGTTGGATCAATTCTATGACAAGCCTAAGTATTGGCTTGAGTCTCACAAAGTCATAGAAGAAGCCTTAAAGTGAAGACAATGTAAAGTTCACTTGTGAACTACCTCTTGTAACTTTTGAAGCCTTTATTTGATGTAAAAGTGAAAGAATCTAAAGTGGTTGAGTCCACTTGACCAAAAGAGGAAAGAGAAGCCATGAATTTGTGTTTGAAGGTAGCTGGAGAATAAAATCAATCACTAATAGATTGGAGAGTGATTGTATGAAGTTAGGCTCCCAAGATCAACTATAAATACATGGCAGTTTTAGTCGTGGTTAAGTGAAGACCTCCAAGAGCTGAGCTTTATGCCATATCAAGGTGTGGTTTCAAGGTAGACATATGTATCCATAAGTCCATTGTTGCACAATCAATATACTTTCATTTTCATGATCATTTGAGTTCATATCTTCATGTTCTTGTGAATTGTACTGTTCACTTAAATATCTCTCAATTTTCTCAATCGGATTGCAGAGATGATTTCACTAAGCTTCGTGCATCACTTTCAGATATTCAACTTGGTAAAGTCTTCTCCCTAATTATACTGTGTGCTCACCAATTTTCATTGTATTTGCAGTTATGATCATTTGAAGTCAATTGTGTCACCTCATTTTCTTCTTCTCTGCCACCACTCTCTCAGAATAGTAATTTTGTCAGAGTTATTTTTCAGTGTGTAATTCACCATTTTACATGATTTAAAGCTTTTTAGAATCCTCATACTTTCTAGTATATGCCTACATATGTTCATGAGCATTTGAGTCTTTAATCATGAGATATATCTATTTTACTGCACATGGGTCTGAGTACTATTGTAGCCCAAGAAAATCAGGGTCATCCTATCATTTGCTAAACTTCTTTGTCCTTGTGTAGTCGATAATTTTTGTTGAAATAACTCTTCATTGTGAGCTTACTAATCTAGTAAGAGTTCCCCAAAAGGAATTAATTTAATTGTTGTTGTGGCAAGAGAATTCTTCAAAACTTTGGATAGGTGTATGAACATAAATAGCAAGTTTTTGGCTCTTGAATCTACTCCAACATATCTGCTTTGATTCAAATTTTTGAGAGTGATCTTCCAAGGTACATAGGGTGTCTAACACATCCTTTGGCAAGCTAAAAGGGCCCACCACATATCTTTGGAGTCCATTTGGTTGGTGTAGTGCAAAGTTTCTGCAACACCACTTCATCTTCATCAACTACAAATCCATTTCTTCACATTCCCCTCCTACTCTCTATTTTGGTACTTCTACCTGGTCATTGACATTTTTTGGATTTGTAGTCACCATGTAGGTGGTTCCATCTCTATCTATGTAATGTCCATTCTCAATTTGATTGATAGGTGTCATGTTGAGCAAAGAGTTTGACCTAAGTCTTACCACATACCTCTGAATTCCATCCTTGTATATGTAGGCTCCAAAGCTATTGGTGAATTCAAATCTAAGTATGTTTCTGAAGTCCCCCTCACTCCCTTGTTCTTCCTGCATCCTCCTGGTGGTGGCTTCTTGGTTCCCTAAGTTTTGAGTCTGTTCTAGATTAGGGTCAGGGTTGGGTTCAAGGACAACCTTTCCTCATCTCAACTACATGGAAAAATGTGCACAAAACCTTTTTGAACTATTTCAAGAATCATGCTTCTTCCAGTGCTTCCCGTTTCTCCAAAATACTCTCTCTTTGTGATCATATCAGAAAATTGAGTTTTCTGGCAGAGAGTCGTGATTTTCTACCTGCAAAGACCAAAAAAAAAATTATCCAACTTTTGATCCTATCTTTTGTTTTCTCCCTTAAGTTGTGCCCTTTCCTATTTTCCTCTCCTTCAGTGTGTCTTGAAGCTACCCTAAGAATTTGGCTATTGTCTTCAATGGGTCAGAGAATCATGATTTTCTGGTAGAGAATCGCGATTCTCTGCCTCAAATCAATTATCTGAATATTTTCCTTCAAATTTTTGTGGAGAAAGTCACGATTTCCTTGGAGTAATGCACGATTTTCTCACTTTTTCTCCTCAAAAAAAAATTTGTGATCTTCTCAAAGAAATTCACGATTTTCTCCCCCAACTCAAGAAATTTGCGATTCTCTTAGTCAGGCAGAGATTTGTGACTTTCTCAGTTAAGCCAGGATGCCCTGGAGTTAGTTTATATTTTCTTATTTGTTTGATTGAGGAAATTGCGATTTTCTTGTCAGATACCCCTATTCTCTGGAGATCCCTCAAAAGAATCATGATTGTCTGACCTGAAAACCCGATTTTCTGGACTGTTTATTTTCTTTCTGGTGGACACTTGAGAAAGTCACGACTTTCTCAATCTATTCAAATTATTATTTTATTAGTTTTATTGCTGAGTCAGCACCACACGATTCTCTCCCTCAAGTCAACCTAGAGAATTGTGATTCTCTGTAAATGACTGATACCAAAAGTTTCAAGTTCCAAACTATAAATGTTTAGTGATTGGAAGCGGATAGCTATCTCTTATTGTAGCATCATTAACTTTTTTAAGGTTCATACACACTCGTAACTTTCCATTCTTTTTGGGCACCACTAAAATGGGGGACACCCTTTGAGTATGCTCAATCTCATAGATAAATCCACCATCATAGATGCAAGCACCTACTTGGTTGGTCCTTATGTATTCCAATTGTGTTTTATAGGTACCTCATAGATGCGAGCACCTAATTGGTTGGTCCTAATGTATTCCAATTGTGTTTTATAGGGACCTTCTTGTGTATGTAAATAGGCAGTGCCTGAGCTCGCATCCTCATAGATGCGAGCAGCTAAATAGTTGGTCCTGATGTATTCCAATTGTGTTTTATAGGGACCTTTTGGTGTTTGTAAATAGGCAGTGCATGAGATACCTATGGGTCTCTCCATGTTAAAAGACATTTCTAAGTAACTTGTTTTAAAACTTACTGTGTGGAGATAACCACTAAGTTGTTGTGCCCACGACCTAGCTATATGATTGACACTAGCCTCAGATGATTTGATACTTTGTCTATCTTTTCTTAGGTGTCTACCTGATCTCATGTTCATAAGCTTTATCTTCAAGTCCAAAATTTCCCTTTTGTATTGCTCAAATTCCTTCCTAGTCCCCCTTGGTTTCCTAGTCCCACTTGAGGGTCAACTTCAAAATACTATATCAAAATACTATGTTATGCCAGTTCAGGGTTTTGGGGGTTAAAACAGGGAAACAAGATCTCTCAGGGAGTACTAGGAGTAGAGGATACATGATACTCGCAGCTTCATGATACGATACCACCCTTTGCGATACACGATAGTTGAGAAGTATCACAATACACAACCCAACAATACATGATACTATATTTTTCATGATATGATACTTGGCTTGGCCACGATACACGATATCAATCCTAATGATACGATACGATACATGATATGCGATACTCAACCCGATGATACACAATACTTATGAGGTATCATGATGCACGGCGAGATGATACACGATACTCGATCAGTATCGTGATACACGAGAGTTCTAGTATCGTGATACTCAACCGGACATGATACTTGGAGTTTTTGAAGTCCTACTTCAAAACTCTTTGCAAATATGTGTACCTTGTGTCCTCTTTGTCACTCCTATTTGCTTGTAGATGCAAATTCACCCTCCAAACTCATGATACAACACTCGCGATACCAGATGCAGGTTGTTTCAACCTGCATAATACTTCAATCAAATTTTGGTGTATTGAGAGTATTTCAAGAGTATTTCTTCAGGATTTCAACTGAACTCCCTCTACGCTTCTTTCTCATAGCCCCAAGTGAAAAATGAGGTGAATGTACAGTCAAAAATGAAAAAAGTTTGAGAATATGAAGATGGGAGAAGATGGTGATGATGATGATGATGAAGGTGGAGAAAAAATAAAAAACTAAACATAAAATGATGATTTTTTTACCTTCCAACATCGCTATTCTACATCTTACCATCATGAAGCTCGTCCTCGAAGCTCTCTCCTTGGCAACAGTGCCAAATTTGGTGTCACTCTAGCACAATGGTAAGTTCCAATGCGAGGAGTTCCACCTCATAAATGTCAATCCCTGGAGATGTGAGGACTGGTATGAAGACCATGAGCAAGCAAAGGCACAAGTGCATGAGTGAAAGCACACAAGCATGCTCACTTATACACACACATGCACACAAGGTAAGAGCAAAGAGAGGAACAATGGACAGCTTCTATTACAAAGGAACTCACTTACAAAAGCTCAAATCTCGAACCAGCTAACCCCCAAAAATGAGCTCTCTAGCTCTTTTTATAGTTTTTTTAGTGGTTTTGGCCCTGTCCAGACCTACTGTCTAGCCTAGTTAAAAATTAGGTTCTAGTGCTTTTTTGAGGGCTCAAACGGAGTCTAAAAATTATGAAAATTGGTAGCGTGTTACTTCTAATACTCCTCAATCTTGAGGACTCCTTGACTTGAACAAAATGGAATTGGGACAATGTGAAATGGTATGTACAATGGTTTTAGTGATAAAAATCACTAATTTTTATAGGGATTTCTTCTAAAAATTTGACATATACTTCTTGGAGCTCCATATATGCTCGTTCTTCTTGTGTTTCCACTTCTTTGATGCGTTCTTGCACCATCTACTTGACCTTGAGTGCCAATAGCTTTCAGCTTTGCTCTTTATCCTTCTTCTTCCACTAGAACATATGAGCCTTACACGAGCCCTTATACCGGTGCAAATGCACATGGGCAATTCCACCATGGCACCATTATAAGCACTAGTATAAGCATTGGTATGTTAATGCTGATATAAGCATCGATATGGGCATTGATAAGCATCGGTATGTCTTCAATACCATGAGTACAAGCATCAATATGAATATTGGTACTTTCCTCATCAGTATACGCATCAGTATTGACATGCAAACCGATGGTATAAGTGCCAGTACAAGTGTGAGTATAAACATAATTGATATATATGTCTCCCTGGGCAAAATTATCGGTATAAGCATGAGTATGGCCCGGGGCATATTAGCACTCATATTGATGCCTATACGAATGACCATATCTGCAATTTTTCTTTTGAGCAAAGTGTATTGCCTCTTGTTGCAGCAACATGACAATGTTGTTGTCTAGCAAAGGACAATACACTCTGCCCAGAAAAATCGAGTACATGTGACATGTACTCTAGTGATTTCTGATTTAGGGTTTAGAAGACCAGTAACCAAAACAACATTTGATAAAGCAAAACACATTGTTGAACTAAAAGAGATATGTAAGAGCAAAATGAACCATGAACCATGTACAAAAGAGATATTCCATAAATGAACCATGTACAAAAGAAATATTTCATAAATGAACCATGTACAAAATTGTGGCAAATCACTACCATATACAAGCCAAATACAAAATGTGGCAAACCATTGCCACATACGAGTCAAATACAAAGTGTGGCAAACCATTTCAATATATGAACCAAATACAAAACTGTGGTGCACCACTACCATATATGAACCAAATACAAAACTATGGCACACCACAACCATACACAAATCTAGAGGGATTAAAACATCTATGTCTAGAGTCCTGCAACAAAGCACATTCATGAAATCAGACAAATTAAAAAGATGTTTATAAACAACAATTAAAATACACTAAACCAGGTTCAAAAGCTCACCTCATGGTAGATGCTCCCATGAAATGATTGCATTGCATCTCTCCAATTCCTCCAACAATGCAACGTCCAACCCATGATAATATCCATAAGCCTCCTTTTGCTCGTGTTAGAAGATGGCCCAGTGTCGAATCCTACAAAAAATATGCAAAACATGAGATCCAAAAACATGACATGCTTAACATAAGAAAATTCATTCATCAAAATGATACTTACAAACTTGTGATGCTCTGACTGTATCTAGACGTGTGGTCATCACATCTCACTACTGACCATATACATCAAGAGTTTTCTACTACGCATTGAAAATCATCTCCAACTCCTCAACATCTAGCCATATAGGCTTTGGTAAGCCTCCTCTAAAACCATCATGAGGCTCTAATAAAAAATGGGACATGCCCTCACCTCCCATATGTTGAATCCAGTCTGAGCTGACAAGAGGGTGCCCAAGTCTTGGCCAATACTCATGATAGATCACCTCTATGATGTAATTTTTGTGATCCTTGTCCTGTTCACTGCATTTAACCATGAAAGAGTGTCCAATTTGTATTATGCACAACTATCGTATGCACTAATGCATGGTCTTTTTGGCCGCATCCATCACTGGAGCTCCATCATGTATACAATACTCCTTGGAGTCATCATGGTCATTAGCACCCCAAGGTGTACGTGGTGTACTATGTGGCATACTTGCATTTGAGGTACTCAGTCTAGGAGTAATTGTGGGTTACAGAGTGTCCATCGCACTGACTCTACAACATCCGCCCCTCCTCGAGACCCACCCATAGATCTACCTCTGGAACCTTCTCCTCTAGAATCTGGCCTAGATGGATGAGACGGGCAAGTATGTGTATTTTGTTGTGGTGTGGAATGTTGGTGCATTTATCGACTACTAGAGCCACTAGGGGATCACTGAGAAGACTGTCATGGTGGAGACATAAAGCTAGGAGTGTTGCTGGTGGGAGTAGTCCTGCCAAAGGGAGTGCCGCCAGTGAGAGTAGTACCACCAAGGGGAGTGCCACCAATGGAAGTAGTCCCATCAAAAGGAGTGCCGCCATGAGAGATCCACTATTATGACACAATGTATTGATAAGCAGGAGGTGCCTGAGATATGAGCTCTAAAAATTGCTCATCTAACATGGAATGCATAGTGAACAATGGACTGTCTCCCATTGTGCCCTACAATAGAAAACTCAAATAATTAGCATACGATAATAATGGTAATACAAAAAATAGTAGTCTACAAAAAGAAACATAGCAAGTAAGTAAACACAAATAAGTACATACAAGTGCTTGCTTCATAACTCCTCTATTCTAGCATCATCTTCGAGATCTTACATGTAGAGGATATCTATCTCTACATTGTAGTACAAATTTGCCGTTTACGAAATATTTGATACTTGCACTGAGTGCAAAGACATGCCATTCTCTCCTCCGGATCTAAAGATGCCATCTAATACCATCTAGAGATATTCAGGTTCATATGTGATACATTTAGTTATATATACTAATTTTAATCCTAAAATCCTATTTTTTATTAGATTATAAATACTATTTTTCTTCTATAAGCACTATTTATTATATATTAAATCCTATATAATATATTAAATTATATATACTAATATTATTAAACTTAAAATCCTATTTTTTTAATATATTTAACTATATATATTTATTTTTAAAATACACTAGCTCTTTTCATATTTAATTATGTATACCAATATTTATCATAGAATCCTAGTTCTTTATATATCTAATAATACATTCTAATTTTAATCTTAAAACCCTAATTTCTTATATATTTAATGATACATAATATATTTGATTATATATACTAATATTAAACCTAAAACCCTATCTTTTAAACATTATATATATATATATATATATATATATATATATATATATATATATATATATATATATATATATATATATATATATATATATATATATATATATATATATATATATATATATATATAATTCAAAAACCCTAGCTCTTTTCATATTTAGTTCTCTGTGTGTGTGATAATATATATAAATATCAAACCTAAAATCCTATTTTTTATATATTTAATTACATATATTTATTTTAATTTGAAAACCCTAGACCTTTTCATATTTAATTATGTATACTAATATTTATTATATAACCCTAGTTCTTTATATATCTAATTATATATACTAATTTTGATCTTAAAACCCTAATTCCTTATATATATTTGATTCTACATACTACATCTCATTATATATACTAATTCTATTCTTAATTTTTTTATATATATTAGCATTTAACATAAAACCCTATTTTTTATATATTTAATTATATATATTTATCTTAATTGAAAAACCCTACCTCTTTTCATATTTAATTATGCATACTAATATTTATCATAAAACCTTAGTTCTTTAAATATCTAATTATATATTCTAATTTTAATCTTAAAACCCTAATTTCTTATGTATTTAATTATACATAATATATTTGATTATATATATATATTTAAATATATATATATATATATTTATTTTTATTCAAAAACCCTAGCTCTTTTCATATTTGATTATGTATACTAATATTTATCATAGAACTCTAGTTCTTTCTATATCTGATTATCTATACTAATTTTAATCGTAGAACCCTAATTTCATATATGTTTAATTAAACATAGTACATTTGGTTATATATACTATTTTTTCCTTATATATATATATGTATATACATATACATACACACACACACACACACACACACACACACATATATATATATATATATATATATATATATATATATATATATATATATATATATATATATATATATATATATATATATATATATATATATATATATATATATATATATATATATATATATATATGTATGTATGTATGTATATATATATATATGTGTGTGTGTGTGTGTGTATATATATACATACATATATATATACATATATACATACACATATATATATATATATATATATATATATATATATATATATATATATATACATACATACATACATACATACATACATACATACATACATACATACATACATACATACATACATACATGCATGCATGCATGCATGCATGCATGCATACACACACACACACACACACACACACACACACACACACACATATATATATATATATATATATATATATATATATATATATATATATATATATATATATATATATATATATATATATATATATATATATATATATATATATATATATATATATATAATGTTTATTTCAATTCAAAAAATCTAGCTCTTTTCATATTTAGTTATGTATACTAACATTTATCATAGAACCCTATTTCTTTATATATCTAATTATTTATACTAATTTTCTAATTTGACTATATATACTAGTTTTTTTCCTACTTTTTATATATATTTGATTATATATATTAATAATAAAATTAAAATCCCAATTTTTATATTTAAATATATATATTTATTTTAATTTGAAAAGCTTACTCTTTTCATATTTAATTATGTATACTAGTATTTATCATAGAACCCTAGTTCTTTATATATCTAATTATATATACTAATTTGAATCTTAAAACTTTAAGTTCTTATATATTTAATTATACATACTACATTTGATTATATATGCTAATTTATTTCCTAATATATATATATATTTGATTCTCCTAATATTAAACCTAAAACCCTATTTTTTATATATTTAATTATATATATTTACTTTGATTCAAAAACCCTAGCCCTTTTCATATTTAATTATGTATACAATAATTATCATAGAACCCTACTTCTTTATATATGTGATTATATATACTAATATTTAACTTAAAACACTAATTTCTTATATATTAAATTATACATAGTACATTTGATTATATATACATGTATATGTGTGTATGTATGTATGTTTATGTGACATGTGTGTGTATGTGACTTTATGTGTGCAGATGTGTATGTGTATGTATGTATATATGTGTGTATGTGTACATGCATGTATGCATGTGTGTAAAACCCTAAAACCCTATATGTGTGCATGTGTGCATGTGTATATGTGTGTGTGTGCATGTGTGCATGTGTATATGTGTGTGTGTGCATGTGTGCATGTGTATATGTGTGTGTGTGCATGTGTGTATGTATGTAAAACCTTAAAACCCTAACCCTAAAACATGTATATGTGTGTACGCGTGTATGTATATGTAACATGTGTGTGTATGTGTATGTGTATGTATGTATATATGTATGTATGTGTATGTGTATAAGTATGTATGCATGTGTGTAAACCCCTAAAACCCTAATCTTAAAACCCTAAACCTAAAACATGTGTATGTGTGCATGTGTGCATATATGTGAAACCATTAAACCCTAATCCTAAAACCGTGACCCTAAAACATGTATATGTGTGTATGTATATGTGACATGTGTGTATATGTGACTTTATGTGTGCGTATTTGTATATTGTATATATGTGTGTATGTGTATATGTATGTATGCATGTGTGTAAACCACTAAAACCCTAATTCTAAAACATGTATATGTATGCATGTGTGTATATATATGTGTGCATGTGTGTATATATATGTGTGCATGTGTGTATATATATGTGTGCATGTGTGTATGCATATTTGACATGTGTGTGTATATGCGTGTAACGATGTAAACCCTAAAACCCTAATCCTAAAACCCTAATCTAAAACCCTAACCCCAAAACATGTATATGTGTGTATGTATATGTGACGTGTGTGTGTATGTGTATGTATGTGACTTTATGTGTGTGTATATGTGTGTCGATGTGCATATAAGTGTATGTGCATGCATATCTGTATGCATGTGCATGTATGTATATGTGTGTGCATGCATGTATGTATATGTGTGTGCATGCATGTATGTATATGTGTTTGTATGTATGTATGCATTTCCATGTGTGTATGTATGCATGTGTATGTATGCATGTGTGTATGTACATGTGTGTATGTGTGTATGTGTGTATGTGTGTATGTATGTAAACCCTAAAACCCTAATCCTAAAACATGTATATGTGTGCATGTGTGTGCGATTAAATTTTTGTATGCATGTGTGTATGTGTGTATGTGTGTATGCATGTGTGTATGTATGAAAAACCCTTAAAGCCTAATCCTAAGACCCTAACCCTAAAACATGTATATGTGTGTATGGGTGTATATATATGTGTGTATGTGTGTATGTGTGTATGTGTGTATATGTGTATGTGTTTGTATGTTTGTAAAACCCTAAAACCCTAACCCTACAACCCTTAGTCTAAAAAATGTGTGTGTATGTGTATGTGTATGTGTATGTGTATGTGTGTATGCATGTGTATATATATATGTAATGTGACTATGTTTCTCTATGTGTATGTGTATGTATGTACATGTGTGTGTATGTGTATGCGTGTGTATGTGTGTGTATTTGTATGTGTGTCTATGTGTGTGTATACACATGTCTATATGCATGTAAGTGTATGTGTGTGCATGTGTATGTATGTGATGTATGTATATGTGTGTGCATGCATGTATGCATATGTGTGTGTATGTATGCATGCATATGCATGTGTGTACACATATGCCTGTGTGTATGTATGTATGCATATGCATGTATGTACATATGTATGAATATGCATGTGTGTTTGTATATGTGTGTATGTATGCATGCATGTGTATATGGAAAGAGCGAAGGGTGGATGTGTGAGGGGAGAGTCAAAAATCACATGATGAGCACAATGTAGGTGGATGTGTGAGATCGAGCACAATGCAGGCATTCAAATTTGATTGAGAAAATTGATCGCAATTCAAAACAGACAAACAGTTGACTTTTGGCTCTCGACTTATCAAATGCAATGTGAGTATGTGCATCAGTATACATGTCGATATAAGCATTGATATTGCCCAAAAATATATCAATGCTTATACTGATATGTATACCGATGTGCATATTGATGTGCATAGTGATGGCAACATTTTTCGATGCGCACACCGATGATATTTTCCAACGGTTATACCGATGCCGAACCCATTGTCCGTATGGCTAGCATGGTTTTTCCAAACATTTCCAATTGTCATACTGACACCTGGTATGACCGTCAGTATGACGAGCATTGGTATGAGACTCATATGTTGTAGTGTTCCTCGAGTCAGCAACTTGTTCAAATATTAGGGTTTCTTATTGGCGGACTCTCGAATTAGGGATTCCTTGTTGCTTTAGTTCCAATATTAGAGTCTGTTCTCTTGCACTAGATTCCTCAATGTGACTTGGCTCCTCTCATTTTGACCCAAGTATCTGAGCTTCTTGCTCTATGCTAGATGCCTCACTAAAGATGCACTTCCACTATGAGGTAAAACACTTTTTTTCACTACTCTATGCTCTTCCTCTAGCATCCACTAAGCTCTGTTACACACTCTTGTTCGAGAGATTTTCCTCATTTTCACAACATTAACAATATGCAACCAAAGTGGTTTGCTTTGATTCGGAAGTGGGTCTACCAAAACATGGAAATAATTGTTTATGTGCCTCCTTGTGGCATGCTTTGGATAGCCTTTGGTATAGTGGTCATGCAACTTTGGGCAATTTGTGCAAGGTGGTGCATTCTTTGACAAAAATCCTTTGACTTGAATATGCCCATACTCACCACATCTATAACACATGATTGCTCATCGGGATCGATTCCTCAGTCCACTGGACTGATCGATAGGACTGTTCTGCATGCCAGAGTTAAAGGGAGATTAATAAAACAATGGTACATTAGGAGCATTAACTAGCACAAAACTTTGTGCTAAAGCCATGGGTTCCATCATCTGAACAAAACTTTGAGATGTCACGACCAGTTGTCCCCAATATGCAGAAGGTTGTGGCTATGCCATCCTCTTCAAAAAATAATACCCACAAGCCTCATGTCCCATCTTCTCGTAGAATTGTCAAATGATCTTGTTAGGGCACTAAGTGGAGATGCACTTGTTGATGGCATCAGAGCTTCGCAATCTTGTCTTGAGCAGTGTTTACAAACCTTTTCTTTCCTCAAAAGTCATCTCAATCTTTTTTGAGTTGTATTAGAGATTCGTCCCAATGTCTCATACGGGAGATAGCATCCTTAAAGTGTATATGGGCCTGCCTTGAGTTTCCATGGCCACAAGCTCTTCAAGCGGGGTGGTTGCTGTTAGCAAGTCTCAAAGCTTGTACCTTGTGCTAAGGGGGAGCGCTTTCTCTAGCCACTTCTTGATGAGGACATCACCAAGTGCATCTCATAGTTTACTCACCAAAGTGTTAATCTTCATCATGTACTTAAGAAAGATCTCACCTCTCTTTAAATGGAGGTTATCTAGCTCATCAACTACTTTCTCTGTAGAGTTTTCTAGCCAAAAGACTAGAGAGAACTCTTCCTTCATTGCTTGCCTCATCACGAAGTAATCTTCCTCGAACTGATTGAACCATTTTTCTGCTAGCTTGTTTAGTGTTGCCAAAAATAAATTCATAAATGCATTGGTCCGTGCTTCTAGAGAAGCACTCTTACATAGTACTAGGGATCCTCTAACATGATCATCTGGATATTCTATTGAACCTCCATTAAAATTTGGAAAATTAATATTGATGCAAGACAAGAGAGATGTGAGGTCTCCTTGTTCCATTTTAGAATCTACTATGGATTTTTTGGGTGTACAGGAGTGTTGCTTTTTGCTAGACTCGATTCTAGACTTTCTAGACTAACAGTATTGGGGCTACTAGATCTGTTGGGAATTTGTGCTAGGCTAAACAAGGGGTGATACGAGTGAGTTCTAGCCATAGAATGGTTAAGTATACCTAGTGATCAAAATCATTGATCCTGTTGTATCCCATCAGGTGTGCCAAATTTGTATAGCTCGGTCCATAATTGTACAACATCGATATTTTTTTACGAAGTTCTTCTGTACTCAGCTTAAGGGATCAGTGGATATTGATCAAAAGGATGCTAAATGGATCAAAACAGATTGGATCATATAGGTCAAAATGAAGTATTACAGAAGGAAATCATGTTTTGACATTGTGCCATTGTTGCTTAATGGATCGCCTAACATTTAAGGACTAAAAGAATGAAGGAGCAATTTGTTCAACACCAGATTTCACAAAGAACAGAGAAGAAATACATTGAACCAGAATGTATTATGATTTAGTTATAAGCTAATAGAGCAGAGTGTGATAGTAAGATGGACGACACTCGAACACTGGTGTCATTGACTTCTTCAAGAATTGCTAGTCAAATTTGGAAATATGATCAATAGAACACTCATTTGTTCTTCATGTAGAGAGGATATCACACTGATGACTTTTACATTGAGAGTTGCTTTACTATGTAGTTTCTACGTATTTTGTAGGCTTCATGCAAATTACCATGTGTGTCGTCTTGATCTCGATGTTCTAATATGAGAGCAACATTGTGAAGCTCTCTTGTTCCACCATGGTGCATTATAAGTGCACCGATGCACTGGTATCAGAGTATTTAATAGAATTTTTTTTCTAATATTGAGCGAGCACCACGAGCTCATAGTATATTGTGGCTTGTGGCTCCCTCCAAATCTTATGACTAACACAATGACTAAGGAGGTGACCAAGGCATAGACCTTGGCATACTTGATCATCTGAGTCATGGAAGTCACTAGTTCCACCATTAGCTGAATGCAAGGAAGGACTTCAATGATCAAAGAAGACAAAGTACTTCTACTTCTTAAGAGGTCAACCATTCTAGTAGCCTCCCAAGGCACGCTTAACTACAAGGTTTCCCTATCAGTAAGCCTTGTTTGCTTGGTGATTGTAGGAGAGAAGATACTTAAGGTTAAAATTATTTTTAGGCCTTCAAAGTGTCTTCTTGGGCTATCTACATCCATTTTCTAAGAGTTCCTTTGGGTGAAGAATTGAGAAAAATTAGAATCTGATTTTGATTTTTTGGGATAGTGTTGGCTGGGGCCGTATAGAGATTGGTCCAAATATGAATACTGGTGCTAGAGGTATAGATTCAGATTTATCAATGAGTTTTGAGCCCATGGGTTGTCTTATAGGTTTTCTTAGAAGGCTTTTAGTTGTGGTGGAAGTAGCCATCGCAAGTTTATGTAGGTTTTTTGTGTCTGAAGAATAGAGTTGACAAACACTTGTAGGGGTTCTTGAATAGTGTTGGGCTATAAAGTCAGCCTTTCAATGCTAATTATTGCATATACTAAGCACATATACATTATGTATGCTTTTATGAGTACTACTTATGCATGCCCATGTGGTCATTGACATGGAAATTATGTTTTTTACATAAAGCTTTTCACATTGAAAAAGAGGTTCATGTTGAGGTTTTCTTAACTAGGTGACACCTAGATCTCAATGCCTCTTTGGTGATGCAGGTGGAAGATTTACCTAGCCTCACCATAGGAGATGTATATTAGTTGTTAGAAGTGGTTGATAAGCCTAATTGGATTCTTTTAGTTACGGGATTATATGCAATGGAGTCAGTGATTCACTATGTAGGTTCACATATCAGTACTCATAGTTTTTGACATTGCTCATATGCTCATTTTGCATAAAAGGCTCTAGCAAAATTTTTCTAGATTTTAGATTTTCAAATATACAATGATTAACTTTACGCCTTGAAACTTATTGGTGTGAGCACATTCTCACAAAATATCTTTGGTTGTTAATTGATCTACTTTTGTGTGGAGATTTTATCAAAATTTTCCCAAAATTTGACATGATCACTTTTTTGAGCTCAATGGTGTTTGGATGATTCTAGATCTACTATCATTCTAGTCAATTCTTTATCATATGGCATCAAAGGTCTCAAGCACATCTGGTGGATTAGGGACTAGTGCGATTGTTTTAAAGAGGACATATAATTTTTAGGGAAAATACCATTTGGAGATCCCGAAAGCTGATGGCATAAACTTTGTTCATATTAAAGATATGCTAATTTATAGGAGGCAGTCAAAGCAAGTAAATGGAATCTCAATGAAGCCTATTGAAATGGATGATGATGATTGGGGTAACTTAGATGAAATGGATAGGAATACCATTTGATTGCACCTAGAAGATAATGTTTATTATTTATTATTGGATTGTGAAAGTAGAGGAGCTTCAGAGAAAGTTATGCAACACTTATAAAAAAGAAACAACATCAAATAAAGTGTATCTAATGAGAAAGTTATATGACCTTCACACGAAAGACATGGATAGTGTTGTTGCTCATCTAAATGAGTTCGATCCTATATTTTCTCGATTATAGGTTGAGAAAATGGAGATGCATAATGAAATGAAAGGAGTCTTGTTGCTATGCCCCTTAGCATGATCATGAGATACATTTTGCACAACTATTACAAATCATGCACCTGGTGGTAAACTAGCCTACGATTACATATGTGAAGAACTCTTGAGTGAATAGATCCATGCAAAGTCTATGACTAGCAATCAAAGTGGAGATGCATATGGTATTTGTGATTCTTACCAAAGAAAGAATCATCAATGAAATAGGAGCAAGAAAAATGAAAAGAATGATTAACTAAATAAGAGTACAAGTAAATAAAGGAAGACGGATATCGAGTGCCATTATTTTCATAAAAAAGGAAGAGGTATATTGAGTGCCATTATTTTCATAAGAAAGGACATATGAGGAAAAACTACTATGCATAAAAGAATATTGATAAAGGTAAAGGACAACATGTTGATGGGCATGTTAACTAATTACCTACACCATCTACTTTGACTGTGAAGATTCAAAGAATTAATGCTATTTTTGATGATGCTAATGTGTTGACACTTGAGATTGCTATGCCTAGTGAGGATTTTATGTCTGATTCTCTTTCTCACACATGGCTGTTAGATTCTCATTCTTCTTTCTATGTGACACCACATAGGGAACGGCTCTATACTTATTTAGCAAAGTCTCTTGGTATTGTGAGACTTGGTGATTATTACAAATGTGATGTCAAGGTCATTAAGTGCTTCTCTTTACTTTGTTCCCTTTGTAGATGATGCTACTACAAAAGTGTGGGTATATCCTATCAGGTGAAAGGATGAGATATTCTGTACTTTCTAAAAATGGCATGCTTCAATTTAGACTAAAAAGGAACTAGGTACAATGCTTTATGTTCACATCATGGGGGTGATTATACCTCACATGAATTCAGGCTTGTTTGTCAGTCTAGAGGAATTCATAGAGATTCACAACTCCTTATCCCCTAGTATAGAATTTCATAATTGTGAGGATCAATAGAACTATGCAGGATAGAGTAGTTTCTATGTTGCATCATGCAAAACTTTAACAAGCATTTCAGGCAAGAGTACTGTTGATTGCAATTCATGTGATTAACCTTTCACTTAGTACTGCCCAAAATTCTGAAAGCAATGCAAGAGTTATGGAAAGGTAATCCACCATATTATGATCATATTTGAGTTGTTGGGCATGAAGCATATGTTCATATATCCAAAGAATCTTAAACAAATGTTGGACTACAAGTCAAAGAAATGTGTTTTTCTTGTATATGGTCGAGACAATGGATTTTGATATCGCTTATGGAATCCTAAAACATGGTGAGTGATCAAAAGTATTGATGTCATTTTCAATGAGTCTAAGATGCATAAACAACCAGCTTAGAAGGTTGAAGTGAGAAGATTGATGTTTAAGGATGCTATTCCTCTAGTTAGCAGGCATACAAATGCTACACATAGGGATGTTCAAAAGAACTTCCAATCAAATCAATCTATAAAAGTTCTTGTTCAGTGAAGATTGAAACATTCTACATGTGTCTCGAATCCACCTTACCATCTCCAAGATGGTTCGATTCTGACATTTTGCAACACCATTCTATTGAGGTCTATGTGCCACCATGAGTTGATGATTGATTCCTTTACTCTTGCAAAAATCATCAAACTCTATTTATTTGAACTCACCACCATTGTCTCTCTTGAATTTCTTCATCTTCTTCCCCGTTTTATTTTCAATAAGTTGAAGTCATTCTTTAAACTTACCAAAAGCTGGAACCTTATTGCAAAGGAAGTACACCCACATCTTTTGCTATAGTCATTGACAAGTTACATGAAGTAAGAAGATCCACCCAAGGCTCATGTAGGAATTTTTCCACATATTTTAGCATGCACCAACTATATAGGATAGCTTGCTCTGTTCTTGCTTTCTTGTGGAAACACCTTCATCTCTTGCTTGCCCATCATGCAAGCTTCACATGGTTCCTTCATTTTTGCAATTGATGGTAGGTCTCCAACCATGCCCCTATGATGCTTCTCCTTTAGTATAGGGTATCCAATATGGCCAAATATCTCATGTCATAGCTTCCTTATGCCCACACATGTAGTGGTTGTAAGAGCAGACAACTCATACAGGTTGTTCCTCCTTATGCTACTCCCAACAAGGTTGTTGTTATTGTCTATAATCTTAGGTCGTGTCTTATTGAAAGATACTTGATAACCTTGATCAATTAGAGAAGCTATTGAAAGTAGATTTTCTTTGATTTGTGGAACATACAACACATTTGAAAACTTTCTAACATCCCCATTAGATTTAATGAAAGAAACTGTACCTTCACCCTCACTAGGACATCTTGCATTATTGCCTACCTTTAGTGTGATGGGCGCCTTTAGAGATTGTAAGAAACTATAAAGGTCTTTTCAGCTCATCATGTGATGAGAGGCTGCCCAACACCCATGAGTCATCTATTCCTAAATTTTCTACCGAGGAGCATACCTCCTCTATCTTAACAAATAAATCAAGCTCTATTTCTACAGTGTTGGAAAACACCTTGCCTTTGCCACCTTTTGAAGAGCCCTTCTTCTCTTCTTCCTTCTTGATGCGATAGTCTTGGATTTTGTGGCATCCCTTCTTGTAGTGGAAACACTATCCCTTGAACTTCTTTTTGTCATTCTTTTTTTTGTCTCGATCTTTTGAAGAGTCCACTTTTCTAGCACTCCTTGCCTTGATTCGCAGCTCCTCCTTCATGAGGAAGGCACTAAATTCTTCAAAAGTTAGTGGTTGAGGTGTGATTTGAGTATTAAGAGCAGTTATCAAACCATCAAACTTTGGTGGGTAGATCCAAAGACAACATAGAGCTAGCTCTTCACTTGACTTTTGTACACCTACTCTAGCCATTTGATCTCTTAGATTCTTTATGCAAGCGATAAAAACCTCTACATTCTCCCCATCAGCAAACCTCTCTACTCCTAGTTGATTCTTCAAGTTTTGAATCCATGTTTGATTACGAGTTTCATATTGATTCTTCAATATGTTCCATGCTTCATATGCCCTGTAGTATGCTAAATGAGAACTAGAACACTATTAGTAGTATTTGTAACCAGTGCACAAAGTGCATCTGTGTTTCTACATTTCCAAGCACATAGAAGTTCAACATCAGGATAAATCATTTGAGCAAGATTATTTGGATCAAGTGTTTCTTGGGGCTCATGATCTGTCCCAAGAAGAGTCTCCAAAAGCTCATATGAATCACTGATAGAAGTGATTTAAAACCCCTAGAGGGTGTAGTTTGTACCATCAAGTTTACCTTTCGTGAAGGTTAGTGGTTGTATCCACAATGTTGGGATGGCCGGTTATCTGTGCTCCACATACTCCTATTGATGAACCACCTTGATTCCCAGTAGTAGATGATGACATACTGCTTAACATCTTCTATCTTTTATGGTTGAATCCTTTAAATCCTCTGTGCTTTTCCTTGTACACCGCTCAGAGCCTCTTGAGCTCTAATACCATGTAAGAAAAAAAAAGTGCAATAGAATAGACTAGTAAATAGAGTTTAGAGAAAAATATAGACAAATATAAATGCAGACTGAGAAATAGAGAACTCAAGTTCTCAGATTTCCAAGAGTAATACAACGACAACGATGGTGTTGTCCACCCTTGCGCTCCCAATGTGGAGCTTAGATGCCAATCTAGAAAGAATATAGATGAAGGGATTACTAGTGCACAATGCCCTGTAAAGATCAACATGGGCCATGCTTATATAGATTTGCAAGGGGAGTCGGTATAGATAAACATAGTCAGAAGATATGAAATAGCCGATAAAATATATAATCTGACAATATCTCCATGACAAGAAGTCCTACTATCTTGGCCCTAGGGGCCATGGGGATAGGCCCCTTGGGCCCCATAGAAGGGGGAAAGCCCCCCTCTACACTATCCCATTAAGCTTTTATGGGGAAACTACATGGCACCAGAAGGCCTTTTTTTTCACCTTGAATGGCAACCAAATGGCCCAAAAGTTTATGCTCTACCTAATCTAATGGCTAGGTTCACAAAGATCATCTTTTACCATCAACAAACACACATATACCTCATGTAATTTGGAAGTTAGGGTTCCATAAATGTTTGGGATCTTTCAATGGATTCTCCTCATAATGGGGGCCTTACAACTTAGAGCACCATGGATCACTTATGGTCACTTGAGGGTGGAGTATTGAGTATATCTAATGGATCCAAATTTCCATGATCTTGAATATGATGAGGACCAAATAAATATGGTTGCCTGTGCACCCATGCACTTTTATAGAACTCCTATGGTAGCCAACTTCCTTCCATTGTTTTGATGTTGTGGCATGTCATTATGTGACTTCATCCTTTGGTTTCCTATAAGGCATGGAGATTCAGATTGGAGTCCATATTTTTATAATTTCTACATAAGTTAAATGAGAAATATGGAAGAAGATACATAACTTCTATGGTATGGTAGAAAGGGAATGAATGGGAAAAAGATAACTTTTTGGGTTTTGGGTATGAAAATGGGAGGATGAAAAGAAACATGAGAGATTTTTTTAGTTATTTTGAAATAGCTCAATGTTTTCGGCTCTCATCATGGACATGTTTTGAATTAGGAGCCAAAAATAGCACTTTTGAACATGAAAAGTGATAAGAGGATCAATTAATGGTAATATGATGAGATTTATAACTTGTTTAAAAACTTTGAGTTTTTGGGTCAAGCTTGATTATAAGATTTCTTCACTCTTTAAAAGATAACCCTGAAACTATGGGAATCTTGTCCCCTCTTCTTCCTTTAGTTTGGTCATTTATAGGGTATAGATTTTGTCCATCACCCTCTTCTGATTGGTCCATCAATAATCAGTCTTAAATGTAAAAGGCCCATGTATAATTTTTTTTCCTGCATGCCCATAAGTTTAATGGGATTCTTATCTTATACTTTCTAGACATGGTGATACACTCCATTTTTTGCTCCTATGCATCTTCTTCCTCATGCTCTTTTTGTGAATTCCTAATCCCTCAAACTCAAATAATAGCTAGTCATGGCAATCTACTCAAAGATGCAATCTAAAAACGATGGGCGTTACACAGATTATACGAGCTTCATGTAGTAGGCATTTAAGGATGGGAGTTCTTTCTCTTGAGTTACATATAGATTGCATTAGAACTTTATAATACAAGAGTCCATGGTCTAAGATCAGCTAAAAAGTTCATAGTCCATGGGGACAAAAAAAATTATTGTTTATTACCTATTCATACATGCTCTTACTTGCTTGAGAAGGGGATTGAAGCAAGTATTATGGACCAACACTTATTCAATTTGATATGCAATGTAATGGGATTATTATATGTACAGGTCCTTAGCCATCCTTTGGTATTACAGCATGTTGTAAGAGATTCAGTGAAGTCTAGTTCTTTACATGGCTAAGAAAAGGCCTCTCTTGATGACAATGATTACCTCTAGAGTTAGACATCAAAAATTATAATGTGTGTATATATGCATAGAGGTGCTAGCTAGTCACCATAGCCTGTCCTGTTGCAGAACGCGGGCCAAGATGAAGCCCGTCTTGTTCTGAGTAGGTGCGGTTCCATAGCTTTCTTGACCTGCAACATCACGTGGAATGACTACTGATCGTTTCAAAGTTCGCATGCCGTGCACAGACATGGATATAAAACTGCTGATAGTGACGATATGCATAAGCTGGGGGATGACAGACAAGGATACAAAACAACGAGAGAGGAATACATGGGCGCCAGCCAAAGCAGAAGGTAAAGCTTTCCATCTGGTTAGTCGCCCAAAGAATCTCTCTCCATCCATGCCTCTCTTTTTCTCTCTCCGCCGATCGACATATTCTCTCTCTCTCTCTCTCTCTCTCTCTCTCTCTCTCTCTCTCTCTCTCTCTCTCTCAGACACACACATTATAAACGAACACCCATACGCACAGGCTCCTTGAGAGACGTTTTCTTTTCCGTGACCTTTTGTAATGCTTCATTATGCCGATTCTGCTGAGTATTCTGCTTCAAATCGCAACAGCACCGTTTCCTCAACCCATTGCGAGGATGACGTTTCTCGTCCACCACCTTCTTCACCCTAACTCACCGTCCACCATCCCCCATAAAAAGCGGCCGTTCTTTCGCAAGAACCTCTCGTTTTCCTTCTTCTCCACGATACAATGTTCGACGAAGATCAAGGATGAGAAGATCGTGCAGATTACCTCCGAGATAGATGAATCGCCAAAGAAGAAGAAGAAAAGGGAAAAGGAAAATGAAGAGAAAAAGAGGCCTGCTTCCAAAGGCCGTATCCCGCTGATCGTCAATGGCCAGCACAGGATCCTTATCAAGGCTTCCTCCCTCCGCCACCCTCTCGTCAAGTCGATTCTGGCTGAGGACGCGGAAGAGAATGACAACTCCTTTCATTACAATGGAGCTGTCCGTTTATCCTGCGATTCAGCATCATTCCGCGGCCTTCTCCGTCTAGCAGTCGTTGAGTAAAGCATGTCTGCAAACCTTCCGCGGAAGTAGAGGACATGGAATAGACTGAACTGACTCAATCGGATGCGATGCCCGCCACAATAAACCACTCTTTCTTCCGCTCATGGCAGTTTTGGTTTTCTACAACAAATCTTTCATGATGCTTCACGCTCCTGGTGGGGTTGGAACACTGGAGATCGAGATGTCCTCAGACTCTCTGTACATTTCAGAATTTCCTTCAGCTCTAGCTCCAAGAGAATGGGTTGAACCCGAACGAACCTGTAGAGTTCAGCAACATTGAGGCAACTATAGGTGTCCAAGATAGCTCCCTTCTTGTGTGTAGGATAATGGTTCAAGTTTTTTTCTGTTGAGCTTCTTCATGCTTCTGTGGTGAGAAGAGTACTCACCCGATGCCCCTAAGAATGCAGGTTGATGAATTTCTGAGTCTCATGTTGGCTACCATCAGGATGGTCACTGAACCTAAACTGTAAATATTTTGCTTATCCGTTGGATATGTGATTTGGTTGTGCTTGACTTCTTGGAATGTAAAGAGCATCCGAAGTCTGTTAAATCTCTGCTATGTTCATAAATGACTGATCCGAGTTCACCTAGTTTTCCATGAAAACATAACAACATTTGAAAATATTGTTAGAAAACTGCACAATGCATGCATAAAAACATCTACAAATACAGAAATTCACCAATATATATTTCCATACTTCCATGCATATGTTCCTAAATCCATTTATGCAAACATCACTATCCGGTAGCACCTTAAATTTGATTGCAATTAGCATGCATAGTCACTTGTTGGGACACATGATTGCAACATTGACTGTGATGTATGTATATGTATATACAATCCCATCCATGTAATGCATGTGCAAGTATGTGCATGTATGCATGTATGTGCATGCATCCATGTATTTTGTGGACATTACTGAGAACAATATTGTACCCATAATTTGTGAAGCATATCCCTGTAATGTACCAAATACACAAACAAAAAAACACAGACAAGCAAACAAACAGTAGCCCTCTGTGTAGAATCTCCAAGTTTGGTCATGAAACTGATCTCCGCTTACCTGGAAACTAAAGGGGGCAAATTACATGCTTCAGGAAATAGTAAGTCTATCAAACCGTACTAAAAGTCCTTTTACTTTGAAAGTTTACTTCAATTTTTCTTTTGTATTTACTATCAAATCCTCATATGTCGTTACTGGATAGTGGGCAAAACATATTATTTCCTGAAAATAAGATGAATCAAAGTAGCAAATTACTTTCTTATAAACTTATTTATATTCTTTCCCAGAGATATTTAGGTTTAGCAGATATTTAACAGATATTGTAAGTTTGAATCAGATGTAAACTCATAAACTATAGTTGAAGCACCTCCTTCTCATTGTAATGTGTTTGGGTGAAAGGGGACCCTAAAATAGTTTAAACTTGAATCCACTTCTTCTTTTAATGATGCCGCATTTCAAAGACGTATGGACAATGTCTTCTTCTTGTTGAGGATCAGGAAATGCGGAAATGCTTCCTAAACAGTACAATTTACCTTAACTCTATTCCCAATATATTTACATGTCATTTCACATCATAACCTACAGGAAGCAAGATATACATAAATGTTTTTATCACACACTTGCATGCACAACTAATGTACCGATGTCAAGCGGGAGTGAACCTTGTATGATATACATTAATCAATGGAGAAACCAATCGATGGTATGAAGACCATACTTGGCAAGATAGTAGTACATGCACATACGACAAGAGAGAAGCAAGCACACGCACAAGGATGCATGCACACACTCACGATAGGGAAGAGGCAATGTGCTCCAAGTAGCTTTCTATTGGTGTAAAAATGAGTACAAAAATCATACAAGCTGTAGGATCAAACAAGATAACCCTAATGGATAAGAGGTGTTTCCCTTTTATATTTTTTAGAAGAGTTGTATCCACACTATAATGTTCAATCTAGTTTAAAAATTATGTCTTATATGCTATTTGGAGGCCAAAACAACATTGAAACAATATGAAAATCCATGAAGAGATACTTCTAATATCTCTACAATTTGAGAAGTACTTGCCTCTTAGATTGTGGATCTAATCACTACAAAATAGAGTCTTATGCCAAAATAGAGTCTTTTTACATTCCGAAGCTTCTTCTTCATTTCCTATATATTCCGGTAGAGATTGGAAGAGAGTTTTCCACATTATTCCATAGCATTGGAGTTACAAACTTGTTCAAAAAAGTCACCTTGCATTGGTTACTTGCATGTTTGTAACTCTAAGAATGGAGGTTTAACTTGTGCTTGGGCCTCCTCCTTCCATTTTGGCTCTGAAACCTTCTTCGAGAGTTCACATGGCTAAGAAACCTCTATGTTTGGCACTAAATTATCCTCTTGAGGTAGGGAACTATAGATTACACATGCTTTGGTTCTATGGGAATTTCTTGGGATTCATATACTAACTCTCTTATTCGATGGATTTTCATAAATTCTCATTAGGGCCAAAAATAATCGTAAAAGAGCCATCTTCTAATCATGTGTTAACGAAATTGACAAGTAGAGTGTTTCCACATGTAGAAAAACATTACATTCTTTTATTTCTTAATCACACAGAGAGGTTGCATTTTACTAATTAGCCTCTAAAAGCATTGCTAACTTGGTCAAAATTCTTGTATTTAGTGTGATATTTTTTGCTCTCATACAAAAACTATTATTTTTCCAGAAGATACAATGTAAATATTTAGTTTGAAAAGAAAAAGGATATATGAAGATATAAAATATTTTTGGCCTCATAGAAATTTATGTCTTCTTTTTCACATTCAATATGTCAAATCAAGAGACTTAAAAGGTTCATGTTCTCTATCTATAAATACTTGTGAACTTGTCGAGTATCGATTAACCAATCTTGAACTTTCTCTATTTTGGAACATTCCTTATTTGAATGGCTTCCTCATCTTCACATTGTCCTCCAACTGCATGGAATTTTATCAGCTTTATAGCTATGGAAACTGTTAGATATGCTCAATGGCTCACCTTATTTAGAACCACCATTATTGTCATCATGATGGGGGCCTTATCTTCTAAGGCCTCCATCATGAGGAGAAGCCATAGAAAAGTGTTGGACATTGGGATTGAGATATAGAACAGATCGTAGATGGATAGTTGAGAAGATTACTTCTAAGACATTAGATTTAATGGGGTTGATCCTATATGAGGATCAATGCAAATCAAGAAAGAGAAATAAAAGTAGCTTTCTTAGTCGAAGATATGTGGGCCATAGGATCTAGACTTGATCCTAAGTGTGGATTAAGCAAGGTCAAGGGCTACAAACAAATGGTTGTTTATCCTACTGTTCTACCATTGAATTTAGACTATAAATTAATGGTGAATATTATTTTTGGCATGAATCAAGCTTAAAAAGGGACATAAAATTATAGATTGTCATATCAGCAAGATAGATGAAGAGTGTAAGGAGGAGACACTAGATGTAGTTGAAGCAAAGGTGATATGCTCCTCAATACAAAAAGAATCAATTGTGAAATCATGGGTACTACGAGAGATGTCAATCTATCCCTATGCAACATCAAAAAGAACCCATGAAAGTGACAAGGACAATATCTAATGATATGAAAAATCAAATTATTATTGTTCATCACTTATCTCCGGTGAATGCAATGAAGGAAACATATAGAGCTTTTATGATAGGTAAGCAATAGAGAGAGACACTCCCACAACAAACCAGGAGTAGTTCAAATGCTCCTCTAGTGTTTGTATATGCTAATCTATGTAATAAGATGTCTATACACACCTTTGGAGAGAGTGTCTACTATGCTCTTTTCTCAAGTCAAAGGAAGAAAAATATGGAGCCAAAAAGCAATAGATGCATCTTCTTAGGTAATTTTGAAAAGCAAATATTGGCTTCATAAGATATGAACAAGAGGCAAAGAAGAAAGGGATTCATGATTTGGTGTTTATGGAGAAGACCCATGAAGTGGAGGAAAAGAAAGGAGATTCTATTTTATCATCAAGCAAAAGAATTACTCACTATGTACCTAGGCCAAGACGCATCCCTACCTATGAATAAGAGGAAACATCATTATTACATTGTGAGACAAGATTCTACTGACCTAAAGTCACCCATACAGAAATTTTGTTGCTACAATGGGTGAAGCAGATCTATGATCAAAGTAACCCTATGCAAAAAGATAATAAAGAAAAGGAAAAAGGATGAAGGAGATCATAGGGAACAGAGGAGCAAAGGTGGGCTTCTACTTGCCTAGTCAATATAGATATGGTGGTTGAGATTATGAAGGAATTAATGAAGGTGATAATTGAAGATGAAGCACTTGTCGATCTGGCATGGGAGGAGGCTATGCAAGACAATTATGATAGCTTAATGAAGTATGAAGCATGAGAGGTCACTAGCACCAAGTGGGTATGGTAGTTGAAGCACATGATAGATGGAATCTTGGAATGTTATTATGGTACATTGATAGCACAAGAACTTTGATTAGTAGAGGGATTTGGTTTTCAAGTCCTTTTTTGCTCTAATGGCTACTATTTGTGTAATACTAGTGGTTTAAGTTGGGAGAAATGTCAAGATTTTGTGTTAGATGTTAAATTAGAACTTTTGAATGCCGACCTCAAGGAGGAGCTACGTGTATGTTGACAGTAGCCAAGGAGGTCCAACTAGTGTGATGAGAGAAGAGAGCATGAGACAGTCCAGCCAATGAGAGTCAAGACAGAGCAAAGGCCATGCAGGAACGAGCAAACAAGGTAGTCAAAGAAGATTAGATAACTAAGCCTATTCAATCTTCAAAATTCTTGTTTCTTATAAAACAATGATTTTGATCACTGCACATCAATGATCATTATCAATTTTGTTTTTTATAACCCAAAATCCATTTTGTTCAAGCCAAGGAATCCTCGAGCTTGAGGAGTACTAGAAGTACATATATATCAAATTTCATATTTTTCTAAGCTCGTGTGAGCCTCCAAATAGGCATAGGAACCTATTTTTTAACTAAGCTAGACACTAGATCATGACAAGGCCAAAATTAGTGAAAAACTATAAAAAGAGCTAGAGAGCTCATTTTTGGCAATAGCACTTTGGGAATTGAAGTGAGAAAAAGCCATTATAATCATAATTTTGGTTAATCAAACATTCCATTGCTTCATCTCTTTGTCTTGTCATGTGTGCATGTGTGTGCATGTATGTGTATATGTGTG
Source organism: Ceratopteris richardii (assembly GCA_020310875.1). NCBI lineage: Eukaryota > Viridiplantae > Streptophyta > Polypodiopsida > Polypodiales > Pteridaceae > Ceratopteris > Ceratopteris richardii. The sequence continues at coordinate 99,713,359 of CM035432.1, forward strand.
CATGTTGGTGTGCTTCTAACTCACACATGTGTACTCTCACTTGCTCATGGTCTTCATACCATCCTATCAACTTTCCACATTGACAATTATGAGGTGGCTCTCCTCATGTTGATGCTTATCATTGTGCTAGAGTGACACCAAATTTGGCACTATTGTTGGGGATCGAGCTTCAAGGACAAGCATGTGATAGTAAGATGTAGAGGTTTGACATTGGAATGGTAAGTAAGTAGATAATTTCTTTACTTTTCTTAGCTTTTACATCATCATCACCTTCCTCACCATCTCTCACCTCCATCTCCTTCTTCATTGAATTTTCAACTTTTGACCGTGTTTCCATTGCTACCTCATCTTCCCTCATTTCACTTGTGAGAACGAGAGAGAGAGAGAGACAGAAAGAGAGAGAGAGAGAGAGAGAGAGAGAGAGAGAGAGAGAGAGAGAATTTTTGTGCATTGCTTTTGCATGTTTCTTAAGCTTCCTTGTGGGTACCACTATCCATAGCAGCTATAGTAACTCTAGCAGGTACATAAATGCTCTGCACAGGCCTCGAGGCATAGCTCTCTATTAATCACAACGGACAAAAAAGGTGCTTGTTTGGTAAAACTAAGTTAATCACTATAGTGTAGGCATCATGCACATCACATATCTATAAAAAAATTATAAAAGGTGCATTTTCTCTGTCAATCATGCGAGACACCCCTATCCATTGCAATAGATAGGTGTCCATCATGCGACATATAGGTGACCATCACACGACAAATAGGTCGCCATCACATGACAGATGACAAACAGCAAACGAGGAACAAAGTGTCTATCACGATGGATAGTTTTTCCACCATGATAGACATACCCACAACAGATAGAGTCCATCATAATATTGGTCCATCATAAGTGACATGCCTCACAATCTATAACATCCATCGCTGCTTCAATCCATCAGGATTGATACCCATCCATCATGATTAATAGCTTTTCATCACGTGATAGATGACACATAGACCTCAAGAGATCTATCCACTACAATTGAGAGACCATGACGAACAACTTTATCCATCATGATTGATAGCCTTGTTGATCATGATAGACAATCATTTTCGATTGAAAATTCGAGTTTTTATTTTTTGCACATCTTGAGATAAAATTTGATCATTTTCTTAGGCAATTGGAGCTCTTGACAAAGCCATGGGCTAGTTAAAAAATCAAATCACACTTGGGGATTTTATGTCTTGGGCATTGGAGAACTCTTCAAAGCAACAGAATCGAGGTTGGTGTTGATCAGATCTCGTAGACGCACGTATGTAGAGGATATTATAGAAACAAAATCTCACAAAAGCATAAATAGAATAGAATAAGACAAGAGACTTGACACGAGATTGGGTACAATCTCCCCCCACATACTCTGATGGATGAGTCTATCAAAGCATGTGTATTTATAGGTATTTTTCATTACATCATGAATAGAAGATACATGAGGGCAATGCTTTGAAAAGCATGTGTTTATGAATATCTACTTCAAAATCTCCACTTTTCAAGCGATCTACTATTTTTACAAAAATATCGCTTTCTAAAGTGATCTATTACTCTTACAAAAAATAATTAAAATACTATCTTCTAAATATTTTTTTAAATATCTTCAAAAATATTTGAATAAGTCCACGTGCGTTCACACCCTCATGAGTCTTCACCTACTAAATCAGAACACAAATCACATTAAAACCCTCAAGACATTAAAATCCATATAACATTCCATTATTCCATGACAAGCAACTGACCTCAGTTGAGAAGAATAAAATAGACATGGATGGCTAGTCACATGTCCCATCACTAAACAATCGTAAGCATGCTCCATGTAAAAACACATGCATGGAATTGGAAAACTAGAATTTAATGTGACTATGAATGATATGCAGAAATCAAATGATCATAATGTGGAGTAAGTGATGCCTTATGAATCCATTGAGATTCTTCAAGTGAGTGATCTTTATATTTAACTAAATATCTATGATAATGATTATTTGTTTGTGTAGTAGTAACATCATAATCAAGTATTTTCTTTGGAATTAAAATTTCATCATCCTCTTCTAACAAAGGAGGATCAAATAAAATAGGACTAAGTGGTAAAGTTCCTTTAAATGGTTTTAATAAACTGATATGAAAAGAATTATGTATATTCCAATGAGAAGGTATATCTAATCTAAAAGCATTCTCATTAATTTTTTGAATAATATGAAAAACTCCATAATAACGTAGTGCAATTTTAACTTTAGGATGTTGTGAAACATTTTCAAACATCTTTTCATTATTCGTAACCATACAGAGTCATTTTCATTAAACTATTTAGCTACTCGTTTCTTATTAACATTATGCATGTAACATCCTTGACTCTTTTTAATGTGCTTATGAATCTCATGAAGTGTAGAAATATGATCTTCTGCAAAAGAATCAACCATAGGTATATGAGTTTCAGTGAGATTCATGGGAGTGGGAAGCTTTTTACCATAAACAATTTCATATGTCGCACGTCCAGTAGTGGTATGTGTTGTATTATTACATGCAAACTGTAATAAATTTTCTCATCCCAGTTACTTAGATTATGGAAAGAATAACAACATTATAGATCTAAAATAGTACTATTTGTAGCTTCACTTAGCCCATTACTTTCAAGATGAAATGCAGAGCTAAAGTCTCTTTTAGAACCTAAATTTTGAAATAATGCAACCCAAAAGTGTTCTCCTAACAACAAATTCTTTGAGTATTTTGATTTTTTCTTACAAGAAAGCATTTGGACAGGGTGGCTTTCACTATGGAACAATGGTCACATGGGGATAAGGGAACACACATGTTTTAACCGGGGATTCAAAACCTGGAGGGATTTCATCAACACTAATGCGATAATTCTAGACCTTACTATTATGGGCTCTAACCATTCTTTTGGTTGTATACATGTCTTGATGAAACAAAAATAGATGTTGAATGACCATGCTTCTCTCTGTCCTATCAATAGGCCTATCAAAATCTCTGAAGTTGTCCAGGACCTTTGGAAAAGCTACAAGAGAAGAAGAGGAAGCATCAACATGTTTCTCCCTAAACTCAACAACAAATGGCAAGTGTGTCAGAAGCCTAAAGAATGGAAACATAGATTATCTGCATCTAGAATTTGCCAACAACATCAAGCACAGTTACCTGATGTGGCTTATCCTGCACAATGCTATTTGGACAGGAATAAAAGACAAGAAATTTGAAGTTAATGATGGTGTATGCAGCTTCTGTGACAATGTGGAACATATTCCCCATCCTACAAAGAAGTGTTGCTTGGTGTTTGTAAGAACTTTGACTTCCCTTTATGGAATCTTTGGAGAGCTCACCTTTTGTGGAGTATATGGAAAAGCAAAAACAAAGCTAGATATAACAATAAGATCATAGGTGGTGATTATTTCTCCTGCTACAAAGTGCTTAAAAGAATTGTTCTTCAAAGCTTAGAGGACATGGTTTCTATTCCTGAAGAAGACTTCTCCGTGGCTAGACACCTAGGGAATACTGCTCGTAGTTAGTGGTGAGCCTATGTCCTTAAATTGTATTCTCCTAGAGGACATGAGACGGTCTTTTTATGCCTATGAAGGTGTTTTGTTGATCTCTGTTTTTGAGTGCTCACATGAATGAGCTAGATGTTTGTATTGTGTCTTTTCTTGGTGTCAGGGGCTTGTATATTGCCTTGGTAGTACCACTGTACTCTCCTTGCTAGCCTTGAATCACATGTTGTCATGAGCTCTGAATTGAGGCATCTCACCTGGCTATCATTTTTGTCTTGTATCTGGATGGGGGATTCTTGCCCTTTGTACAAAGTGACATACAATCATTAATATAATTTCTTGCCTTCCAAAAAAAAATGAACATCTCGATCTGAAAGAATACCTTTTGGAAAACCATGGTGTGCAAAAATAGATTTAATAAATAACTTAGTAGCTTGAGGTGGAGAAAGATTCTTTTTACAAAGAATAAAATACGCTTGTCTACTAAATCTATCAACAATTGTCCAAGTAATATCATTATGAGAGGAAGTTGTAAGAAGACCACTAATAAAATCCATAGAAATTTGTTCCCATGGTCCATTGGGTATGGGAAGTGGCATTAATAATCCAAATGCTTTACCATGATGTCGTTTCACATGTTGACACACAATGTAATGGGAAACATACTATGCAATATCCTTTTCCATATTTGGCCAAAAGAAAAATTCTTTACATGTAGAAATAGTACTTTGTATGCCCCTATGACTCATATACGGTGGTTCATGCATCTCTTTCATAACAAATTCTTTAAAACATTGTGTGATGCATGATTTTTGTTGGAAAAACACAAATCCATTATGAAAAGTGTAGTGATCCTCACTAAATATTGTAGAAATATTGAAAACATTCAATGTTTGTGAAAAATACAAATTAGATGTATAAGTAGGAATCATGTCATGAAATATGAACAACAAAAATATTATTGATTGAAACAATATTTTTTTGTGGGGATGGAAAACGACTAAGGGCATCAGCTACAACATTAGCTTTGCTACGTTGATATTGGATCATAAGGTGAAAATTTTGTAAGAATGAAGTCCATTTAATGTCTATCAGAAATCAATGGTTGATTTAATAAATGCTTAATAGCCTGTTGGTCTATTTTGATTAGAACTTTAGAACTCATGAGGTAATGTTTCCAAATTTTTAAACCATGCACAACAGCTAAAACATCCTTACCATATGTTCTGTAATTATTTTCAGAAGGTTTAAGTTTTCTACTTTCAAATGCAATAGGATGGTCATTTTGCATAAATACAACACCTATACCTAAACCACTAGCATCTTTAACTACATGGAAAAGTTGTGCAAAATTTGCTAATTGCAAAACAGGTGCATGAGAAAGCGCATGTTTGAGTTTTCAAAACATTGTTTTTGTTCTAATCCCCATGCAAATTTTAACTTTTTCTTCAATAGTAATGTGATTGGAAGCGCTAAATAAGAAAAATGTTTTACAAACTTCCTATAAAAACTAGCTAAACCTAGAAAAGAGCATACATCATTCATAGATTGAGGTACATGCCATTCTGCAATTACTTTAATTTCCTTTGGATCAATTGGCATAAAGTTTATTTTTTGCATAACAAGTCAGAGAAAGTTGCTGAATGATTTTCATGGTCACTATCATTCTCACTATAGACAAGTATATCATCAAAGAAAACAAGAACAAAAGCTTGGTACTCAAGAAAAATATTATTCATCATGTGTGCAAAGGTAGCAAGTGCATTGGTGAGTCCAAATGGCATTACCATGAATTCAAAGTGACCATTCTGAGTTCAAAAGGCAGTCTTGTAACTATCATTTTGTGTCATTCGTATCTAATGATATCGAGGTTTAAGGTCAATTTTGCTAAAGACACGTGCTCCACGAAGTTTATCTAGCAAATCATCTATCCTATGAATAGGATATCTATTTTTAATTGTGATCTTATTGAGTGCTCTATATTCAATTCACATCCTATAAGTCTTATTCTTCTTCTCCACTGAGAGAATAGGTGCTCCAAAGGGAGAAGAACTAGGTCTTATAAGTCCTTTGTGAAGTAAATCCTTAACTTGATAAACTATTTCATGTTGATGTAAAGGTCCATGCCTATAAGATGCTTTATGGGTAGCAGAACTACCAGGGCTTAAGTCTATACTATGGTCAAGAGATCCCCTAGAAGGTGGTAGTCTAAAAGAAAAATCAGCCATAAAACAATCCTTATAGGAATCCATAAATGATTTATGCACATAAGGAAGTGTATGTGTGTAATCAACTATGTTATTGACAAAAACAATACATGAGTTATAACCTTTCCTAAATGCACGTTTTACTTGAGTATGACTAATTAATGGAAATGATTGGAAGTCATGCCTTGCACACAAACAGATATCTTGATTGTTAAACTTGAAGCTCATTGTGTGTGTATGATAATCAATGCATGGATTATAATGGTGATGGAAAGGCACGCCAAGTATAACATCATAGGACTGCAAAGGAGCAATTAATAATGTGCATTCATCTATGTATGAACCTATACAAATCTGAACGTTATGCACTTCACTTTTTACATTATATCTATTTCCTTGAAATGTAGCCTTAACTTTATACATAGAAGGAAGTGGATGTAATTGGAGAGCCTGCACTAGTGTATGAGAAATAAAATCATGTGAACCACCATCATCATGTAAAATATTAACAACTTTACCATTAATAGTAGCTTGCATGCAAAGTAAACAATGAATAAAAAATGTGTTACCCAAGGTACTTAGATCCTTTATGAATGCTTCTTTGGTCCAATCAGGTAGAATGTCTTCAAGAGCCACCTCCATGGTGTGTATGTGAACTCTAATAGGCGTCATGTCATTAGTTCAAAACCTACATTTAGATTTAGTATGACCAAACTTACCACAATGCCAAAAAGTGATATGCAGTCTCTTTTGTTGAGCATCCATCATAATAGTTTGAAGGTTGGAGGTTTGGTAGGTTGTAAGGGGGTTGTCTTGGGTAGGCTTGATTGGTTGTTGTTGTTGACACGTTCGTTGTAAGCAAATGGACTTGTTGATGGATTGAAACTCCTTCTCAGTATCATGTGCAAAAGAAATAGCCTCATTGAGAGTTGTCGGACGTAGTGTATTGGGCTTGGCTTGGATTCCCATCTCCAAACCATCTTCATACTTTCATTGCAAGGTATCTTCAAGAATTGTTTCAAGCAAATAAATAAGAAGTAGTCGTTGCCAAAAACGTTCAGTGTAGGTAGACATAGTATCTCAATCTTTCCATCCAAATTTTGTCCATAATTGATGAGCATGTAAGTGGAATTGAGGAGGAAGGAAGGATTCCTTGATCCCTTCCTTGATCCATGTGGTGGGGTGGTCTCAAGGCATGCACAAAGACCACTGGGTGGATCAGTTCCAGTTTTTCAACAGGTCATATTGGGTGACTACATGGGGGGGTGTTTTTTAGTGTGCTTTAGGAGTTAAGACGTGAAAACAATGCGGTGAAAAGTATCCGTTTATATTCTAGTGGTCTATGCATATGGCAAACATCACTTGACTACATGCAAAACTTTTTTTTCTCATTTTTTAGATGAAGTGAAAACATTCATGTTTGTAAGATGAACAAAGTAACCCTTTATAATTTAGGCAAATATAAGTAAAAGTTCTAAGATAATCTTCAAGTTTATCCAAATGAGATGGTAAATTTCATATTTGTAAGGAGAAAATGAAAACTAACATACCAACAACCCTATACAACTTATGAAAATATAAGAGTTTTAAGTTCTACGACAATCTTGTTAATCTTTTAAGTTAAATCTTTTGGGCCTACGCCTTCAACATGCATTTGTCTATAGGCCAAGATTGCTTTCTTTTCCTATCCTTTACTGACATATACAAAGACTAATGCAGTTTATGATACGATGTCATGGTTGGGAAATGCATTGAATATACCTTTAGCTTCCATAAATGATAAACTCCCATACATGTGAAGAAGTGCAACGCCTATCACAACATCAGATGAGTAACCCCTACAACGACTAAGGGAATGAAACACCCCTCCTATTTTGAGAACCATAACCTATGCTAATGGACCTCTTTCCTCAAGAAAGGTAGTACAAGCCTATTAAGCTAGTAAGGCTTCGCATATTGGGATCAACCATTTGCTCCTGCATTTATCTATGTAAAAAGGTAGGACCTTCCCCCCTTGATCTCCATTAATGTATGTAGAAAGCATTGCATTCCAGGAGACAATATCATTCCGTTCTCTCATGCGAGAGAAAATCCATGTATACTCTTCGATTACACCACATTTTCTATATATGCTGATAAGAGCATTTCTTGTATGCAGAACTGATGTGAAACCTTCAATGTGAGCAAGAGCATGCAATTTCTTCCCCTGATTTAGATCTGCTAACGAACGTGTAACAAAATTATTTCGCATCTTCTCAAAACATATGAAGCGCTACACAAATAATGGTCGTCAAAGAAAAGACGGTGCGAAAAGATAGTCTGTGGCTTATCATTTAGCAAAAGGATAAGACTTGAAAAAGGATAAGATAGGTTTCCCTGGAGACTGGGAAAAGCAAAGAGGATAAAATGCCCAATTTGCGATCAAGGGCATCATGTCTGCTGGTCGTGGTCTGATTCCCCTCAATAATGGAAATTGATGGACTCTTAAGAACAGCCCCCCTAATCGTACCTAATGCATGCCAAGATGCTTCCCATGAGGAAGATGGTAGCCCCTTCAATCATAAGTACATTCCTAGCTATGGCGCTAAAGTACTCGGCAATGATCTCATTGTTTTCTTTAGTCGCATGTACAGTGCTGTCGAAGAGAGAGGGAGCAGAGAGAAGAGATATGAAATAATCTCTCTCTCTCTCTCTCGCTCTCTCCCTTTCTCTCTTCCTCTACAGTGTTTCCATGATCAAAATCTGAATCGCCTTCTTTGCATCAGGTCGAATACAAGGTTTGACTCACTCTCTCTCTTTCACTCTCTCTCTCTCTCATCGGGTAGCTATAGCCGAAGAAGGAAAGAGACCTATAAAAGAATCATTACAAAGAACACAACATGCATAATACTTATATATACACACTTACAAATAGAAATGTGCACATAGTTACTAAAAAACACACATGCATATCCACGTTGTTGCGGAGTTTGTGAAAGGATGGTGAAGCCAGATGAGGGTTGATTTGAAGGTGTATTAGCACTTCCTAAAGATAAAAAATAAAATAATTTGAACTAATAAACAAAGTATATTTGTTTCTCCTTTGCAAGTGCAACCGAGGTCATTGAACCAACATAGAATTTCATGTTAGTATTAGCAAGGAGAAATTGCTGACAAAGTCCCAACAAAGTACTTACATATCAGGTTTTATGGTAGTATAGATGACATCACAACACATATGTGGTTTCCTATACCTTCGAACACTGATTGACTCACGAAGAATAAAAGACAATTAACATGAAACTAAACTCTTAAGGTCATTCACTTATTCATTTATTTCCTATGAAACAAAATTTTCTTTGTTCTTGTTATTTTCAAGTTCGATGTACTGTTCCCGAGTGAATCAGGTATCAATGCACCAAATTAAGATGAAATTACGCTGTCCTGCAATGGATAATAAGTAAGATACTCTGAAATTCTCATAAAAGTAAGACAATTTCACGCTCTATCACTAATGCCTAGGAAGTCTTCCGACACAGATGTGTATGGTCTGAGATGTGTGCCGATTTATGTCATGTATGCAAGCCATAAGTGCAGCAAAATTGGGCACTGCATTAATCAACTCGAAGCAGCAACAACTGTGATGCCAATCGACCCTAAGCTTGTAGTTAGTAATGCACAATTCATAAACTAAGAAGACTTGAAGTCTCTCATGCAGGTGGTGATACAAGAAGCCAATTTCGAGTTCCAAGCTTGCATGCAAGTCAGGGTGCTATTGCAAAGCAGAGGTTGCCGCCATCAGATGAGCAGCACGCTTTTCATAGTAAACACAAATTGAGCAACCAAAAGGATCGTGTGCATGCATTAACTTATTGAACATGTAGGTTATTGATCAAAGCAAAAGAGTCAAAAAGTTTCTTCTTCTGTGCATAAAATTCGGTATCCTTTTTCTTACAAGAAAACTTAACAGATGACATGCATGACCCTCAAGCATTCCCAGTCACATAACCGATTAAACTCTACATATCAAAGACTTAACAGTCATAATAATTCATCAAAAGCAAAGTTGTTTCCCTTTACCCAGATAGAATATGAACTTAAGTCTACCATTATGTGCACATATTTACATTTCAAGCTATTTACATATGCATATGAAGTTGCCTATACAGAAAATCACACAGAGAGCATTTTCAAACTGAATATGCAGACGAAGTTTCCTATACAGAAAATCACAAAGAGAGCATTTTCAAACTAAACCTTTAGCAAATATATACACACGATCATGCCGCAACATTTGCATAATGAAGGGAAGCGTTTACGTACACTTTCTCTCAGCAATCCGATTTGTGCAGGTTGAGATGATTCCTCTTAATTAAGATTTGGACGTAGTTGACAGAGGAGCAAGCTGTAGATTCAACTTCTTACTCTGCGCTGTGCTTCAGGCCTAGCTTCCTATTCCAATAAAGAGAGGGTGCTGATCTTCAGTCATGGAACTTCCTTGAATCACCAGTCATTGTGTTTCTTCCCTTCATTTAAAAACATGAAGGCGTCGATTTCTTCATCGTCCGATGATGCTATTATTCATCGTCGGATGATGCTATTCTTCATTGATAGATTGCAGTACATCTCTATACTCGTATGGAGATTGAGAAAAAAAACTTCCCCCCATAGTGGCTGAAAAAAAACTCCGTAGATAGCCATCCCATAACTTCCCCGAATCCCCTTTTTCCAGAAACATTAATACGTTCATAGAAGTACGGAAGTGAGCGTCCTTCCTTTTTCCAACGGCTTTCACCTCCATATACCATGTGTCTCTCCTCTCTCATATTCACTATATATATAACATATACATGAATGTACATCTCCTATTAAAGGCAAAACATGTACAGAGAATTTCATGCTTGCAAGCACAATCATCACATACACACATACAGAACAAATATATACATACATACACACTCTACCAACCATACTCTTCTTCACAAAAAAAAAAAATAACACATCGAAATGCTCACTTATAAAACCCATACATGTATACATATATATACACATACGTTCATGCACCAATGCATTTAATCATATTTGCACATACATACATATGCACAAGATCATTTCAATATTTACATTAAATAATTATGCATGCTCACATGCTACATATTGGAACAAGGACATGACTAGAAATCACATGAGCAAATTGAAAACTTCATAGCTCTCTCGTTAATTAGACTTGATCAAATCTAGTAGCCCATTCTAAGCATATGCATATACCAGCCTTTACTAACTCGATTTATGAAACTCCTATCTGGCTTCCCTATTAATATCCCATCGTTCGGACCCCTACGAGACCTTTTCTTATTTTTCTTTTACTTTTTATTTTGTTTTTCTTCACTTTAATTATTCATCCCAGCTCAGCCTTCATATTTTTGTTTTTACTTTTATTTATTTATTCATTATCTACACATGTCGGCCTATGCTGAAATCGGATGCGACTCGTGGATCTGACCACCCAGCCAGTTTAGCCCACTCATCTACCGACATGACATAGCACACGATGCACAATGTCAGCCTCATACGAAATCAACATCAGCTCTTGGCTCTAACCACCCGGTCAGAGTGACTCCACTCGCCTATCAACCCATATGAGCACATGAAAACATACAGGTTACGCCATACAACACAACTAGCATCAGCTCATGGCCCGGATCGGTCGACCAGGGTAGTTCCACCCGCCTACTAGCTCATCGCAATGCCCAAGAGCACATACATATACACATAGATAGTTGGCTGGTGTATGAAGTCATTTCCTGAGACATAATTTGTTTGAAGGTTGAATCAGATGAGAAATCAAGAGCAGAAGTCAAAGAATCTCACTCATCAAGTGCTCATAAACACTACTATAAATAGGTACTTAGTTTAGGTTTTCCCTTCACTTTCCTAGGTCTTGTTCTTGAAAGTTCTAGTCCGCTTTCTAATCCTACTCGCATAATCCCGGTCCTTATACATCACATGTAATCTCAATAGTTGTATGAGGTCTTTGGTCTATTTAATTTTCTTATTTATGCATTTCTTTATGTATCATATGCCCAAGTCATGCAATCTTTTTATACACACACACACACACACACACACACATATATATATATATATATATATATATATATATATATATATATATATATATATATATATATATATATATATATATATATATATATATATATATATATATATATACATACATACAAGAGAAAAGAAAAATTGAAGCAGTAACATCTCACTGGTATAAAGTTAGAAGCCGCTTGAACTTAACGCCTCCAATCACCTCTTCTTCCTTCATTCTGAGTCGCTATCTTTCATTTATTGATTTGATTCCTGTTTCTTCTGAAAAAATCAATGAAAACCATTAGACACTTTATTCCATTATGTACAACTTACTTTCTTTGATCAATTCTCTTGTAGACATGTTCTTCGGAGCTGAATGCTGAAACAAAACATGATCATGAAACACACATATATACACACTTCATATCACAAGTTTAGAAGATATTATTCACCTTTATTTATGTACAATAGCAAACTTTGACTCCTAATTCATAATCCTTTGGTCTTATTCAATTTAACTCTTATGGACGTCTATATACCAAAGCTCTTGTTTGGTCCACCGATTTGGAAAATAAGTAATCACGAATATAGGCATCAATCTCTTCTTCACTTAATGGATCATCTTCACTTTGTTCTCAAACCATTTCACGATATATTCTTGCTAGAACTGTGTCTTCTTCTTCTCGAATATGTGCATGCATAGGAAACAGATAGGTGGACAAGAAAAAGTAGTACGTGGATGGGTCAAAAGGCACACTTCTGGCTCGAGTCAGTTCTCTATTTCTGGCCTCATCTACAGGTCTAGCCCTAGGTTGGATTGGATGTGTATCCCTCATTTGGTTTGAAGCTACTCTAGTTGACGGTCATTCCTGTTGGTGCAAATTACAAGCCTATTCTTTTGGATTGAAGGGTACAAAGAAATGAGGTTCCATGTGAACCATAGCTAGAGGATTCTTATCTCTTTACCTCATTGTAAAAGTTAAATCTTCAGTGATTCAAGAGAATATGTGTAACCACCTTCCCAAGGGAGTCGTGGACTTTATTAGTTGTAAAGCATCAATCAATTAGAGAGAATATCTCCTAAGATGTAGGAGCATGATTATAGGGAGCCAAAGTTTGAATTCAAATTCAAACTTTAGACTCAACCTCTATAAAAAAGGGATCATCAAAAAGTCACATGAGATCAGTCACTTTCTGAGATCTTCATCTTCATCTCTGTATGTGTGTAAGGCCTACACATTACCACATCATTTGGCTATGGTTTCCAAGCCAATGATTTTGTACAGAAGTGTTCATTAATACATATATCTACATTGTTCATTTCTGAGTTCTCTATCATAGTCTTTGTAAGTCAGTCAACTTGTGGAGATCATATCTCACTCATTTCTCCACCAAATTCAAAACTCTATAGCTTGTTGGAACCAGCTCAAAGTCTTATACAAGCTACCAAAAGTTGAAGGACTTCTATTCAGCCATTTTAGAGAAAAGTGCATCAAGGTGATCACTGGTCGAAGTCTGCAACAGTCCTAAAAAATCGAGGGTAAAGGTTTACTTGCTAAATTAATTTCTCTGAGCATAGTTAATCTTTTTAAGTGATTCCACTTGGAATAGCTAGCTTGCTAAGCTAATTAGATACCACTAAAAGGAATTTTTCCAATTCCTACTGTGATGGTCATACTGAGCAAAAGATACAGCAGGTGTATGATAAAAAATAGAAGGTTTTCTTGAAGACTTGAAGTTCAAAGTTGTCTGTTTTGGTTCAATCTTTTCATAAATCATTTCCAAAGTACATAGGCCATTTTATGGTGTCATTGGAAAGCTAAGAAGGTCTAATCATCAAATCTGAAGCATCAAAGGGCTGGTACAAAGTAGGATTTGACAGTACCTACTCATCATCCTGAAGTATTCATCCATTTTTCCCTACAGTGGTATCAGAGCAAAGTTAAGGTAAAATGGGAGATGGTTTTCCTTCATTTATTGATAAATTGGACAGGAACAACTATCAGGCATGGTCTCTAAGGATGAAGACATACTTGCAAGGAAGGAGTCTTTATGGATACATCTCAGGAGATGAGGAATTTCCCTCATTCAAAACCAGAGGACTACCAACAAAGGAAGAACATGAGAAGCTCAACACATGGTGTGCCAAGGATGCATTAGCAAGGTATTACTTACTCAACTCCATCTCTGATTTTCTTTCGCCACATATTAGAAATTGTAAGACATCCCAAGAAACTTGGGAAACCTTGTCATCCTATTTCTCTTCCGACACAAGGGCTAGAAAAAACCAATTGTGGATTGAATTCATCACACTAAGGAAGCAACTTAAGCAGGCTATTTCAGAGTATGTGACTAAGATTAAAGATGTAGCAGATCACTTAGCAAGCATATGAGAAGAGATTGAAGAAGAGGAGATAGTAAGGCAAGTGATCAATGGGATTAAAGCTGGTGACAAATGGGAAAGCTTCAGCACTACCATGGACATGCAAATTCTAGATCTTACCACTCTCATGGGGCAATTGTTCACTCATGAAGCCAAGCTCAACAAGAATGGAGACTCATCCAAAGGTAATAGCTCTTCTGCCCTATACACTGATAATAGTAAGTCTAAAGATAAAGCAAGAACAAGAAAGGAGAGGATGAAGGCACTACCTCCCAAGCCAACTATGCAAGGAGAGGTAGATCATCAAGAGGAAGGGGCAGAGGAGGTAAGCAAGGTAGGGGAGACCTTATAACTCCTCACCATGCAACATTTGTGGTTTATCAAATCATACTACAGATGAGTGTTTCAGGAATTATAAGAATTAGAGAGGAAGAGGATATCAAAGAGGTGGATACTCACAATCAAGAGACAGATTCAACCATCATCAAGGGTACAACAACAACTACAACAACAACTACAATGGCAACTATCAAGGAGGATTCAAATCCAGAAAGGATTAGAACAACTATAGAGAAGAGCAAGATGATTCTCTTCTGATTATGAACATGACTTCAAAACCAGGTACAAATGATGACCATCTCTTCTGCATTGACTCAGGATGCTCAAATCATGTGGCTGGCAATGTAGCTCTACTCTCTGACCTTGAAGAACCAAGAGGTAAGCATCAAGTACAAATAGGTGATGACTCCAAGCACTTAGTAGTTAAAGTTGGAAATGTTAAGACTTCTGATGGGAATCAAAACTTGTTCAGTAGGGTACTATATGTTCCAACCATTACAAAAAACGTGATAAGTGTTGGATAGATTGTGGGAAAATGTTTGCAGGTCAGGTTCAATCAATATGGAGCATTTGTGGAGGATCCCAAGCATGGGTTCAAGAGAATAGATAAAGGAGAAAAATCAGGTAGACTTTTCACTTTTGAGCTAGAAGATACAAAGAATATTGCACTCTACAATTACAAAGATCATACACTTTCAGAGCTTGAGATTTGGCATAAAAGATTAGTGCATGTAGGTGAAAGAACCTTGAAGCAAATATGCAGGGACCAATGTGTGCTTGGGATACCTAATGTATCCAAGCAACATATGATCTACAAGTGTGGTGCTTGTCAGTTTGGAAAGTCTCACAGGTTACCATTCTCAAGGAAAGGCTACATGCATGAGCACTACCTAGAACTTGTCCATACAGATGTATGGGGACCAAGCAAAGACCCCTCAATCTTAGGATCAAGGTACCATGTATCTTTTATTGATGATTATAGCAGGTGGACTGTATTGTACTTTATGAAGCACAAAGATGAAGTGTTCAATTGTTTTAAAAAATATCTTGCACTTGTTGCGAATCAGACAGGAAGAAACCTAAAGAGGCTAAGGTCAGATGGAAGAGGTGAGTACTTCTCAAATGAGTTTGAAGCATTCTTGTAGGACAGAGGAATCAAGAGGGAAATCACCACAAGGTATACTCCTGAACAGAATGGGGTAGCGGAAAGAAGAAATAGATTGATTGTTGAAACAACTAGGTCAATGTTGAATGAGAAAAGTTACCTAACTACCTACGGGCAGAAAGTGTATCTACTGCCACTTACCTTATAAACAGGTTGCCATCTAAATCTCTTGATGGGATGACCCCTTATGAAGCATGGCATGGTAAGAGACCCTCACTTGATCATTGCAAGATATTTGGATGTGTAGCATATGTACACATTCCTTCTCAGATAAGAGGTAAGCTAGACCCTAAGGTTGAGAAGTGTATCTTTATTGGATATGATCTGAATAAAAAAGGGTACAGGTTCTACAACCCTTCAAATAAGGGATTCATGGTTAGTAGAGATGTTGTCTTTGATGAAAATGATTCTTGGTATGAGAATGAATGCAGGAAGTTCAAACTATCTATGACTTGGAGGAGGAGTTTCCAAATCTTGCTAAGGAGGAACCTACTCAGAGTGAAGACACCAATTTAGATGATGAAGACATTATCAATCTTGAAGAATTCAAGTCATGGAAGTCCAAAGGCAAACTCAAGATGAAGAAACTAGAAGACATACCTAAATCTTCAAATCAAGCAATCAGAAGATCACAAAGAGAGAGCAAAAAAACCTATCAGATATGGGTATGACACCTCTCTTGTCACTAAACATTCTATTTATCTTGCCAAAGACTTGTCAATTGAAGAACCAGGATCATATGAAGAAGCAAAAACTAAGACAGAATGGAAAGAAGCTATGGATGAGGAGATTGAAGCACTCAAGGAAAGTGATACATGGGAACTAGTACCAAAGAAAGAGTCCATGAAGGTAATTGGATCCAGATGGATCTATAAACTCAAAAGAAATTTTGATGGGTCCATAAACAGGTACAAAGCAAGATTGGTGGCCAAGGGTTTTGCACAAACCCAAGGCATTGACTATGAAGAAACATTCTCACCTGTGGCCAAGATGCCAACCATCAGGGTGTTGGTAAGTGTGGCTGCCTCTAAAAATTGGAACATTTACCAATTGGATGTAAAAAATGCATTTCTTAATGTATGGATTTCAGAGGAGGTATATATGTCACAACCTCGTGGCTATGAGGATCCTAACAAGGTAACACATGTGTGCAAATTAAAAAAGGCTCTATATGGATTGAAGCAGGCACCTAGGGCATGGAATTACAGGTTGACCACATACCTTCAAGACCAAGGTTTTGTCATGAGCAAGGCAGACACTTCTCTATTCATTAAGAGAAGTAATTCAGAGGTAATATATCTATGTGTATATGTTGATGATATCATACTTATAGGTAATGATGTCAATGGAGTCAGACAAATCAAGCATCAGATGATGAAGGAGTTCAAGATCAATGATCTTGGTCTACTAAAGTATTTTCTTGGACTTGAGTTAGTTTATACTAACTCTGGAATCTACATTACTCAGAGAAAGTACATACAAGATATGTTGAAGAAGTTTCATTTGCAGGATGCACAAGTTGCAAGTACTCCAATGGAGGTAAATCTAAAACTAAGTGCTCATGAAGGTGATGAAATTAATGATATTAGAGGTTACCAAAGCATAGTATGAAGCTTGAACTATGCTACCTTAACAAGGATAGATATTGCTTATGGAGTTAGTGTGCTAAGTCAGTTTATGCACAAGCCTAGGGCACCTCACTTGGAGGCTGCAAAAAGGATATTAAAATACCTCAAGGGTACTCAACATCATGGTTTGTATTTTCCTTACACATCGGGCTTGGACATTAAGATCTATTCAGACGCTAATTGGGCAGGATGTAAGGATGCTAGGAGAAGCACTTCTGGATACATTTCATTTGCAAGTGATAAGTCAATATCATGGTCTTCAAAGAAGCAACCTACTGTTGCTTTATCTTCTATAGAGGCAGAGTACAGAGGATTGGCCAATGCTACTCAAGAAGCCATATGGATCAAGTTATTGTATACAGAATTGGGTTTGTATACTACCTCACCATTGATCTTTGGAGATAATACAAGCTCACTTCACCTTGCAGCTAATCCTATTTATCATGTCAGGACCAAGGATATAGAGTTCCATTACCATTATGTGAGAGAGAAGCTATTAAGCAAGGACATTCAACTAACATATGTATCAACCAACATGCAGTGTGCAGATTTGTTAACTAAAGCATTGGATGGAACCAAACTTTGCAGGTTCAAAACAATGATTGGATTGCAAGATATACATGAAGCTGAAGATGAAGACCAAGCCAAAATGTTTGGCTTGAGGGGGAGTTGTTGGTGCAAATTACAAGCCTACACTTTTGGCTTGAAGGGTACAAAGAATGAGGTTCCATATGAACCATAGCTAGAGGATTCTTATCTCTTTACCTCATTGTAAAAGTTAAATCTTCATTGATTTAAGAGAATATGTGTAACCACCTACCCAAGGGAGTCGTGGACTTTATTAGTTGTAAAGCATCAATCAATTAGAGAGAATATCTCCTAGGATGTAGGAGCATGATTATAGGGAGCCAAAGTTTGAATTCAAATTCAAACTTTAGACTCAACCTCTATAAAAAAGGGATCATCAAAAAGTCGCATGAGATTAGTCACTTTCTGAGATCTTCATCTTCATCTTTGTATGTGTGTAAGGCCTACACTGTTGCCTACACCTTACCATATCATTTGGCTATGGTTTCCAAGCCAGTGATTTTGTACACAAGTGTTCATTAATACGTATATCTACATTGTTTATTTCTGAGTTCTCTGTCATAGTCTCTATAAGTCAGGCAAATTGTGAAGATCATATCTCAGTCATTTCGCCACCAAATTGAAAGATATATAGCTTGTTGGAACCATCTAAAAGTCTTCTACAAGCTATCAAAATTTGAAGGACTTCTATTCAGCCATTTCAGAGAAAAGTGCATCGAGGTGATCACTCGTCGAAGTCTGCAACAGTCCTAAAAAATCGGGGGTAAAGGTTTACTTGCTAAATTAATTTCTCTGAGCATACTTATTTTTTTAAAGTGATTCCACTTGGAATAATTAGCTTGCTAAGCTAATTAGATACCCCTAAAAGGAATTTTTCCAATCCCTATTGTGCTGGTCATACTAAGCAAAAGATACAGGAGGTGTATGATAAAAAATAGAAGGTTTTCTTGAAGACTTGAAGTTCAAAGTTGTCTGTTTTGGTTCAATCTTTTCATACATCATTTCCAAAGTACATAGGCCATTTTATGGTGTCATTGGAAAGCTAAGAAGGTCTACTCATCAACTCTGAAGCATCAAATGGCTGATACAAAGCAAGATTTGGCAGTACCTACTCATCGTCCTGAAGTATTCATCCATTTTTCCCTACAATTCCTCAATCACTATTCTCTGTGCTAAGGGATTTATAGGCGTTGGGAGTAAGTACTAAAAAATAAAGGCATCATCCGAAGATTGTACTGAAGATGTATTTCTAATTTGAGTCAAAGCTCTATTTCTAGCTGAATTTAGATTTGCATTCCTATCTCGAACTAAATTCCTCCGAGATGATGTGTTCGCCTCATCAGAAAAGTTCATTTCCATGGTTGAATCACAACTCTTTATCTATAACTACAGCTGCACCTACAAGGAAGGATACATTAGAAATGATCATGCATGTAATCTTTATTTATGTACACTAACATGCATTCATGTTTACAGACTTCTTATTATTCAATGTACAGTCTTACCTTTTTGATGTTGAGATATCAAGCTCAACATGTGATGATCCAGGATGACACGTACCAGCTTTTTGTTTATCTGACATGTATAGTGGTCACGCCGGTATATGTCAGGGATACTTCATTGAGCTTTATTAGATTTATCTACCGAGAGTGATGGCACATTTGTTCCTTGCCAACTCACTCATTCGTGGACATTCAGTTTTTCCTTATGTACTGATCTTTATATATTGCACTTGTTGTACTCTTGTTTTTAGGTCATTCTTGTACATTTCTTTTTATGTAATAGAAGAAGAAGAAGAAGAAGATCATTCTTCCTTGCCTCAATCTGTGTGTGTGTGCTTCTCCTTGAGAGTGAGAGTGTGCGTGTGAGCTCTCTTCCTTATCTCCTTCCTCATGACATGGTATTAGAGCCAGTGTGGTTGTAGAGAGCTCGTGGAGAAGGCGACAGTGAAGAGTACGCAGCAAGGCGTGGAGAAAATGTGATTCACAAACCACCTCCATTTGCTACAAAAATCCGCGTGATGGTAGAAGACCTCAAAATATTTTCGAGAATTATCCCTTTAGGGTCACTCGTTTTTGTCAGATCGAAGTTTCGGAGCCATCTCGATCTCCATTTCGAGCCTGCAAGGTGAGGCCCATAGAAAAACTAGGTTAGTTTTAGAAACTGTAACTTGCACTGTGTTCGGCAACACTCATATATTCCATATCCAAAATTTCAAGAGATTCCGTGTACTGTTGATACACGAAAACTGTGTTTTTCTGAGATCAAACTATCACTTCATAGTGCGATAGTGTTCAAGCAGAAGTGATGCTTGTAGTGTTTTGCAATGTTATGAATTGCCGTAGAAATGGCAAACACAGATGGAATGAGTCAGCTTATGAGTAATAAGCTGGACAAGAACAACTTCCATGCTTGGAGATTCAGAATGATGAATTTCTTGATGGGAAAAGGCTACTCCAAGTACATCGAACGAGAGAACAAAAATGCTCTGCAATTACTAGAGAGGAATCGGACTGCAGATGAAATAAGAGCATATGAGGAATGGAATCAAGGAGCACGAAAGGTAATATACTAGCTATCTGTTAGCATACAAGATAGCATGATTGGGCACATACAAGATGCCAAGACTCTGAAAGAGGCTTGGAATAGTTTGGTCACATTGTAAGAGATCAATACAAAGGCACGGAAATTGCAACTCAAGAATGAGCTGCATACATTGGAGAAAAAGAGCATCTCGGTAAGTGACTACACTCTGAAAATCAAAAGCATATGTGAGTCACTTGCATCTATTGGCGTGAATGTAGATGATGATGATAAGGTGGAAGTGTGCCTTCGTGGTTTAGGAGCTGCATATAAGCAGTTCAAAACTTCTATACAGACTAGGGAAAATATTCCAAATTTTGCTGATTTGGTATCCATGCTGATTATTGAAGAAAAGAATCTTGGTGAGGATTGAAACTCCCAAGGAAAGCCCAGTTCTGAGCAGGTATTCTACTCCGGCAGAGGAAGAGGTAGAGGTAGAGGTTTTGGAAATGGAAGAGGAAATAGTAACCAAGACCAAGATCAACAACAGAATCATGTAGGAGGAAGAGGACAGGTTCGAGGCAGGGGGAGCCAAAGAGGTCGCAAAAATTTCCAAAGAAATGATTCAGGTAATGATAGTAAAGGATGTTGGAATTGTGGTAAACTTGGACACTTTGAACATGATTGCAGGTTGAAGAATCAAAATAAGAGAAGGCAGCAAAACAACTATGCATCCACAAGTACAGATGATTCTGAGAAGCTTTTCATGGTTCAACATCACATGATGAATACGATGTCTGCTAGTGTTTCAAAATTGAATGATAATGTTTGGTATGTTGATTCAAGTGCTTCAAATCACATGTCCAGTCATGCGGAATGGTTTAGTACTTTGCAAAAATTGCCAATTCCTGGATATGTTGAAACAGGTGATGACACATCACATCCTATTGAGCATACAGGAAACATAGCACTATCGATGGAGGATGGAAAGGTAAAACATCTTGCTGATGTGCTGCATGTTCCAAATATAACAAAGAATTTGGTTTCTGTTGGACAAATGGTTGACCAGGGATTACAAATCAGGTTCAATGTTGATGGATTATATGTAGAAGAGTACAAGCAGGATGGACGATTGGTTGCCAAAGGAAACAAAGTGGGTAGGATGTTCACCTTAAATGTGAAGTTTCTTGAAATGAATGCAGCCATGTTTGCAAAAGGTGCAAGAGTTATTGCAGATATATAGATGTGGCACAAATGGATTGGACATGCAAACTTGCAAAGGCTGAAATTTATGGAGTTAAAGGAGATTGTCCATGGACTACCAAATTTCAAAGTTGCATAAATGCAAAAGGTATGTGTAGCATGTCAATTTGGTAAACAATCAAGAGCATCATTTCCACATGACAAGCATGTTAGTGAGAACGTACTAGAAGTAGTACATACAGATGTTTGGGGTCCAGCAAAAACCACATTTATGGGCGGTTGCACGTTTTATGTTACTTTCATTGATGACCATACATGCAAAGTATGGGTATATTTCATGAAAGAGAAGAGTGAGGTTGTTGACCTAAGTATCACTTAGGGACTTGCGAAGAAAGAGACTATACCTCAATCCCCTCACAAGTGCATATAGTGGGGATACACGCTTTTAATTATCAATCCAAAGAGTATACAAACCTAGCCGAGTGTATGAAGACATGCAATCATGTAATGGTCAATGCATATGAATTACTCAAAGAATGTAAATGAGGCAAATACTTATCCAAACAAGCTCCAACTGTCGGTCAAGGCGAAACGATACTTGGTGCAGCAGCCGTCAGTATTTTGGACTTTTCTCACAGCTCCGAACTCCGAATATATCGAATAGCATATGTGTTTCGAAGCTCTCGAGAAGACGCATCCAATGGCAGTGGTTTCACTCAATTCTGATGCTCCTACTTAAAGTTATGAGCGAAATACTGAGTCGCGGGAATACTTTCCTACACTTCAGCACTTCCTACACTTCGCACACACCTTTCCTACAGCTAAGAAACACTCTCAAGGATAGACAACACTCACAAGCACTCTTTCCAAGCAATACACACACATACAAGCTCGCGAAGAAGAAGATAAGGAGGGAAGAAGACACAAATTCGAATTTCTGTGCTCTCTATTCTCACAATGGCCAAAAGTCCTTTACAAAGAGTCACATTTGACTTATATACTAGTGCCCTAAAAATGGTCCTTTCACACAAGTGACCGACACTTTATTCACTAAGAGGCTAATTTCCTACTATTGTACATGGGTATTCTCTACTTTTCTGTGGGGATGCATCTAGAGGACTCCTGTAGTGCCTTTACAAGGGGAAATATGTTACAAGAATGAATATGATACAAAAATGTGTAGTCCAAATCGGAAAAATTTTGGGGCCCGTCTTTTTCTCTGCTTTATGCGCTCTTTGGCTCTGCAACACTCTCCCCCTCTTCGTCTCTGTCGTCCCTTGACAGACTTTGCTTCGCGCACGCGCCCAGTGGTCAGTATTGTCTGATTCTTGATCTTGCATTACGTTTTAGAGGCGCTCTGATTTGTCCTGGTTGCACACATCGGACCTTGCTGTGTTATTTACTTCTTTTCACTGCACGCAACCTTTGCTCATTGTTACCTGTTTATAAAACAGGTGTTCAGTTTTGACGGCCTCTTCTTACTTCTTGTTTTACGTTCTCTGGGCCTGATGCATTCACCTTGATCGCCTGCAACCCTTGGAGTTTGAATGACTACCTGATATTCTGCAGTCTAATTCACCTATAGGTTCCTTAATTCTGGGTTGCCACGCACGCCATTAGTGCACATATGCGGATGTAGCTCGTAAGCCTTGATCTGAAACCTCTGCAACTCAAGAGGTTGAAGCATCCACATATGTGATACTTGTTGGCCTTGATTCCTTCTTCCAGCTGCGTGCTTTTCCTTGGTGTGTGCGCCCCTGCGGGGCTCTGTGCAGAGATGGGTGTTGCGCCCCTGCGGGGCTTCTTGCAGAGATATATCTTCAGATATTGCTTTTTACTGAAGCTGCTTCTTTCGTTGTTTTCTTTTTTTTTTTTTCTTACTCGATTCTCCCTCCACGTTGCCCCCCTCCTGGACTCTGTCGTCCCCGACAGGCTTTTTGTGGCGACGTGTATAGGTTTGTATGGCTTGTTGTTCTCTTTGATTTAGCAGATTAGCGTGACATAGCATGAACTCCTTCCATTGCCGAGATTTCACTCCGTCTTCTGGTGCCTGTCTATGGTCAACAAAGAAACTTATCTCGTAGGCCACCAGTCGTGCATTCAAATTGGAGGTCATTTTAATAAAAATCTCTGAATCCATTTCAAAGAAGCCCGTAAAGAATGCTTCTTCAAATGTCTGCATATATGTCGATGGCAGAAACATGAGACGAGAAAAATATGCCATGATTGTTAACCGGCTGGGAATAGTAGATAAATCAAAAATTAAAGCCTCCGATCCCTGCGTAATGCCGATGAAATTCAAAAAAGTATACCGTGCATGTTGGAACACTTTAATTACTGTAAGGAACATGCTAAATATTTTATTTGTCATTTTGACTGCTAGGTTTGGGACAGTAGTATATCTTGCAATCCAAAATTCCATGGTTTTGACCATGTATTCCTCTGTCGGTAGGTAGTTGTGTGGTGGACTAGGTAATAGCGGATAATTTAGCCATTGGTTATTAATACTACCTTGTCGCTGGCCTTCCCAAAATTGTATCCATGCTCTGCGACGGGGTAGTGGGCAAAATGATGGGTTTACTTGAAGCTCATACGGGGATGCTTCCCACTGTACCCGTAGTGTAGGGTGCTTTTCCAAGAGCTTTCTTCTCCAAATTGGATCTGCTGCCTCAAACTCTACTTGAGTATAGTTAAAAGTATCATACCGAAAATGGAGGCTGTGATCAGGTTCCTTATTTGTCGTATGCTTTATGTATTGCCTAGTTTGTTCCTTCAAAAGCCCATATGGTACATTGAATGGCCTTAGTATTTGTTCAAGTTGCTTGCTGTCGATTTTAGCCTCTTTCATTAATTTGATGATTTGATCTTCAAATTCCGCAGTAAGCTGGGACACCAGTAGTGCCCTTTCTGTTCTGCTCAGCTCTGCAATTTTGCGTGTGTTAGGTTCTAATGGAACCTCCTTTTCCTCCCTTATTGGTGAATGATACGAGGGGGGAGAGAGAGGGCGTACCTCTTCCTCCACAGTAGCCGAGGTCCCTGGCGGAACTACTGGTGTCCCCTGTTGTGCTCGCTGCTCTAATTGCTCCTGAAGCTGTTTGATTAAATCATCTTTTTGTTTGTTTTCCTCTTCAGCCTTAGCAATAGTTGCTTGATGTTTCATTAATTCTTGGGCCACAATGTTCATGTGCTCTGTGTCTTCCTTGCACTGTCGCAGGTAGTTATTTTCTGCTTTTTTCCATTTCATTCTGAGGGCCGCTGTGTCCTCCATATACCTCTTTTCCCAATCCGTTATGACATCTTGCTCCTGTCTGAGCTGGTCTTGTAATTTAGTGATCTGCTCCTCCAAGTTTTTGACATTTCTTTGTGGGTCATCAGCAATTGCCAATGGTTGATCACTAATAAGAGCTGTCATTAATTCTTTATTTCGTTGTCGCATGTTGTCAGCTTCCTCCATACTGGCCTTGAGCTGAGACTCTAAGATTTTACTGCGTGTTTGAAGACGTGTCTTCTCAGTCTCACTCATCTCTAATTTCTTTGTTAATTCCTGGACTTGGTCTTTCAATTTTGTCTGCTCCCGCTCTAGCATGTAGTTTAGTGATTTGACGTCTTGAAGTTCCTTTTCTTTTGTCAGAGCTTGTGCTTGCACCTTGGATAGTTCTTCAGAAAGATGCTTACCTGCTCTTTCCAGTTCCTTCTTGTCTCGCATGGCTTGGTCGTAATCTTCATCAGCATCAAGCATTAACTGTTGTGTATCTAAAGCCGTTCGAATCATATCTTGCACAACAGGTTTGAGCTGAGCTATATCTACATTCAGCCATGTCTTTGCTATTTCAGGAGTCTCTCCCGTTTGCACATCTTTGCCTTCTGCCACCTGGAGTGTCTCGTTATGCGGTTGTCTAACTTGTAGTTGTATCTTGGGTTCCTCACCATCTCCTTTTGCTTCATTCTTTTTAGTAGCACTCCCCTGAAACGTGACATCCATTGGGGAAGGTTCTGCTACAATTCTGATTGGTGTGAATGGTTCTTCCGTTTCTATATCCTGATCTTCATTCTCCTTTTTGGAAATTTCCTCATCTGTCTTTGTGCTTGTGGTTTTCTGATTCACTTTTATTTCTTGATCTATCGGCTTGAGGCCTTCTGGTTCTTCACCATAATCCACTTCATTTAATTCGGTCCATTGCCCATCATCTTTGGATTCGCTTCGAATATCCACATCCAACAATGATGTGTCCTTTTCTTCTTTGTCCTGAGTTGATGAGCTGGAATTGTCTAATCCGATTTCACGGTATCGGTGAACTTTGGTGAGTCTTCTTTTTGTTTTTGACTCCTGTTGTGACTGCTGGTAATGATGACCTTGCACAGGTAAGTTGATTTGTCCCTCCGTATATTTATGCGTCTCTTCGAGTGCTTTAGTCAATTCTTCCTCCGTGATTTGTTTCTGTCCTGCAAGGGTCACCTTTGGAAGTACATGGACTCTTTTTGTCATAGGTCCTCCTTCTTCATCTGGCTTGACTTCTCTTAGTCTTTTTGTGCCTCTCATTCTTGGCTGAGAACTTGTCCCTGCCTCCTCAATACCTGTAGTGATTTTCTTCTTTTTGGGAACTGTGGCGGATTTCACATATGTAGCCAGCCCTTCTGAGGTTGGCATCTCCCTTAAACAATTCTTCATGTCCAAAGCTTCATATATCAGCAATGTCAAAGCTGAACTGCCATTCAAAAATTTCTTCTGGCCCCATTTCTTTTGGGCTTCAAACAATCGTTCTTGTACATACCCTGTTAGATTCACTTTATTGCCTATCTGTCTCATGGCATGCGATAGTAGTTGGACTACAATTTTTTGTGGGGCTGTATACCTGTGCATGCTGGGAAAACAAAAATGTTGATGCACCAGCCGTACCGCATCTTCTATGTCAATTCTATTGATTTCCAGGAATGATCTCTTCTTTGGATCATGGCATTCTTCCTTCACACTAGTAGTGCCTGCTTGATTCCATCCAAAAGCTTTATTAATCAATTCATGTGTGAATTGTATGGTCTTCCATGTCCCGACTTTATCCAATACTTGCGCTTCTGCGACTGAGATCTTTGTTGCCGCAGGCTGCATGGTGTTCATTACCTGTGTACACCTCTGAAAATCTGGTACATATATAGGTAACTTGAGGAATGCCTCTATGCCCGCTTGTGTCCACACGTCCTCAATATGAGGTAGGCCTTGTATTATTGTCTTGAAATCTTGGGACATGATAGGGAAGTAATGATCCGTGTCCATGATTTTGATGGTAGCCATGAAAATTAGTTCCACCACTGGTTGATCGTCCCTGAACCAGTGACCTCTTGCTTTTGTTACTGATTCCATCGGAA
Organism: Ceratopteris richardii; assembly: GCA_020310875.1. Lineage (NCBI taxonomy): Eukaryota > Viridiplantae > Streptophyta > Polypodiopsida > Polypodiales > Pteridaceae > Ceratopteris > Ceratopteris richardii. The sequence continues at coordinate 99,740,365 of CM035432.1, forward strand.
GAAGTTGCACCTCTTCTTGCTGTGTGGATTCGGAATCGGTGGAAGCCATCTGCACTCAATATAGAGTATGAATTAGTATCCATATGTTTTTCAGAAATCCTCCTCCATATGTTGATTAATAATTCGATGTTGCTCCGAGTGCATGGTGCCGTCCCTTTCCCGTGGGTGTGAGAAAGGTAATACCTGGAATTTTTTTATGTATTTTTATATTTTTTTGCTGAAAAGAAAACATAAATGTTAGTCCATAGCCGAAGCGGTTAGTAACTTTTTTTGGAGTATTATTTTCCTATGTATGTACAAGTGCTCTCCTATTTCCAAAGGGAAAATGTGCGTGACTATCCGGAAGTATAAGAAAGACGTGCCGAATGCTTGGCCTTGTAATGTGGACCTATCATGCATACTTTGGATCTCGACAACTCCTCATGTGTGCAATTGGATTTTGTAGCTCTATGCATACAAGTTGCGGGATCCTTCGGCACCCAAATCTGCTTCATTTGGTGGGGATGTATTTCCTTCGGAATCTTCTTGATAAACGTGATTCTTCCCTTATACTGCGTTTGCTCTATCTGCTTTTGGAATTGCGGTTTTCCTTGTGTTGCAGCTGCAGACTCCTTCTTTTTCCAATAGGTCTTCTTTCTTAGCTGATGTGCCTGTTGACCATATTGATGGTGATTGCCCTTGTGAGGATGTTCATTGTTTTGGTTGGTCGTCCTTGAAGTACATGACTTTGGGATCCATATTTGTGTTCGATCCGGTTGTGCAGTTATCAGTTTCCTTGGGATCCATATGCTAGTGAGTCGAGATTGACCTTGGTGCTCAAAATTCTTTGTCTTCTTATTCGTTTTGACACGCTGATGTCGAAGACTTCTCTGTTGCTGAAGATATGCCTTCTTTTGATCCTTCCTTATCCAAGCTAGTGTAGAATGTGGAATAGGGTATACTTTCATAGGTGTAGACTTCAATTCTTGCAAAGGAGTATTCTCTCTTGTGCATTGTGTTTCACTGGGCTCGATTTCATGTTTCTGTGCACTCTTGTGACTCTCTATACTCAAAGATGGAATGCACATAGAACTCACGGTATTCTCACATGAAGTACTTGACGATGGGGTTTCTATAGTGCTAGTGAACATACAATCATGACTTTGTTCATTGGAATGAACTTCTGGCTCTATATTAGCGGTTTTGAGTGGTCGTTCGTCTAGCAAACTAAATACCTCACGAGGTCCTATTCTGGCAGAGATGTATCCTAAAGCCAATTGAATGGTTACCTCATATTCATAGATCCAATCTTGACCTAACACAACATCTTCAAGCAGATCCTGGTCCCGACACACTAAGAGTCTCTGCTCCATAGTGTTGTTCCCCATATGTAAAGGTAAGGTTATCTCACCTATGCATTGAGTAATTTTTCCTCCTATTCCTATTAGCTGTGCCTTCGATGGGCGTAACTCCTCTTTAAGTCTCTGAGACAAAGAAAATCTGATGCAGCTTATGGCTGCTCCTGTGTCTATGAGAGCATCCACTAAGTGGTACTCTTTTCGTCCTGCTCCCAGATTCAAGTAAGGTTGTCTTCTTTGTTGCCCTGAGTTCTCAGTGGCTCTAAAATTAGCCATTGGGATGAGTTCTTCTCCTACTCGATATCTCTCGTCTCTTTCTCTCATCCACTCTTTCCGTTTTCTGATACGTTCTAGGGCTTCCTGTCTCGCTTCTTCTCTCATTTGTTCTTCTTCCTTTTTCCTACTTTGAGCTCCTAATAGTCGCGCTAGCATTTGATCAGTCAAAGGCTCCATGAATCTTTTCACTCTGCATCCACTGATGTAGTTGGGAAGAACGTCTCCGTCTAGTGTGGCGAGATTGACTGCACCACTAGTAGAGATTCGATTTATAATCAGGGGTCCATATCCGCGTTTTTGTAGCTTCTTTGCATGTTGTTTGAGGGTGTATACTAGGACTAAGTCGCCTTCTTTTAGTCCCTTGTCTTTTATATGTGAATCATAATATGCCTTTTGTCTCCGTTTAGCGGCATAAATGCCTGCTACAGCTTGCAATCTAGTCTTGTGCAGCTTTTCAGTTTGATCTAATTGCTGAGACAATTCATGACCGTTCCACTCATATTGCTGGGCCACTTTCAATGTAGGGACTAAGAAGTCAATTGGCAAAATTGCATTCTGCCCATACACTAGGTTGAATGGTGTAGTTCCAATGGCCGTTTTATATGCCACTCGGAAGGCCCAAACTGCGTGATGTAATTGTTTGTCCCAATCTGACCTTCCCTTATTGACAATCTTTGTCAATACAGTACATAGTACCTTGTTGGAACTTTCAGCTTGTCCGTTAGCTTGAGGGTGGTATGGGGCTGATTTTTTATGAATCACAAGAAAGTCATTCATTAGCGACTCAATGACCTCGTTTAGGAAATGCGTTCCTCGATCACTCACTATCTCAATCGGTAGTCCAAAGCGTGTGAAAATGTGCTCAAAGAGAAATTTTGCTGTGGTTTGAGCATCATTCTTTCTAGTGGCTTTTGCTTCTACCCACTTGGTTAAGTAGTCGGTGGCCACTATGATGTACTCCGCATGTGATCCTTTGGCCGGTGGATTGATAGGTCCTATGAAGTCGATCCCCCACTTGGTAAATGCTCTTGCACAAACCATGGGTCTTAAAGGCATGTCGTCTCTTCTAATGGGATATTTCGCTCTCTGGCATGTTTCGCAGCTTCTCACATATGTCTCCGCATCCATATGTAGAGTTGGCCACCACAAGCCTGCAAAGAGAATCATCTTGACCATTCTGTCCGCTGAGAAATGTCCTCCTGCAGCTCCTGCGTGTGCCATTTCTAAGACAGAGAGATATTCGTTTTCATGAATGCACATTCTTAGTTGGTTATCTTTTCCGCGTTTAAAGAGTTGTTTTCCTATGATGGCATAATCCTTACTCTGTTCTTCAAGAGCACGTTTCCTTGCTAAGGTAGCTCCGTCAGGGTACTCTCGAGTTTTCAAGAACTTTACTAGAGGCATGCTCCACCTTGGTGCTATTGTGGAATAGCATAATGTAGAGTTCTCGTCTGGGATTTGTTCTTGACAGGTTTGACAGGTTGACACATGGTTATGTGCATCTCGTTGCATGGTTGGCCAATATATACCAAATCTCTTGAGTGTTTGCCACGTTCCATTTGCATTCAAATGAGTGTTCCATTGGTTTATGTGTGCTTTCTGAAGCCACATTTCTTGTTCCCCTTCTTCCACGCATCTCATCAGCAGTCCGCTTGAATCCTGGTGGTACAAACGTCCAGCAATAATGTGAAGGTTTTTGGTCCTCCAGAGATCTTCCTTTTGGTTTGGCGTGATCCCATCTTTAGGTCCATGTGTAAGTATCGGGATCAATTTTTCGGCCCATTGAGGACATACTTCCAGGTTAAAGAGGTAAGTATCTGGCAAATCATCAGGAACTCCTATGGGTGGTTCTCCATGGGTCATACGAGATAAGTGGTCTGCCCTTATGTGGGTGTTTCTTTTCTTGACTATTACCTCAAAATCAAATTCCATTAGCAATAAAAACCATCGTACTAGTCGTCCTGTATTGCAAGGCTTGTTGACTAAGTACAATAGGGCTTGATGATCAATGAAGAATTTGAACTTGTTTGCCAGTAAGTAATGTCTGAATTTCTTGACTGCGTATACCATCCCTAGGCCTTCTCTCTCCGTAGTAGTATAATTGCGTTCCGCTTGATTTAACTGTCTACTGGCATAGGCTATCGGGTGGTCTAATTTTCCTGTATCAGCTGGTTGAGCTAAGATGCAACCAATGGCAAACTTGGAAGCATCAACATGGATGTGAAATGGCTTATTCCAGTTGGGGACTCGAAGGATGGGTGCTGAACTCAATCGATTCTTTAACTCATTAAAAGCTTTTTCGCATTCTTCGGTCCAATTGAATAGAGTCAATAACGCATAAAGAGGTCTAGCAATTATGGCGTACATATGTATGAATCTTCGATAGTAGCCACAATGTCCCATAAATGCTTGAACTTCTTTAGCAGTTTTAGGTCTTGGTAAATCCAAAATGACTTTAATTTTGTCTTCATCTGTGGAAATTCCATTCTTAGAAACAATATGTCCTAAGATTTTCCCTTGTCGCACCATGAAGACACATTTTTCAGGATTGAGGCATACTCGATATTGTCGACATTTAGCAAAAATCTTTTCAAGTTCAGGGATGTGCTCTGATCATATAGCTGAATATGTACACAGATCATCCACGTATACCTCCATACTTTTTCTCAGAAATTCCTTGAACACATGACACATCAATCTTTGGAATGTAGCTGGGGCATTCGTTAAACCAAAAGGCATGACTCTAAAGGCGTATACTCCCCATTCAGTGGCAAATGCAGTCTTATGTTGGTCCTCAGGAGCAATGGCTACCTGATTATACCCTGAAAAGCCATCCAGAAAGCTATAAACTTCCTTCCCTGCTACCCTTTCCAAGAGATGATCAGTGATTGGTAAGGGATAGCTATCCCTTATGGTTGCGGCGTTCACTTTCTTCAAATTGATGCACACTCTTAACTTTCCATTCTTCTTTGGTACAACCACCAAGGGTGACACCCATTCCGTGTGCTCAATTTCGTAGATGAATCCAGCATCTAATAACTTATCTATTTCTTCTTTTATCTTGGCTGAATACACATCATTATAAGTATATGGTCTCTGTTTCGAAGGTTTGGCCTCGGATGTCATGGGGATTCTATGCGCACATATAGATGGATCTACTCCTTTTAAGTCCTTATAAGTCCAAGCAAAGACATCCCGGTATTCTCTTATGAGTCGAATTAACTCTTGTTCTTCTTCCGCTGAGACATCCTGTCCTATGAAGGTACATCGTTCCTCTCCTCCTTCCATAGTTACAACTATTTTCTTGGTTTGTTCCTTATTATCATATGCTATTCCAGATTGTGCTTCTCTTTTAGGCATTTGAATAGCAATTTTCCTCTCTTCCACTTCATATTTTTTAAAATGGGCTGGTACCACAAATTGGTCTTGGAGTTTGTTTTCTTCATCTTCTAATTCCCTTTCAACTTCTAATTCCCCTTTTTGTGCGAGTTCTTTATGTTTTTCATTGGCCGTGATCTCTATGTTGGTGGTACCAATCCCTAGATCCATGGGTTCTGGTTCCATTTCAATGCTCTCGTAGTCCTCCTTCCAGTCTTTCTCGATCACTTCTCCTTCTTCTGCCTCCTGAAGGACTACCATATACAAACTAACATCATAACCCTCTTCATCGATACATTCGTTCATGGTCACTACTTCTTCATTTACACAGACATCGAGGGTGGCTAAGATTTCCATCCAACCGTGAGGTTCGAATTCTTCGTCCGGAAATACTTGTGGCATATACGCTGGATCTTGTACAGATCTCACTATTCCTTGTTTTTGCTGCCATCCCTTTCTTCTCTCTTCTTCCTTCTTTGCAGCTTGACATATCCATAGATGAGTGTCCTCGTTCATCCAGGATTGATCACTAGAACCTGCACTATGAACAGATTGATCGTCTTCCTCTTTGTGGATTTGATTCCATTGCAGAGGTGGCACATCCTGATACGTGTACGTATGTAGGTTTATTCTAGTGGTGGTTCCTGCGTGTTGTAGATACACTGCATCTTTTCCCCAATCTTGTACGACCTTTAGCTGTCTCATGAAAGGCCTTCCCAAAATCATTTCATAATTGCTTGGCCTTTCAAAGTGACATATTGCTAAAGTATGTTCAAATTCCACTCCACACGTAGTGAAGACTACTCGTTCCAACAATCCTAAGGGTCTTTCCGTATGTCCATCTGCCATTTGTATTTTCATACGTGTTGGTCTTAATGCTGGTTGTCCCCATTTCTCCCAAATTTCTTTGGTAGCAATGCCAACACCAGCTCCTGAATCTAGTATGGCTTTGGTAGTGTAACCCCTATAGGTGATTGGTAGGCATGTATTTCCTTCATCTCCTTCACTAAAGTCTCCTACTTTATCCACTGGAATTCTCACCGTTTTCACTTCATCAGCTACCTCTTTCTTTTCCTCCTTGACTTCCCATTGATTGATCAATTTCTCTTTTAAGTGTGGTTTTACCTTTAACAGTTCTTCAAACGTTAAGGTACATGGGATTTTCACCTCTCTAAGGCGTTGAATGATCTCCGATGTTTGAACTGATGGATTCATTTCTCGTCTCGTTATTGATGGAATGCGATACAATTCTGAGTTGTGCTCGTACTCCCCGGTGTAGTTGGGTAGTTCCTTTACATCTTCCTCTTCTTTGTCACTTGCATCCATTGGAAAAATTTCTTCTGAATTTAGTTCAGGTATTGAACCCTCTATTTCGTTTTCTGCTTCTAATTCTTCAAAGGGCGGTTCCATTCCTTCTACCTTTTTCCACTTGTCCTCTTGAACTCGTGCCCATAGATCCTTAGTCCAGTCTCCTTCTACTTCGGGGACTATGGATCCTTCCCTTCTCTCAACACCATGTTCTTCGTTTTGTGGTCTAAGTACTTCAGGCTTTTCCTGAGTGTTTAGGCACTCTTGGAATTTTTCTTCGGAAATTTGGTTAGTTGGTAAAGGTGATGCGGGTTTTTCTAAGGTTCGTTGGGCAACTTCTATCAATTTCTTGCATATTTCTAATCTTTCTTTCTCTAAGTCGCCTCTCGGATATTCTCTATCATGTTGCTCTATGGTAGGTCCTGCTTTTATTCGTGCCTTATATGCCTGAATCCACATGGCTAATTCTTCAGGCATTGGGTCTGCTAATACTGATCCTACCTCTTCCCTTTTATTCTCCTTTTTATTTTCTTCTTCCACTTGTGATTCTTTTGTTGATTTCTGTTTACTCTTTTCATTTTCCTTCCTTTGTGATAACTTTTTTTCTTTTATCCTGTCTCTCCGGTTCTTCCATCTTTGTGATCTTTTACTGGCAATACTTCTCTCTGGTTCTTCGGAGTCTTCCACTCTGTGAGGGATGGGTGTATTTCCCTCTTTATCACTTTGATTACTTCCGTCTGTTTTATCAGGATTCTCTCTAGCCTTTGCTCTTGTTATGGCTTTTAAAGGTACAGTGTACTCTTTGTCGCTCCCTGATGATTCAATCACTTCTATCACATTAATCTGCACGTTAGATGTGACTTTGTTGGGGTTCTTAGGACAATCTCTGAAAAGATGTTCCTTACCACAATCGCTACAGTAGCCTTCCCAAATTCGTTGTGGTGGTGGTGGGTTTGGTAATGTACATTCTCTAATATAGTGGTCACCTCCACATCTGTAGCATGGTCCTCTGGGTACTGGCTGTCTATTCATTGGTCGAGGTGGCATGGTTGTTCTAGGAGCTGTGTACATTAAGGGCACATAATCCTGCTCGTGTCCGTATGAACTGTTCGATATTTCCATGCCATAAGCATATGGGTCATACTGTTGCCCATATTCTGTTATCGTGCTTTCATAACCAGGGTATGTTCCTTGACTAGGTTCATAAAATGAGTCATATGGTTCACTACTAGTCAAAGGAGTGGCTGGCACTATAGCCCTTTCTAGGTTTTCCTCTGGTTGTGCTATCTTAACTGGGACAACGTTCTGAGGGTGGGGCGGTTGTTGTCCTAGTACTGGTTGAGGTTGCGTATATCCCTGATATGCGTATGGTCGTGATATTGGTGCCTGCGGCTGATATGAGGGATATCTAAAGGCTTCTCCTCCCTGCTGGTTCTGCGGGTATCCATATGGTCTCACATAAGGCTGGGTGGGTCTGGTTTGCCTATTGTAAGGGCAGTTCTCGGTGCTATGGTTTGTGTATCTTTGCTCTATACTGCAATATTGTAGCGGTCCGGGGACAGAGGGTCTATGAGGAGCATAGGCAGGTGGTGGGACTACTCCCCTAGTACACAAATGAGAAGGATGATCTCCTCCGCACTGCATACATCTTCTAAGCATAGGCATTCTCATAGGATTGGTGGGATAATTCCTCTGTCCTTGAACATTCAGTTTTTTTGCTAACAAGTCGGCAATTTCCTCTACGTTGTTTTTGGGGTTTGATGTGCTACTTGTTGACTCTTTGCTTTTCAAACTACCTTGGGGTATTTTCAAGTCTTCTGCAAGGTTATCTTCTAGGTCTATACATTCCTTCATACACTCTTGCAAGGTTTGAACTCTCTTTACGTACACTAATGACCTCAAGGTTCCGTTCAACAGTCCTTCTAAGAACAATGATACCATTTTGTTTTGCGTCGGTCTCTCTTCTACGGGGCATCTATCCACATACTGCTTGAATCTCCTTGCTACCAATCTTACTGACTCGGTAGGAACTTGTTTGAAGCTGTGGATTAATGACGAAGAATTGTTTTTAATTCCAGATTTGGTAAATTCTTCAATCATTTCTTGATATACCTGCTCCATGTTCTGAAAGGTATTCGGGTCCAATGGCTGAAACCAGGCCAAAGCTGTGTCTGACAAGGTAAGACCAAAGGACTCATATTGAATCATGAAGTCATCTACCTGCTCGGCTCTAACTACTTGTTTAAATTCTGCTATGTGATTATAGGGTTCACTAGAGCCATCATAATGATTTCTCATGCACTTGGCAACTTGGATCGGCCTTAGTCTCCTTCCTGCTTCAGGTTGTCTAGGCATTACAGGGTAATTTGGTCTTCCTATTGGTATGCCTGGTCCTCTCACTACCTGTGGTCTGACTGGAGCATGAACTCCATGTCTTGGGTCTATAGCTGGTTGTGGTCGGTAGTTAGGATTAATGGCAGGCGTTGCAAATTGCACATGTGGTCTGACAGGGATCTGGGTTTGTTGTGTTTGTCGTGTTTGTCCCGACTGTTGATATGAATCGTTCTGAGATGTTCCAAGTGGATTCCGTGAAGTAGTGGCTTGGTCTCTAGGGGGGAACACTGGGATGTTCTGATATTTCAACTCAGCTCTCTCTAATTCTGTTATTGGCCAATATCTTCTGTGATTTTTGTCCAAATATGTGATGATGGTGGGGAACTCAGGGTCTTGCAACTCATAGATGGTAACTGGATTAGGAGCAGCTTCCCATATAGAGGAATGGGCTCTGAGCAGGCATTCCATCCCGTTGATCAAATATACATCTATTAGAGTGTCATCCTGGGGAATTAGGTCTCCTCTCCAAAGTTTAGTAATTGTAGATCTCCCTCTAGGAGTAGTTACTTGCTCTTCGTTTCCACATCCATTTAAACTTGAAGCATTATTTTCCTCACCATGCTCATTAATGATTTCCGGGTGTTCGGTGACCATGTATTGAATATCTTGTTTGTCCATGTACAGTCCTCCTACATATTTGACGGCTGGTCTAGGCACGATGTATGCTTCTGAAGCCTTCCTCAGTCTGGCCACCGATCTGTTTAGACCATCCAAATAGATAGGGATCTCATTGTGGTTGGTGTTCACATACTCTAAGGAAGTTCTGTATTCTCCCTCAATGATGGACATCTGGCCAATCATAGGTACAGCATTTTGCATATCCTCTGAAGCCATGGGGATTTCTCCTTCTGACTCACTGGAGGTCTCAGAATAGTGTGTACGGCTACTTGGTTCGGCTACACTCCCTACGGAAGAGATTACACTTCTTCGGCTTCCTAGGGTTCTTCCGGATCTCAGGTTCATTCACTTAAGAGCTCTGATCAAATCTTGTCCACCTCTAGCCTCTAGAATTCTAAGCTATGGCTTAGAAGTCTAGGAAAAATTAGGCTGGAAAATGACTGAAGCATAAATTTTCAAACCACGATACTTGGCTTTCCAAACTCCACGATCTCTGGCTACAGACGATACTTGGAACTGGCGATACTCACCCTCCGACGATACACGATACCTGACCTTCACGATATCTGGCAAACGATCTTTGACCAAACGATACTTGATGGACACAATACACGATATCTGAGTGAAAACGATATACGATACCTGAGTCCAGACGATACACGATATTTGATCGCAGACGATACTTGATCTTCGGGAGAAAACGATACACGATACTTTCCCAAACGATCTTTGGCAAAACGATCTCTGGACTCAACGATCTTTGGTCAAAACGATACACGATCGACGATACTTGGTTCAAAACGATACGCGATCGCTGGTAAGTATCGCGATCTCTGAGACGCGATCGACGATACTTGGACCAAACGATACACGATCTCTGTCAATACGATACTTGGTTAAACGATACACGATACTTAATAAGTATCGCGATCTTCAGGCCACGATACACGATATTTGACGACAACGATACTTGACACACGATACCCGACCAAACGATCGACGATCTTTGGCAAGTATCGCGATCTTTGAACCAAACGATACACGATCGCTGATCCAAACGATACACAACCAACGATATTTGACCGAAACGATACCGATATTAGGGAAATATCGCGATACTCGACCACAGGAGTCCACGATACTTGACAAGTATCGCGATACTCGACCGCGGGAGCAAAAACGATACTTGACCCTTTTTCAAATTTTTGCCAATGTTTTTGAGGTTTTGATTTTTCCCCCTTGCTCTCCTGGCTCTTCTCTCTTATCCTCACTCTCTGTATCAATCAACATACAACTTTTAGCCCCCTGAGAGCCCTAACGATACTCAGCGCAGATCGTTTTTTCTTTCCTAGGTTGAAATGCTGAGAAATTTTTGATCAAAAGGGTGGTTTAGCTTACCTTGGTAGCACTTAGAGCCTCTTTGTCAAACTCCCTTGCTCTGTGCAACCCCAGCTTGCTTGTTTCCTCGCCCACGATCGCTGGCGCTGCTCACAATACTCGAAACTGGCACTCACGATACTTGCTTAAACAAGTGACTTGCAAAATGAAATTTTTTGGCTTTTATAGTTGGAAGTTTCTAGCTTACAGAAAGGAAATTTTTTTTTTTGAACAAAACTAAAACCTACTCTAATGATTTAGTCCACTCTCTACTCACTCCTACTCTACTCCTTCTACTCTCTTCCCTAATCTATCAACTCACTACACACACTCCAAGAATGAGAAGTAGCAAGTGCGGCTGAAAATGACTTACCAAAGAAGAGAAGATTTCCACTCCTCCACTTACTTCAATGCAAAAAGCTACTTACCATCACACGAATGCCTCGGTTTGATTCGTCACTCCCCGGCAACGGCGCCAAAAAGTGTGTTGACCTAAGTATCACTTAGGGACTTGCGGAGAAAGAGACTATACCTCAATCCCCTCACAAGTGCATATAGTGGGGATACACGCTTTTAATTATCAATCCAAAGAGTATACAAACCTAGCCGAGTGTATGAAGACATGCAATCATGTAATGGTCAATGCATATGAATTACTCAAAGAATGTAAATGAGACAAATACTTATCCAAACAAGCTCCAACTGTCGGTCAAGGCGAAACGATACTTGGTGCAGCACCCGTCAGTATTTTGGACTTTTCTCCCAGCTCCGAACTCCGAATATATCGAATAGCATATGCGTTTCGAAGCTCTCGAGAAGACGCATCCAATGGCAGTGGTTTCACTCAATTCTGACGCTCCTACTTAAAGTTATGAGCGAAATACTGAATCGCGGGAATACTTTCCTACACTTAAGCACTTCCTACACTTCGCACACACCTTTCCTACAGCAAAGAAACACTCTCAAGGATAGACAACACTCACAAGCACTCTTTCCAAGCAATACACACACATACAAGCTCGCGAAGAAGAAGATAAGGAGGGAAGAAGACACAAATTCGAATTTCTGTGCTCTCTATTCTCACAATGGCCAAAAGTCCTTTACAAAGAGTCACACTTGACTTATATACTAGTGCCCTAAAAATGGTCCTTTCACACAAGTGACCGGCACTTTATTCACTAAGAGGCTAATTTCCTACTATTGTACATGGGTATTCTCTACTTTTCTGTGGGGATGCATCTAGAGGACTCCTCTAGTGCCTTTACAAGGGGAAATATGTTACAAGAATGAATATGATACAAAAATGTGTAGTCCAAATCGGAAAAATTTTGGGGCCCGTCTTTTTCTCTGCTTTGTGCGCTCTTTGGCTCTGCAACAGAGGTGTTCACTCACTTCCAGAATTTTAAAGCTCTGATAGAAAAGCAGACAGGGAAGTACATTCAAACATTAAGATCTAATGGGGAGGTGAATACATATCAAATGAGTTCAACAGTTTTCTAAAAAATCATGGAATTTGGTGACAGTTTTCACGCAGGTACACACCACAACAGAATGGCGTTGTTGAACGCTTTGTAGAAATAGCAAGAGCCTTGATGACTGATAAGAATATGCCTCATTGTTATTGGGCAGAAGCTGTGCATACTACTGTATACATCATGAATAGAACTCCGACTGTTACTGTACATCAAGTTACACCTGAAGAGAAGTTTATAGGTAAAAAGCCAAACTTATCACATCTGAAAGTTTTTGGCTGTATTGCATATGTACATGTTCCAAATGAGTTGAGGATGAAGCTTGATCCAAAAGCAAAAAAATGTGTCCATTGGATAATCCCTTGAGCAAAAAGGGTACAAATGTTATAACCCACTCACACGACAGGTGAAGGTGAGCAGAGATGTGGTATTGATGAAATCTCAAGCTCCTATGCAGATGCCAAAGAAGGACTGAATTTTGAACCAAATGACAAAGAAAATGCTGAAAAATCAAGTGCACAATCTCAAGTTTTGAGTGGACCATATGCATCACTAAGCGATAGTTCCAACTCAAATCCATGGAGTGGAAGATTAGGTGGATATTTCAGTCGAGTAAATTCATCAAATACATCCAAGAAAGGTAAAGAAAGGCTTTCTGCTGGTAGTAAAACATGTGCAGGTTTTGAAGATGTTGATGGAGATTCAAGTGATTCAGAAAAGCGTCTTGATGAGGAACTTGGATTGCCCTCTGTGAAGACTCCAGGAGTAAGAAGGGCACATGCAGATGATACAAGGAGAAGTGACCCAAGACCAAGAAGATCTGGGAGGATGCATAATTCAATGCAACAATTGACATATGATAGATACATGGCTCGCGATTGTGCTTCATGATAAAGGTAATACAAGATGGTGAACCTTCTTGTTTTGAAGATGCAATTTGTAATGCAGATTGGGAAAAAGCTATGGATGAGGAGATGGCTGCACTTTATGGAAATGATACATGGAAGCTAGTTCCATTGCCACAAGGAAAGAAACCCATAGGCTTCAAATGGGTTTACAAGGTAAAGCATAATGCTGATGGTAGCATAAGCGGGTATAATGCACGATTGGTAGCTAAAGGATATGCATAGACATATGGCATTCATTATGAAGAAACATTCAGCCCTGTAGCTAAAATTTCTACTGTCAGAACACTTGTTGCGTTAGCTATAGCAAAAGGATGGACATTGCATCAGATGGATGTGAAGAATGTTTTGATACATGGTGAGTTACAGGAAGAAGTATATATGGACCAGCCACAAGGATATGAAGATTCAAAGCATCCAGAATATGTTTGCAGGTTGCAAAAGGCTTTGTATGGGCTGAATGGCATGCAAGGATTGCTGATTACTTAACCAGCATTGGGTTTTCTATGTGTGATGGATATCACTCACTTTATGCAAGGAAGGCTGATGATGACATCACTATTGTGAACTTGGAGAAGCTTGTAGAAGGTAGAAAAATGCGTTTTGAAGCGATGAAGTTTGGTCTAGCCAACCGGCACAAGACCAGCCCTTGAGCTTATGGAGACTCAAATAGACCTTATAAGCATGTGATAAGTCCAAAGAAACACACTATGTACTTTGGAGCATCACGGTGAATGAGTCCATACAAAACACATAGGTTCGCGGGTCGACTAGCTCAAAAAACTTACTATCTATGGAAGAGACAATGAACTTCAAATGCCCATAGCGACCAACGTGATTAAAACTAGAAAAAATCCTTTTGTGGGAGTGATACACATAGGTTTGAGTGTATAGAATGCACAAAAGTATAAGGAATAAGCAAAATATGCCATAGGAATGAATGAGACATTCACCAGTGGTACTTCCTATTTTTCAGGAATACGTAGAGATTGACCCCGAGACATAAAAACTCAGATCTCTCCCAATTTACTGAACCAAATGATATGAAATATTGTAGGTATAAATGAGACACTAATAGCTTTCCAATGACCCATCTTACACTCCATTTGGAGCTCTGTAGAGAGAGCAGCAGCCTCTGCAAGATTACTATTGGCGAAGAAGATGATGGAGAGAATTGAAGGAGCAAGACAATGATGGTCACAAGTGTGTGTATATTGCTTCCATGTAATGTACAAGTGATTTTAAGTCTTTATATAGACTCTAGGAGTGTTCGACGACTTTTACAAGTTAATTTTGAATTCAAATGAAGGTGAGAATGGTTGTTGGAGGGAATCAATTCATTTTTCTACAATCTAGGAGAAGTGAAGATCTAGTTTGATCTACTTTTAGGTGATTGATTGCTTGATTGAATGCAACTTCAACCACCAAAAATTCTTGGGATTTGGGCTTTATCTTTTGACCTTTACATTTGTAAAGCTCAAGGCTTTTACAATGGTAAATGAACCATCAAAAATCTCTCAAAAAATACAATAAATAAGCATAAGAAAAAGAACTCTCCAACGGATATTCTTTCGACGCGATAGCCTTCGATGTAGATCAAATTCACCTTAAGCACAGTGTAAGCTTGATGTTCCTCGTCATCATATCTGCTACTTGCTTTTCAGTTGGAACAAAAGAAATGTCAATCTCCTTTACCATGAGCTTCTCCCTGATGAAGTGGTAATGGACTTCTATGTGCTTGGTTCTCGCATGAAAAATAGGATTTTCCACTAGATGTATGGAACTTACATTATCTCCAAATATGTGAGGTTTGGAACTCACAAGTCCCAAATCTGTATACAATGTTTTTAACCATATTGCCTCTTGAGTTGCTATGGTCAAGCCTTTGTACTCTGCTTCAGTTGAGGATAAAGCAACTGTTGGTTGCTTCTTGGAACTCCATGGCACTAGCTTCGAACCTGCAAATGCTAAGTAACGAGATGTACTTTTTCTATCATCTTTAGCTCCTGCCCAATCTACATCTGAATAGATTTTGATATCCAAATCTGAAGAGTAAGGATAGAATATACCTTTGTTGATTGTACCTTTGCGATACTACTTAAGTACTCTCTTAGCCACATCCATGTGTGGTCTTCTCGGTGAGTGCATGAACTGGCTAAGAACTCCCACACTATATGAGATGTCAGCCCTTGTATGAGTAGCATATATCAAGCTACCTACCAAGCTTTGATATTCTTTTAGGTCTTCAATTTTATCACCTTCGTAAACACTTAGTTTATGATTCATCTCCAAAGGTGTACCTGCAGGTTTAGTGTTCTCCATTTTGAACTTGAGAAGAAGATCCTGAATGTATCTTCTCTGAGTCAAATACATTCCTTAATCTGTATATATCACCTGCATACCTAGGAAATATGTGAGCTCACCTAAGTCATTGATTTTGAACTCCTCTTGCATGTGTTTCTTGATCCTTTGAATGCCATTTAGATCATCACCTATCAAAATAATATCATCTACATATACACATAGATAGATAACCTCATTGTGATCCCTTTTGATGAATAGAGAAGGATGTGAGCTGCTAGCTTTGAACCCTTGATCTTGAAGATATGTAACCAATCTGTAATTCCAAGCTCTTGGATCTTGTTTCAATCCATACAATGCTTTCTTAAGTCTGCAAACATGAGATGGATGCTTAGGGTTTTCAAAACCTGGTGGTTGTGACATGTATACCTCTTCACTTATCCAACCATTTAAGAATGCATTTTTCACATCAAGTTGGAGGAGTCCCCAATTCCTTGCAGCAGATACACTCACTACAATAGATCGACCGTATACTTAGGTTTTTACTAAGGGAAATGAGCGCGCTTATTTTCGTCGTGACGTCGGTGTAGCTATCAGTATGCACGTCAATACTAAAGTGCCAGTATGGGCGTCGATATGTGCATCGATATGGGTGTTGGTATGAGTGTCGGTATAAACATCCGTATTATCGACGCCCATACCGATCCCCATACTGATGCCTCTGCTAGGTGCACCATTGCATATACCATCGCTCGTTGGGTGTACCGATGCTTATTCTGATGACATTACTGGGAGTACCGTCGCGTATACCAACAACCATATCTGCAAATTTATTTTTGGGTAGAGTGTGTTGTCTTTTGCTACAACAACATTACCATGATGTTGCTTAACAAAAGACAATACACTCTGCCCAAAAAAATCAAGTACATGTGATTTGTACTCTAATGTCAACTGAAATATGATTCCATAAAACAGAATATTATTGGACACAAAAGAGATAATCAGAATGAACCATGAACCATGTACAAAAAAAGTTATATATTTCATAAATGAAGCATGTACAAGAGTGTGGAAAACCACTATCATATATGATGCTTTTACAAAATGTGGCAAAGCAATGCATTGCCATATAAAAATCAAATAAAAAATTTTGGTGTGCCACTGCATACACATGCAAAGAATGTTCCATATCAACAGTCGTGCAATAAAGAACATTAATGGAATGAGAAAATTCACATGAAATTACAAACAACAAGTAAAAACCAAGTTTATAAATTAATCACCTCATCACAAATGCTCCCATGAAACAATTGCACCGCGTCCCTCCAAGTCCTCCAATAGTGCAGTCAATCAGTGACGATATCCGTAAGCCTCCTCCGTTCGTGTTGGAGGACGACCCATTGCCACCTCCTACAACAAATATACAAAACATTAGAGGAACATACATGAGAAACTTAACACAAATAAATTCAATAAATGAAATGGTACTTACAAACTCATGATGCATCATGTCATATCCACCGCTGCCAATGTGACAGTCCAACCGTATCTAAATGTGTGGCTATGGCATCTCACTATTCGCGATATCGGTCAGGAGTCTCATGCTGCTCGTAGCACCCACTCCTTAGCATCTAACCATACAAGTTTTGGTAAGCCTGCTCTGAAAGCATCACAAGCCTCGGATCATTGATGGGACATAACCTCATGTGTGGTGTGCAGAATCCACTCGAAAGTGACAAGAGACTGTCCATCGGCTGGTCGGAACTCTTGATAAATCGTTTGTGTTATATAATTCTTTTGATCTTTATCCTATTCACTCCATTTCTGCATGATGGAGCATCCAAACTGTATGGAGCAAAGCTGTCGTATATGTGCACGCATTGCTTTGTCAACCGCATCCATCACCGGAGCTCCATCTCAGATACTATGCACCTTGGAGTCATCGTGGTCATGAGCACCCCAAGGTGTACGTGATGTTCCACGTGGTGTACTGTATGGCGTACCTACATCTGAGGTACTCGTCCTAGGAGTAGAAGTGGGCGACACAACGTCTGTCGCACTGCCTCCACAACAGCCGCCTCCTCCAGACCTACCTGTAGATCCACTCCTAGAACCTCCTGCTCCAGAGCGTGACCTCGACCTACGAGACGGGCCAGAACTTGTATCGCATTGAGGCATCGAACGCACATGTCTACTACTAGACCCAGTAGGAGATGGCTAAAAAGATAGTCGTGGTGGAGTCACAAAGCTAGGAGATATACCTCCTGTGGGAGTAGCACCACCCCCAAGAGTGACACCGAGGGGAGTGAGTCCGGCAGGAGTGAGTCCGGTAGGAGTGAGTCCGGCAGGAGTGAGGCCGCCAGGAGTGAGGCCGGGAGGAGTGCTACCACGAGCGATCCGATACTGTGATGCAGTGGCCATATACGCGGGAGGTACCTGAGAGATGGACTATAAAAATTGCTCCTCTGTCATGGAATGTGGAGTGTCTGGAGGACTATCTCCCATCGTGCTCTGTAAGGAAAGAACTCAAATAATTAGCATGTGATAATAAAGGTAATATAGAGAATTAAAAAAAATACAAAAATTAGTACGTACAAGTGTTTTATTCAAAAATCCTCTCATCTAGCATCCTCTTGAAGATTCGATGCACCGAGAATATCTATCTCTATATTGATGGCCTCTAAATCGCTTGCTATGCTAGTTTCTTCCTGATCATCATCTATTGCTTCGTCCTCTCAAACAATGACCTCTTCTTCAATGACCTCTTCTTCTCAAACAATGATCTCTTCCTCCTCGACTATCGAATGAATCTCTGAGTCCACTCAGATGGACTTTCTTCTACATCTATGTTCTCACAAATTTGTCTACTACGTGGGGCGACTTGTATAAAAACAACTTGCTCACAGTGTTCGGGAAGTACAAATGTATCCCTTTCATCCGTCCGTAATTTTGTGGATTCGACTTGAAGCAAACCGCTTTTATCCCGTCTCATTGTTGCGTTTCTTCCAGAGGTGACTACTTTGAACCATTTCACATCAAAAACAAAATAATCAAACTTCCTAAAAGATAGTTTCAAGATATCTTGAATCACACCACAATAATCTAGCTGGCCTTCTTGAGCATTATCATCTCTTGCACTCGCTCTACTTTTTTGCAAAAAGTTCACCATCACCCCACTATCAAAAGTAGACCTATTTTATCGATTCGTGCGATCCTTAAGTGTCATCCATGAGACCATAGTGCACCGTATTTAGTATACTCCCAATCACATCCCTTTGCGTGCCTTGGAATAGCGTGCTTCGAGTCGTGGTCCGCATAAGGGACAAGCATGGTAACCCGAAATCGATAAACCTAAACATTCACCATAACCAAGCCAATCATGCATTCTCCACATAAGTATGCCTCGCACTTGCACGTCTCATCTTCTTATAGGTTGAGACATGTCACGCACAGTAATCCCATCCCTTAAAATGCACAGTTCTTCCACAAGTGGTGCAAGATATACATCCATGTTTTTTACCTTATACTTACCTGGTATAATAAGAGCTAATAATAAATGACCTTTCTTTGTGGCCAGCCATGGTGGGATGTTATAATTGACCAAACATACAGGCCATGTGCTCCATGAAGAACTGCGTAAACCAAATGGATTCACTCCATCCATAGCTAGGCCTAGACATATGGATCGAGGCTCACTAGCAAACTCTGGCCACTTACTATCTATGTGCTTCCAAGCATCAGAGTTAGCAGGCACTCGCATTACACCATCTGTAGACCTGCTCTTTGTATGCCATGACATTAACTCAGCTATAGATTTGCATCTAAACATGTTCTTAATTCATGGAATGATAGGAAAGTGGCGAAGAACCTTTGCGAGGATTGCTTCGCCTACAAGGTCTTCTCTAAATCTATTTGCTCCGCACTTGGACATACGTGGAGATGCTCATACTCATTCTGAAAGAGGATGCAATCATTCAGACAAGCATGTATTTTAGTATAATCCGTTCCAATGGACTGCAAAAGTTTTTTTGCATCTCCACGTGTTGGAGGCATGTCATTGCCCTCTAGCAAAAATTGATCTTTAAGAAGCCTGCAATAAGCAATTAAAAGGATATTAGTAAATAAAGTTATCTTGATACAACAATGAAAGCCAACTTGTTCTCCACTTACCTGAACAATTCAGTGACACTACTATCTAACCATCCATAAATGGATTGCAGATTGATCATCACGAGTGACGCATGTAGTACAGATATCTTTGCTCCATTGTAAAGTGGTAAACGAGATAGTCTTTGCATGTTTTCATATTCTTCATCGACTTCTGATCATGGAAATTCTGTTGTGTCCATGAAACTCTCGACATCTTCTTCACCATCATGATCTTCGTACATCTCATAAAATGCTTCGAGCATCTCTTCCATATGTTCATTCTGTGTAATATTATTAGTACTTGGTTGTATGTCTAAGTCCTTCTTTGTTCTCTTTTGTCCATGAGAGTTTACCGGTGCGATGTCGTTTGGGTCCATCTGCTCACCTGGGGGACCATGCGAATGGTAGCATAGGTTTTCCAGTCAACACCTATCAAAGGATCCATACTCTCTAACATGTGCAGTACAAATCTGTCGTTTTCGATAAATTTGATACTTGCACTGAGTGCAAGGACATGCCATTCTCTCCTCCGGATCCAAAGAAGCCATCTGCTACAATATGGATATTTTAGATCATTTGTTTTTTTTATTAAACCTAAAAATCTTACTCCTAAAGACTTAAACCTGAAATACTAAAACCTAAATACTTTAACACCTAAAAAAAACCTAAAACCCTAATCTTAAAACCCTAATCTATATAATTATCCTATTTTATCTATATATTCAAATTTTCTCCTTAATTAATCCTATTTTTATAACTTTAATTATATATATTTAATTAAATTATTTAAAACACTAGTTCTTTTTATATTTATTTATCTATATAATTATCCTATTATGTATATATATTTATTTATTTATTCAGATTTTTTCGTTAAACCTTAAAACCCTAATCCTAAAACCCTAAAACACTAATCGTAATCCTAAAAACCTAAAACCCTATTTTATATATATATTTATTTATATATTCAAATTTCTTCCTTAATTAATCCTATTTTTATATATTTAATTATATATATTTAACTATATTATTTAAAACACTAGTTCTTTTTATATTTATTTATCTATATAATTATCCTATTTTATATATATATTTATTTATATATTCATATTTTTTCTTTAATTTTTTTCTATATTTTCTCTTTATATTAATTTAATTGACTTATATATGCCTAAGCCCTAAAACCCTAATCTTAAAGATCTAGATCTAAAATATTTATATATATATTTATTTATTTATTTAGATTTTTCCTTAAACCCTAAAACCCTAATCCTAATCCTAAAAACTAAAACCCTATATGAGAGAAGAAGAGAGGGTGTATTGGATAGAATAAGCAAAGGTTTAGGGTAATGGAAATGGAAGGAATTGGAGAAATGAACTTGATTGAAATTGTTGAGCCCCTCAGATTCATACTAGTCAAAGTCAATAGGATCAAGGCAAAGTCAAAGTGTCGAAGTTCAAGGGTCAAAGTGCACATGTAGTGCACAATTATTTGTTCACAAAGGGTAAATTGGAGAAAGTTGGGTGCAGCTTGCAAGGGTATTTCTCTAATTTCCCTAAGGTTCAAAAGTGAAGAATTAAAGGCAAAAGGTCAAGGCATGTGAAGCAGCAGCGTACACAGAAGTGAAAATATGATCCCCCAATTAAAACTTTTTGTTTTAGTCTAACGTCACTATAGGATAAAAGAGGGATTTGTTGGCTGCCACCTGGAAAGACAATCTTGGGACATCAAGGTGAGCACCAAGATACTTTGGCAGTAAGGAGCATATGTGAATCAAGACTCAAATGAAGGCAAGGACTATTCTTGAACGAAGCTAGTGTAATTAAGGGTGAGCAAGGTGAGCATAGTCTAAGTGAGGCAAGAGAGAGAAGTGCAAGAGACATATAGTGTGCAACGAGGAGAAGTGAAGTGCAAGGTGTGCATGAAGAGTGACTAAGAAGTGTGCAGAGAAGTGTTAAGCTATTCCCCCAAGGACCCTAAGGTCTCATTGTAGTGTGCGCGTGCCGACAGAAGGTGTTCATCCCTCCCCTTTATTGGTAGCTTGGTGCAAGGTGTGCACAAGTGCAGGCTTGGACAAGGTGGAGGTCTGGTGCAGAGAAGGCCGGTAGCAACAGGACCCTTGGGTATTTGGTATTTTGTGATTGATCACTCTGTGGGATTTTGCACAGAAGCATTGGATTGTATTTTTGCATCACCATTGTATTTGTCTTCTTATAATCAAATCGACAGAGGCTTCCGGTGTGTATCTTTCTTCTTGTCTTTCCCTTTTCTCCTACAAACACGCAAATCCCTTCTTGTCTGAGAATCCCCCAACAAAATTTTCATGCCCGATGGGGCCCCAAGGAGATTTGAGCATAGGAGAAGCCAAGTGCAAAGGGTAGAAGAGTTCAAGTGCCGACAGTACTACTTCACTGGACTAAGAGGTAAACATTTGTATCAATTATCTCATACTAAAAGGACTATGAACAACCCATGACCGCAACCCGGTCCCGAACATTAAGGGTCACCTGCAAGCAAACAAGAAGGAAGGCTGTTAGAGGATCCTCTAGTCCACTATCTTCAACCTCATCAGTAAGGAGCATGGTGGGACAGGTAGACTTGGAAACCTTACTATCAGGATTAAATATAAAATTTCCATCCGGACTAGCATATTAGAAGGTTTTTGGCACTATGCAAAACTAGAGGCTTAATGGGCAGGGAGGATACCTTTTTGATACTCTTCCCTGCCACATTAGAAGGATTAGTAGATAAATGGTTCAGCCAATTTGTTGAGAACCATTTTACAACTTGGGACTTAATGAAAGATGCATTTAAAAATCAATTCCAGCATGGAAATACTGCAGAGATCATCATAGAGGAATTAGAAAACTTGAGATTGGGTCCAGGTGAGAAGTTTCCAGAGTTTGTACCTAGGGCTAAGGCACTAATGGCTAAGTTGCCAGATCCTCCACATGATTTTTTTGTTAAGAAATGGTTAGCTAACCACTTCCAGTGACCACCCAATGTAAAATCAAAGAATTAGCGTTGCCTACAGCCTCTATAGAGGAATTCATCAACACAGCTACATGACTGGAGCAGATAAGGCAACAATATGGAGGAACTTCTTCTCAACTACCATATTCTACAGAAATGGAGGATCCAGTATTCCAGCTAAGGAAGGGACTGGAGGGCTTAAAAAGGAATAAGCCCCACAAAGAGGAGGAGAATGTTGTTCCTCAATTGAGGAGGGAGATTGAGGCATTAAAGCTCCAAAAAGAGGAGGAGGCCCAAGCAGAGGAATTGGCTCAGCTGCGATAGGAGTTACAAGAACTAAAAGGGGGTGGTATCAAGAATGCACTTTGGTGTACAATGTGCAGCAAAGCAAGGTCATATAGTAAATGAATGTCCTCTGTTAAATGTGACTTGCCAACTCTGCAGGAAAACTGATCATGAGGCCCGGGAATGCCAATCAAGAGGAATGCCTGCAACAACATATTGGACACAAGGAGGACCCCTACCACCAGCAAATGTGATGGCGGCTGCACCCAATCAAGGTAATAATTATAACCCTAGATAGAGGAATAATTTTGGAAATGGCCCTAGGAGGCCAATTATTTGTTTCAGATGTGGAGAATGTGGGCACTATCAAAGTAGGTGCACTCTACCAGAAAATGCTCCTCCTTGCAGAAACTACCCAGAGGCCAGAGACCACTATACTAATTGTTGTCCTAAGAATCAAGCATCTTCATATGGGCCCCACATTCAAATGATTTCTGTATGTAAAGAAGAAATAATAGATCAAGTCAATGTTCCATCTCCATCTACCAGGGTGGTACAGTTGGAAGAAATTGAATCGTTTACAGTGCATCTAGAAGAGGTACGCATTGTGGGTGTAGTGAGCACTCCAAACCTAGGAGAAGGAGTCTACTCTATGTCATTGTATTGAGAGAGCTATACAAGCTCCTAATTTGTAAGTCCCCCATGTCTTTGTAATATTTTCTATTCCAATCAAGTTCATTTCTCCAATTCCTTCCATTTCCATTACCCTAAACCTTTGCTTATTCTATCCAATACACCATCTCTTCTTCTATCATTTCCTACTTCTTCCATCTTCCTTCCCTCTTCTCCATCATTCCCCAATTCATTGAAGATTTTGGTATCACCTGGCTCCTCTTGTCATTGAGAATCCCTTTCTTGTGAGTGTTTTGTGTTTTCGGTGTTGGTACTAAGAGGGCGGCATGGACAACCCCTGCCTTAAGAGTAATTGTGTAATGTGTGTGTATTGGTACTAAGAGGGCGGTGCGGATCACCCCTGCCTTAAGAGTACCTTTGTGTTGATTGTGTTTAAATGTACTAAGAGGGCAGTGTGGATCATCCCCACCCTAAGAGTACCATTGTATTTGTGTGACAAGGCAGCGCGGACCACCCCTGCCTTGGCAGTGCTGTGTGTTTTTCATGTGAGTGATTTTGTAGGAGCCTGGTGTCCCTCATCTTCAATTCCATTCTCTGTTTATGAGTTGAGCATCGAGAAAGTGTTAGAGGCCATTTGCTTAATGCCTCTCTCATAACTTGGTGCCCCCACTCAGGGACTCAATTTCATGAATTTCCAAAACCCCAACAACCAAAATCGTCCCATTTGTCCGAACCAACCTTATCAACCAAGACCCCTTCGTTCTGTCCATATCACATATAGTAGGAAGATATTCTTCCAACTGCATAGTATATCATTTCGGGGCAGAGCGTTTGGCAGAAATCCTTGAATCTCAAGAACCCTTTATCTTTACAGTGCTAGAATATACCCTTAGTTTCAGCGTCTGGATTTTTGTTCTTTTGTAAGAAAGCCAATTTCAAATTCAACCATGGCATCAATCTTCCCACACTTCTATGGAAAACCCAACGAAGATGCTGCACAATTTTTGGACAACTTGGAGATGGCATACCTTGTCTCAGGAAGGGATCAAGAAGCAATCAAGCTAAAGGCTTTCCCATTGGCCCTAAAGGAGGAAGCAAGAGATTCATGATCATAAAAAATTTGAAATTGATCATGTCCTAGATTCGAGAATATTCTGAGGAAGATTGGTGTACCTTGTTCATTGGAAATCATATGACATCAATCATATGTTGATATATTTAGGTAGTGATGTGTGTGAGCACAGTAGGACCGTCGGGGCACTTTTTTCCTTCTTTCGGAGTTTTTTTTCCCCTCACTTGTATATATGCCTATTGCCCTACGTGTTACTTATCTTTGTACATTCTAGTGGTAACACATTTAGTATTGTGTGTTGTGCTTCAAGCTTCTCCTTCTTCCTTGTGTTGTTTGTGTGCTTCTACATACGTAACTCCAACAATTTATATTAGAGGAAGTCATCGCTTCATCTAGGGCATCGTCGACACCCCTCTGGTCACAGTCTCAGAATCACATGAAATTTGGTGAGCATACTCAGGGTGATTACGAGATCAAAACAGTGTCAGGATGAAATCCCTCAGGGAATTGTACATTAAAATGTTTTTTCTCAAGTTCATTTCATTAGTTTTTTGGCAATGATATGGTGTTTGACTATAGAGAGTTATGAATTGTGCATGTTTTGGTTGACTTGATGTCGTCTCTATAGATTAGACCTGTATATTTGTAAATAGCTAACTCTAAACCCTATAAACCCTAGGTTTGAACCTTAGAAACCCTAGGATTTCAGCCCATAAGTGTAAATAAACCTTTTAATTGACATGCTTGACGTTAATCATAGCCAAACCCGTGCATTGGTCTAGGCACTCTAAACAGAAAGACTGTTTTGTTGCTAGAACTTGAGCATTCACGTTCCACACAGTTTAGTTCATATGCCTCTGCACTCTTTTTATTCCTGCTTAGACTAGGGATTTGCCACTTTCATAGCTTAGATAGAACATTAGAAACATTAGAAAAATATCATAAGAAAGAGGGGAAAACACATTTAAATTTTTGGGAATTAAAGAGAGAGAAAGAAAGGGAGATTAAGAGAAAATTAAGTGATAAATCAAAGAGGAAATCAAGATCAAAATCAAGTGAGAAATTCAAGTTCAAAAAGTAAAATTCAAGTCAAAGAAAAAGTGATTTAGATCAGATTTTGGCTGTTAGCTGTATAAATGGTTGGTTTTTATGTACTAACATGTTTCCATTTTATAGAATATATGGTTGCTTTAGGTGTTTTGCAAAGGAGAAGTGCTTGTCAACGATCTCAAACTATGATCAAATGTGGTGGTTTGGAGGAGATTAATGCGCTCTCGTTATGGGTTACCCTTCTCACAAAAGGCAGCAAATGCAATGTTGAAAGGGGTGATTTGGAGAGTTATGAATTAAGGAGCTCATGGCTTGGTAGATCGGTGCAATGACAAGACCATGTTTCATTTATGGAGCCAAAGCTCATTGGAGGGCAGAGGAATGTACACGAATAAAGGATTAATATGGTCAAAATGCACTATTGAGTGAAGATCATGCATGTGGAAGTTGGGCAGTTTTCACTAGGGAGAATAGAAGAGAGTCGAGTGTGATGTCCCTACATATGTTTACGAATTGAAGGGCGATCAATTCTTTACATCTAGACGCACATTAAAAGCAAGGGATTTTGCCAAGCAATTCATTTTGCACAATTATAATTATTTCATTTCAAGAGGCCTACCCTTTCCAGTTCTTTTTTTTTTTCATTTTTTATTGAGTATGTGCAGGTGTGCAGATTCTATGTTAGCCTATCTTTTTGCGGACCTATTACAGTAGGTCCACCCTTGTTAGAGATGGGATCTGGGATGTTTTGTGGTGAGGATGAGGAGAGGAGGGAACTGTCATGAAAAAAAAAAACGAAGTTGGCAGGGCTTTGAAGAGAAAAAGGGAGAGTGGGGTGTCAGATGTCAGGGGAGTGGGTATGAAGATGCGGTTAGCAGATCAAGGACGGAGAAGGAGGGGTAGCCATGACCACTGCTGAAGAAAAGCGGAGCCTTCGGGAGAGCAGAGGGGAGCATCCGAGGGGAAACCGAAGGATCAGTCGGGGGAGGCATACATTTGGAGGGGGTCTCTCTCTCTCACTGGAAGATGATGACAGGGGAGTTTGAGGGGGGGCGGAAATCATCAGGCACTAGTTGGAGGGGTTTTTTCTGGAGTCGCTCACCAAAGGTTGTTGTGGGGGTTTCCAAAATCAGAAGAAAAAGGAAACAGTCGAAGGGAAGGGAGTTGATGCTCAAAAAGAAGGGGCAAAGTCGTGATATGGAGGGGCTAGCAGAGGTACTAAGGAAGCAGAAGGGTGCACGATAGGGAAGGCTTTCCAAGTGACACAGAAGTGTTGGCTACATCCTGTCGCATGCACTCAGAAAGTGTCATTTTTGCATATGCTCACATGTATGCACGACTTGAAGTCGATGAGAGATTCCTTCTGGAAATCAATTTTGAAGGTTGATTCAAAATAATGTTCAGCTGCATATGCTAAAGGAAAAGAGACCAAGATAGGATGCAATTGCAACAAGATATACAGGGAGAAAGAGTAGAGATTGAACGGGGAGAGAAACCTGAGTCTAGCAAGTAGATCTTTTAGATCTATCATAGACCCTCTTAATACAAACTCCTCTATTTAGATAGCAAACGACTCCTTGTACAAGGTCAAGGATGAAGTGGAAAAGGATCTGAGCTGAACTGAGAAGAAAAATATCTCTCTACCTCATTCTACATCAACGAGAAAGCATGAAATCTTGGGTATGATTGGACAAGGATCTGGAAGTGCTTACTTCGGAGGAGTTGAACGTGCATTTCATATCTACAAAGCATTTTCATAGAGAGTATTGGAACGTCAAAGGAGCTTTGCACATCATACAAATGGACTGTTGAAGATCCTCAGCAACCAGCCATTCAACTCAAAATAGTTTCAAGTGAAGCTCGAGGACCTTATTGTGACATAGGGAGGAAGAATTGTATGCTCTGCTATGAAATACATATGTGTACAGAAATTCAACTCGAACCTCTCGTGCTGATGGGGAACGGTGAGATTCGAAGGGGAAATGGTATGAGAAAGGCGGGTGAGTGCTCTGCCTGTAGATTTTGGTGCTTTAACACTGTTGGTTCTTATCTCGGAACAGAAAGAAGAGAGAGATC
Organism: Ceratopteris richardii; assembly: GCA_020310875.1. Lineage (NCBI taxonomy): Eukaryota > Viridiplantae > Streptophyta > Polypodiopsida > Polypodiales > Pteridaceae > Ceratopteris > Ceratopteris richardii. Next base: position 99,767,970 of record CM035432.1, read on the forward strand.
TTAGGAACAAGAGCAACTCATCATGTTAGGTTGTACGAATTCTCCATCTAATTGTGCAATACAGACTTTGATGCATAAGAAGAAGCTTCTTTCGAACAGGAATAAAGATAACAAAATTTATTTCCAAACACAGAAAGGATTGTAGAGGTGTAGACTACAATATTTAATCAACTTCATACAAACAGATGGTACAAACAAGTCCTCTTCAATAGCAGTATTAGCTAGCGATGTTATTGTAGTGGTTGGTCTCTATGTGGTCCTGGTGGTTTCCTACATTTTCTAGTGAAGAGAAAATATCTTGAAGGCCAGAAGTCGCCACTGAGGCAACTAAATCCTTTGACAAGAAGCTGTGAGATTGGAGAGGGTAGCGTTGGCAAGGTGTATTCTGGTAAGCTCAAAGATGGTAGGTGTGTTGCCATAAAAAGAGCTGGTAAGTTCAGTCATCATTGCCACCTTGTTCAGCTCGAAGGTTTTTGATATGACAAAGTTGAGCATGTATGTATGAATTTTGGAAGATGTTTTGGTGTAGCAATATCAACACTTCATCCACGTATGCTATTGAAGAACCGATTAAGCAATTCAACTTTGCAAGCATGAAGAGTTCAAGGCAGATGAAACCATGATTTGATTGCAATGCTGCTCAATTTCAGGGAGTTTTTTTTCATGATGTGTTGGTCCGTTGGTGCTACTGTCTTGAATGAGTTCACACAACCAGAATCCAACATCACTGACATTCAAACATCTTGTAAGTATCAATTAAGACATTGAGTACCAGGTCCAAAGCTCATTGAGTGGGAGGGCATTGGAGAAGGGAACTGGCAGAGGTCGACCACCAATGTTGGAGATTTTGAGGCACATCGACATGAAGCAACAATGTGTAATTCTGGTTTTCAGTGGTGTTGGAGCATATGGGCAAGTGCATCTGTGAAGCTTGTTCCCATAGTGAAAAAAGCCATTGAGAATCATTTGGCCATTTAGAGTCATTATCATTATAGCTATGGAAAGCTATTGAGTGAGTTTATGCTACAGGATTGGCTTCGAGTCATCAGTGTTGCTAGGTTGTCGTGAATGCGATACTGAACATATTTTTGTAGTCTCAGGGGATGCTAAATAAATACTGTGGAACGAGAAGTTGAAGGGGAAACTGTTGCTTCAGAACGTTGGATTCTTACTCTCACTGGAAATTAGACTTCAACCCATAACAGGCAGCAGGACACATCAGGTTCCTTTTGTCACTAATCTATGAACAAGATTGAAGTGTAGTGGAAGCAAGGCCGTTCGCATAAAGGCAAAGGGGATTACAACGAGGAGAAAAATTTGTTGTTGTTCTACCTATTGCAGTAGTTGAAGAAAGGCTTGTATAAGGGAGATCAAGGCTGCAACACACAAGAAAGAGAGGGAGAGAGAACGACCAAAATGTTCAGGCACAATGGAGGAGCAAGAACATCATCACAAAGCTTAGAACAGTGACCAATTCTAGAGTAAGATTAATTTGCCACAAGATTTTTATGAAAGTGGGTTTGTTTGCAAACTGTTGATTATGATATTTTATGTTCTCTAGAGTATTCCCTTATCATGATAGTGCAATATTTGATGAATTTATATATGCCTTTGGATGTGAAACTGTGCCTTTAACAAACTTTCATCATCTTTTTGCCTACATGCTTACCTAAAGAAAGCAGCATATTGTTAGATGATGCGGAATCAGACTAAGGAGACTCATTGTCCATTTTTATAAAGTGCTGATCTCAATGAGGTTGGAAGCTAGAAAATTGCCTACAACAAGGATGTGCAAGATGATAGTCATACATCACCATCACTGTTAAGGAGATCTCATGTGGATTGAAGACCATCTTGTGTGTAACAGTTTTTGGAACTACTGGAAGGATTGTTACATAATATCATTATGAACATGCTGACATCGTCCCGGATATTGAATGAACAACAAAGCTTCAGTGGTGAGGGATTTTCCATAAGTGGGGACGTTGGTTTAGATACTGGATCTCGCGCGTTATAGAGTGCAATGCCGGAGTAGAGTTGGGCAAGTTGATTTGGGGTCTACTCTATTGAGAATAAATAGAGAAAGGAATAAAATTGCATGTTCATAGACGCTTATGCAACATAGGGAGAGATTATTTGAGATAGAGAGAAAAAAAGGGTGTGATATTTTGGGTATGTGAGTTCGTGGTAGAGTGTGTGAATGTGAGCACGTAACGTATTCTATGAGTGTATGAGAGCATATAACTATATGTGTTGGTGTGTATGAATGTACAAAAGTGTGTAAGTTTGAAAGTGTGATAAAGATAGAGGAAAAGGTGATGTGAGAGTGAGTAAAATAGAAGGAACAGAGTGAAGAGAGAAGTGGCATGTAGAAAGTAAGTAAAAGGGAGCAATGCCTATAGGACTATAAAGAGGATCTTTTGTCCAAAGAAGGCAATAGGACCGAGATCAATGTTTTCAAAGGACCAAAGAATAATTGAACAAGATTAGAAATGTGAGCCGCAACGGACATCATTGTGGCTTGAGGGTGAAATAAACTTAGTAAGTTAAGAGAAATAGCGTAGAGATAGCTAGATATAGGTGCAATTATTCGCACTTCTATGGGCTTAAGACCTTATCCACTCGCCTAGGTAGAGAGCATTTAGGCTGAAATCCACCTCCTAGCTCGTGACCCATCAAGTTTCTTCTCTGAACTCTACTTTGAAATAACAGAGATAGTAGAGCCACTCACACTACACATCGTTCTAAGCTCCATGATAGATCAGAGAAGAGAGATGAGGAAGTGTTCAAGAAATTAATGATAGAGAAATAGGGGGCTCAGGTAGTCCAAGCGATCTTGAGAGAAAAAGGCAAGTTCACGGGACTTAATGTGACTAAATACCTAGATGTATTTGAGGACCAGGCACAAATCTATGGACTACTGGAAGAAATTTTTACACATTACTTCACATGAGTAGTTTCAAGATTTATCTTGGCATCTATTTTAGTCCACATAGCAAATACTTGGGCTAAATTTAGAAAGGAACTTCATAAGTTATTTTACCTAGAAGATTTCTCCCACAATGTCCACGATACAAGACTAGACAAGACTAGAGCAAGAGACAAGACTACAACTTGAACTAGAACTTGAACTAGAACTTGAAAGTACTTACTTGGTGATCAGGATCCCCTTAGCTCCCAAGACTGGCATTGGCAAGACTGAGAATGAATGTGGTGAAGCCCTCCTTTTATAGGTTTTCAAAGGTGGTGATCTAAAGCGGTTACGAAATGATGATGTCATCATGATGTCATCAATCTAAAATGGGACCTCGGAATATCAGAATCGAGCAAGTAAATAGTCGATCTTAGGGTTTTTCACATTCCAGATGCAATGGAAGCATTGATTTCTCCTAATTCTGAACCAATCATGAGATATAGGATTCACATGGAATCTGAGGTTCAGGATGGTTTCCTTCTGTGTCCATGACATCACCTCCCCCTCAATCGATGAGTTCCATGAGGAGCGGTTATCTGACTATGAGATCTACTAGAACTTGAATCTTCATAGCTCTGGTCTTTGTAGAGTTCTTGATATGTGGTACTGGAACATGATGATGATGGATATCCATGATGAAATTGGAAAGGGTTTGTAGTATATCTAGGTCCAAAATCAAGGCCATGATTCTCATGATCGGTAGTACTCCTCTTTTGATTCTGATGATGATACTTCTGATGTGGGAAGCAAATGTAGAAGTCCTAATTCCAACTTGCTTCTTCTTCTTAGGACATTTGAATACCATATGATCATGATCTCCACAATAAAATCATAATCCATTGTCTTTTCGATGTTTTCTTTCCTTTTGTGTAAGTCATCTCACGTTAATGTTATCCAACTACATGGGCTCTGGTTGAGATTCTTCGAACATATGTTGTTGAGGAACTGAGGTAAACTTGTATTCTCGATCGTGAACAAAAAACTTCTTCTCTTGCTTCCTCTCAAACAACCTATTGTCACACTCAATTGCTTGATTCATGAATTCATTCAAAGTATTAACTTGGGCATGGTTAACATGAGGTCCTTGACATCCTCACATAAGCCCCATCGAAATTGGTTGATAAAATAATCCTCATGCCATGTGAGATAAAAAATGATTTGTCTGAATTCTGATGCATATGTAGACGCAGACCTATTTCCTTGATGTAGCTTCCTTAGCTTTGTTTCGGCAACAGGTGAACAATTGGTATCTCCAAATGAAGATGTGAACTCTCGAATAAAGGCCTTGAAATCATGTAAAATATCCATATCCTTCTCAAGGATAGGTGCAAACCATGAAAGAGCAGGACCACATAATAGAGTTCCTATGAGTCCTACTTGAGAAGCATCATCTGGGTACCTGTCTGGTTGCATCCTTATGAATAGCTTCACTTGTTGCACAAATCCCCGAAACTTTGATCTTGTCCCATCAATTTCTCAGGCATGCTCACTTTTGGACTTTTCTTCCTATTAGTTGTCATGGGAGTACTTGAAGAAGATTAACTTACAATGATCTGCAGCTCTTGGATTTGCCTTTGAAGTTCTGTGATTACATCTTGAATATTCTATTGTTGAATCCTTTGTTGGTTTTCTCGTATCTCTTGGACTTGTTGTTGAATGACTCTAAGTGCAGAAAAAAGTTCTTCTCGAATAATCTCCATGGTGCCTAGTCTTGATGAAGGTAGTCTTGCCAAAATGTCAGGGGAGCACTAGATTGTGCTCTCTGACTACACTAGACAAGATTTTGGAACTATACTTTTGATTACAAGAATGCCCACGTAGGGAAAATGATACAAGAATATGTGACTCATACAAGACCTCCCACAACCTAGGACTGTTAGGTATGGAAAACTGGACTCGAGATGATAAAGGAGATCTTGGTGCACACTAGCTATAGCAACCATCAGCCCATGAATTGATTCTACGGTGGATCATACTGTTCCTTTAATTACGTCATGGTATAAAAATCATAAAATTACACAAGAAGTAATTGATGGAGGTTCAGGGTCTAATATTGCTACAATCGCACTTTGTAAGAAGTTAGAGTGGACTTAGATTGAACCCCTCCAGTTCTTTGTAAGAATGGTTGATCAATCTAGGATACATCCAATGGGTTTGGTGTGTGATATACCCATTACCTTACAAGGAGCAGTGTTCAAAATGAATTCTTTTGTCTTGGAATTACTCGAATCGAGCCTGGATTACAACTTATTATTCGAGAGGCCATGGCTTAAATAGGCAAAAGTGTTACAAGATTAGTCTACACACAAACTTATTTTTAAAAGCAATCACCGGAAATATGTTGTACCCTTGGATGTTATGAGGCCCTGTGATTTACATGCACGACCTTACGTGCCAGAACCCGTGCATATGTTGGATGGCCTTTTGGATGACAAAGAAGAAGATTTTTTAAATGCTAACCAAGATTTGTTAGCATTGGGTATAGTTGATTTGCAAGCCATAATGGGTAATTGGACTCTGGCCGCTTGTACGATAGTCCCTCTCACTGACGAAGTAGAACCAATTGCGGATCAAGTTTTGGATGCCACTGATCTTCAACATTTACTCCCCCACCTGACAATACTTCCATGCCCTGACAGTTTTATGTACCAGAAGATCAACTAATCACTTGCAATTTGGGCGACGAGGTTAACCCGCGCTCGACCAAGATTAAGGCCGGATTACTTGAGACTTTTCAAGATGACTTACTACAGTTGCTAAAGGAATTTGCTGATGTCTTTGCTTGGGACTATCGCGATATGAAGGGATTGGATCCCCATATCTACCAACACTGGGTGATGTTGAAATTGGATGTGCAACCAATTAAACAACAGAGTTACCGGATGAATCCCAATTATGCTGCGCAAGTGAAAGCTGAACTAGATTGGCTCTTGAAAGTAGGTTTCATTGTTCCCATTGAGCATGCCGAATGGATCTCTCCTATTGTCATCGTCCCAAAGAAAAATAAGCAATTATGCATCTTTGTGGACTACTGGAAACTGAATGTGGTGACGGTACTCGATCCCTTTCCAATACCTTTCTTGGACACTATGCTAGATGATGTTGCAAGATGAGAAATGTACTCCTTTTTGGATGGTTATAGTGGCTACAATCAAGTACACATGGCTAAAATGGATATTCCTAAGACGGTGTTTATTATGAATTGGGGAGTATATGCTTGCATGGTGATGTGGTTCGGTCTCCGCAATGCTCCAATCACCTTTCAGTGATGCATGCAGGAAATCTTTTCACCCTACTTAACTACATTTATGCAGGTGTATTTGGATGATTTTTCGTTATCTGGTGATACATTGGCTCACCTCTACCACCTAAGATGTTGCTTTTCCAAGTTTCGGGAGTACCCTCTTTGTTTAAACCCAAATAAATCCGTCTTTTTAGTTGCTTGTGGCAAGCTACTTGGTCATGTTATCTCACAATAGGGAATTGAAGTGGACCCTTATAAAGTTTGTGCAGTGTTGAATGAACCCCCTCCTGCGACTCCAAAGGAAGTTATGCGATTCCTTGGCCAAATACGGTGGCATGTTTGACATTTTCGGTGGCTCGCTCATGTGGCTATACCGCTTAGTCGTTTGATTATCAGTAACCCTCGATAGTTTGTGTGGACGCAAGAATGTCAACTGGCTTTTGATCGGTTGAAAATGCTTCTTACATAGGCTCCTATTTTACAAGCTCCTAATTGGCAACTTCCTTTCCATGTCTTTGTGGATGCTTTTGATATTGCTATCGATAGTGTTTTAATGCAGCAACATGATAAGTGGTTTTTCCCTACTTATTATGCCAATCGATGACTAGCAGTTGCTGAACGTAAATATTATATTAGTGAACGAGAATGCCTTGGTCTAGTCTATTCGGTGAAAAAAGTTTGGCACTATCTGCTGGGATGCAAATTCACCTTCCATGTGGATCATGCGGCCTTGGTTTATCTGGTACGCCAACAACATTTAGGTGGCATATTAGCTCGATGGGTGTTTCTGCTTCAAGAATTTGATTATGAGGTTGCACATCGCCTGGGATCAGCACATGCCCTTGTAGATTTCCTTTCTCGACTAGATTCTAATGAGCCTCCCGGTGACACAGATGATACCACTCTGGCCATCTATGTGACTGACTCAATTCAGCATTACCTGTGTCACCTTCATATTATGACACCCTTATGATTTTTCTAACCAGCGAATATCCTCCAAATACTACTTCGACATCAGCCCGCCATAAATTGGCTATGTATAGTCACCGATTTCGCATCATTGTGGGACAATTGTATTATATGAATCCATCCGGCGCACTCTTATGATATATTCCACCACATGAAGTTTCTTCCGTAATCACAATGGCTCATTCCAGTCCTTCCGATGGCCATTTTTTGGTCGACCTTGCGTACCAGAAAATTCTGCATAGTGGATTATGGTGGCACACAATGCATCTTATGTTCAACAGTGTGATGCCTGCCAATGTACTGGACAACCCTTACACTGGCATCATTTTTTGCTTCAGTTTGTTCTTCCCCTTGAGCCATTTCAAAAGCGGGGATTGGATTTTATTGGTCCTATTACATCTCCTGCTATTGTTACAAATCATTGTTACATCCTTGCCTGTACTGATTATGCTACTTGTTGGGCCGAAGCTTGGGTAGTACAGTCTGCAACTGCTCTGGTGGTCACCAAATGTTTACTTCGTGATGTTTTTCCTCGTTATGGGCTCCCTTTGGAGATTGTTTCTGATCAAGGCACTCATTTTGCTAATATATTAATGCAAGTTATGCATAAGTTCAATTCCCCTTATTATCCTCGCACGAATGGATTGGACAAAAGTACGAATAAAAATCTTCTTAATATGCGGAAGAAACTTGTTTTGAAGTGCCCAGAATGATGGGATCAATTTCTTCCTTTGGCCTTATGGGCTTATTGAACTACCTATAAAGTCCCTACCGAAAGTACCCCTTTTAAACTGGCATATAGTCTTGAGGCAATTGCCCCTATGGAATCGGTTGTACCAAGCTTATGAGTGGTGTTGGAGCAAAAGTTATTATCCAAAGATTCCCTCCCTTTCCGGTTGGATGTTTTACAGGCTTTGGATGAACAACGTCTAGAAAGCTTTTTGATTCTTCACGAAGTTCGATTGCGGCAAGCTAAAACCCATGATCGGTTCCTCAGGACCCCTACCTTTATAGTCAAGAAATTGGTTCTTTTTTACAATGTCAAATCGAATCGTTTGGTAGGAAAGTTCAAGCTTCATTGGTTCAATCCTTACCGTAGTGCAGAACAGATTGGTCCGACTACTTTTCGGTTATCTACATTGACTGGCACTCTACTCCCTAAACCCATCAATGGATTTAAACTCTATGCATATTGCATGCTATCCACTTTGCCCTAACTTTGTGTATGTTTTATTTATGTTCATTAGGACACCGTTGGTTTCAGACTCTTTGACTCGCTATCTATGTTCATGCTTTTTGATTGACCATCCCATCGTAATCCTCCCATTTTTTATTAATTACCCGTGTTCCATCGCCATCCTCCACGATTAGTCATCTCTTAATGCGCTTTCATAGTAATGATCCATGCATGTTTCCCTCCACTTGTGATGACTATGTTCTACATCCATGATGTCGCCTTGTGTTTTCTACTTAACCACTGTTTCAGTACTCTTTTTCTTTATGGTGTTCTTGCGCTCTGTGCATTGTGCGTTATGTAGCTTGTCCATTCTACTTACTCTCTCTGCCATAGAAGCTCTTGCAAACATCACAACCTTCCGTGCTGGCCTTTCCCCTAACCTGGTCCAATTCCTTCATCCTCGTGGTTTGTTGGCATTCACCGAGTTGCCTTGGCATTCGGTCAAATGTCATCCTTACTTCACCCTAGTCATTGTAGCCATTGCAGATATTGCCCCGACAGAATCCTGTTGGCCTATTACTTGTCGAAACCCATGCACGGTGGTTACCCTCAACACTATGGCCGAGATGTTCCATCTCCCATAAGTCGGACGTACTAAAGCTCTGCTTCTTCCATTGGCCACACTGAAGCAGTTATCTCCCCGATAGTCTTCCAATGAGTTCGTCATCCTGTGTCGACTCGAGCCCGAATGTTCTGCATTGCAATTTTTGGTGACTGCACTCAACCTCCAAAAATGCACTTATGGTATATCTCATCCTTTAAATTCTTTGATTGATGCTATTGCCCGTGAACCTGTTGATTGGGCATTATTCTTCTTTTGGCACATCCATCACAAGTTTCAAACAATTATGTGACAGTTAGCCAAAGGTGAATGTCCCCGCACCTAATTGCCTCACCTTCTTTCATTCCTCCTCCCCGTCATGAATCCTGTTTCGAACCCTCCAACGGGTAATCTCCTACTGTGCAAGGAGTCTGAACAGGTGATGGGTGATGACGACGCTAATGTAGACCTTTTTCAATTTTGTTGGGAGAAATGCAGGAAGGATAGTCCTTCTTAGAGCCAAGTTCATGCCTCTGCCAGTGAGGTTATCCTTCAGGACAGAGCTTCCTCCCTGCATGAGTCTTCTGCCCCACCCTCGCCAAAGGACAAAACCGTTGAAGACACAATTATGGAAGATGTTCAACACATCGAGATGGCAGACAAGCAACACGAGGTCATCCCCAACATAGCTCCAAAAAACACAGTTTCTGGCACAACCCATCAAACCACGCAGGAGGTGATCGTTGAGTCCCTTTTTGATCAAGAAGCCTAGCCAAATAACGTTGATTCCAATGCGCCTCCATCTCCACCGAAGTCCAGGGCTGACGATAACAATACAGAACATCCGGTAACCCCACCTCCTTCACCTTCTCGGGTTCCTTTACCCCCCAGTCCTCCAGTATGCCCTCTGTCCCCTAATCATTCGGTGGCGGTATCCCACTCTCACCCTATTCCCTCTTCACCCGATTACTCTCCACCTTCATCTTCTGCTACGGTTTCTGTAAAACCATCTCAACCATTATCATATTTTTTCGTACCGGATGCATTTGTATAATTAGCCCAGATTGGTGACTTCCTTCTTCACTTATCCAAGCACCTCACCGCTCAATGGCATGATGCCCAACAGTCCCTACACACTAAATATCAATCAAAAGTTGATATGTTAGAGGCCGATATCGCTCCCCTACAGGAAGAGGTTTTTGCGATCAGAGCCAATGAATGTCTCTTACAGGAACAGGCTACCGTGAAGGATGAGATTATTACAGCCAAAGATGTGGAGATTGCTCTTCTTAAGATTGCATTGACAGATAAATATGATGCCATGACAGCTCTCGATTGTGAGTTGGCTACTACTCACACCCGCCTTGCCAAAATCGACCAAGCTTCTAAAGTACTCTTTGGCAAGGTACTACAAGGTGAAGCAGAACTGAGAAAGGTTCAAGACAAATTGTTCCAAAAAGGTCGTGTTAAATGAAGAGCATGGTCGTATAATTAAGCTAAAGAAAGAAATCAAAGCAATTTAGAAGGAGCATCAGGATTTTTTCTAGACCATGCAGTTTCAGCAACAAGAGTTGGATCGAAGAGAAAAGCAACTTGGTATTCAACAGGATCGACTTTACTGAATATATGCAGACATTGATGATGCCAAGCTCTGTAGAGATACAGCCATTGCCAAGGATTTCTATTTACAAGAGGCATTTTTGTAGAATCAAAGTGAAGTTTTGCTTTCTCAAGTCATTGCTTCCAGCTCGGTGCGCACAGATGCTCATTTGGTAGAACCGCATGTTCTCAAGGAGATGTTAGATTCACTGAAGCAGAAGATTTCATGTACTTTTAAATTAGCCCGTGCTATGTATATTCAAGGCATCGTCGATGACTCTTAGTTATTTTTTGTACTTAACCAATTCTGGGTTCGAGTCCACCATGCATGCCAGTTTTAGACTGTCAAAATGTAATTATAACTACTCGAAAATGTAATTGGAAAGGATGCACATCGAAAGCATGTAGCATAACATTTTTAACTCTTTGATAATGAAAAGGTGTGCGAAAGCAGATGCGCAGAAGAAGCACGACGCCGGACTGTGGGTCTAGGTGGTGTGCTTGTGGATCGTTTTTAGCGCAAGTTTTGCTCATACTGGTGTAATGATCATTTACTATTTTGTGTATTAAGTTGTTCCGGTGATCTTGTCTGTATAATACTTTACTAGTGAAGATATAAGCTAATTGTGATTGCACGTCAATTGTCTGTGAAGAAGTCTGTGTTATTCTGCGTAATTGAATAACATATTGTGTCACGGTGAAGTATTCTGTTTAATGTTTGGAAAGTTTGGTGATGGAATTACTATTTACAAGTTTGATGAGGAATAGTTAGAGTAAAGTAATGAATAACACTGCACAGTGAATGTTTTATTTGGGAAAATAATATAGGGCCTCTATAATACAAACCCTAACTATCCCAAGAACCCAGTAGTGGATTTAATCCAGTAAGCAGTTTAACAAGCCATAGAAGAAGTATGTGTAAGAAAGTCATTTGAGACAACCCTCTTATATGTATCCATGTGGTACAAGCTATTGCATAATGTGCATAGCATCACAATAACATCACCATTGCTAAAATCATGAACCATACATTTGTTATCAACAAAGTGTACATGAAGTTTGTTATTAGCAATAGTAGGAACCAAAAATTAATTTTCCTTGATAATGGGTGCATATAATGCATTCTTGAGAGTAAAAGTACTTCCATTTGCAACCATAAGCTAGAATTTCTCCAACTTCAATAATAGGACAAGAAGCATTGTTTGCACATACAACATGTCCTCCCTTGGAACATCTTTCAAAGATGAAAAAACTTTTGCATGAAGTGATATGCTATGAAGCACCATTATCAAAAAATCAATATGAATCAGCCTCATTTAAAATCATACATGTAGAATGTGATGATGAATCATTATGACATGTAAAAACACATGCCCAAACATCTTGGGCAACATTAGCTTCATCAATATTTGCATTAGATGTATTCTCAACAATAGATATGCTAGCTCCTTTCTTTCTTTGATTACGCTTGGCAAGCTTTCTACATTCATAAATGGTATGACCATTCTTTTGACAATACTTGCATTTTTCTTTTTTTGCATGTCACCCTCAAGAGAGTAGGAAGTGGAAGAGGAAGCGTCAGGCTTTGATCTTGATGAACTCAAAGCTCAATCATACTTATTTTTTCCCTTTTGTGGTAATAGCAAGTGCTTGTGTTCCCTCAAGCAAACCACTTCTATTCACTCTTCATTGCTCTTCTTGCAAAAGAAGAGGCACAACTAAACTTGCTCTAAATTATACCATTATTGGGTGTGTGAGTGAGTGAGGAAGCAGGAATAGAAGTATACACAAGAGTGAAGAAGGAGATCTACGTACATAGACATGTGATGTTTGGAAGAGCTCTCTGTTGATAGATGATCAATAGTATGAAAATGAATGAGGTGAGAGCTATAAGTGAACCCTAAGTACAAAGTAACACCGCACATGAGTATATCATGTATATGTGGTGACATGAGTAAAAACCTCTATCCAGCATTAGAGAAAAAAGTGCCCATTTATAGGGAAATCATTCACATCAAAGCTATTAGAGTGACACATAAGTGTAACAAAATAACTATTATCAAGAGTGATCAAAATGATCTTTCCAACGCCCATGACATGATAAGAGTGTTTGCTTGCATGAATATCAAAGTACCAAACATTGCAGCCGACTATAGATCTACCCTGCTCATGAGAAGATGGGTCATAATTGCAATGAGTAGTAAATGTCCGTTCTTCATTCTAAAGAAGATTAAAAGACTCTATTTTAGGTGTAAGGACCTTTGCAATAGCCATTCCAATCTCTTTCTTCTTTGACTTCCTTGCAACGAGTTTAACACAACTCTTTATGGCATGATCATTTTCCTTGTAGTTCTTGCAAACCTATTTCTGCTTTTCGAGTTTCTTGTAATCTTTCTCTTACCTCTTTGAGTGTGCAACATTAGTAGATTTCTGTGTACTAGTAGATAAGCTCCATTTCCCATTGCGATTTTGAATGGCTAAGAAAGCTTGATTTTTAATATGGATAATTGATTTATTGTGCTAAGAGTGATCTTCTTGTAGCATCATAGAGACTAACTCATCAAAGTTTAAAACATTTGGATTTCCTTTCATCATCGATTAAAGAGTAGAAACAAAATTATGATAAGAATCTAGAAGACCATTAAGAACAATATACACAAGTGAGATATCTGACAAGATTTCATCAACAAAATCAATTTCTCTTTCAAATCTTTGATCTTTGTCAAAAAAATATCCATTTAACCTTCCTCATTCATATGCTCACTCTACAACTATTCTTGGAGGCAAGCAACTCACTAGGGAGCACTAAACTATGCCCTTTGAATAGAATTGAACAAGATTTTGGAAATATGCTTTTGATTACAAGATCACCACAAAGGCAAATAATATAAGAATAGAAAATTGATACAAGGAATGCAATAAACCAAGGCTCATTAGTATGGATAACTCATCTAGAGATTATAGAAGAGATCCCATAATGTGGGACTCTAGGTATGAAGCAAGATATCAAGGTTAAAAGGGCTCCCTTGAGTGCTATGAACTAGGTACAAGAAATAACCCGACAAGATCTCATACAACAATATTACATTAGGACAAGACACGATGTCTAGGATACTAGACTAGACAAGACTATATAATAAGGAATAAGACTAGAACTAGAACTAAAACTAAAACTTAGAAAGTACTTGTTTGGAGATCAAGAATCCTTGAGCTCCCAAGACTTGCATTGGAAAGACTAACAATGTATGTGTCCAAGCCCCCTTTACACAGGTGTTTAAGGATGGTTACAAATTGAGGATGTTATTGATGATGTCAGCAATCTCAAACAAGACCTCCACATGTTAGAATCAAGCAACTAGATAGTTGATCGTAGGGTTTTGGCACATTCAATATGTGATGGAAACATTAATTTCTCTAAATTCTAAACCAATAATGAGATGGAGAAATTCACATGGAATATAAGACTTAGGATGGTTTCCTTTATGTCCATGACAACACCTCCCACTCAAGTCACAAGGTCCACAAGGAGCAGTCATGTTCTTTGGCATCGGCTTGATTGTTGTTTCTTATGAAATTATTGAGCCTTATTTGATATTCTCTAAAGCTTTTCTATAGGTTCCTAAGTACGATCTTGTTGGAGTTATACATCTACGGAAGCACGTGAACAACACAAGGAAGAAGGAGAAGCTTGGAGCACAACACACAATACTAAATGTATTACCACTAGAATGTAGAAAGATAAGTAATCAATTAGGGCTATAGGCATATATACAAGCCAAGAGAAAAAACCTCCTAAAGAGGGAAAAAAGTGCCTCGGTGGTCCTAGTGTGTTCATACACATCACTACCTAAATATATCAACAAATCCCCCTTGGGAGTGATGTGGTGAACAAGGAGATGGCACTCATGTATAAGGAAGTGCCAAGCTATGTGGAATCAATCCACAAAAGGAAGTAAGCCCAAAGCTTTGCGAAAAACTTCAAACTTCTCCCTAGGCAGAGCCTTCCTGAAAAGGTCTGCAATGTTCTCGTGCGTGGGCACATATGCCAAGCTGATATTTCCAGTAGAGGAACTCTCCCTGCCATAATAATAATGCACCTCAATGTGCTTAGTGCGAGCATGGAACACAAGGCTTCTCACAACTACCAATGTGCTCTAACTATCAGTGGAGATGGTGGTGGCAAAAGACTGACCAACACCCAAATCAGCCATAAGGCGTCTGAGCCACACACACTCAACAGTCACTGTGAAAGCTGCCCTATACTGAGCATCACAATTGGAAGTGGCCACAATAGGTTGCTTCTTGCTCAGTCAAGATATACATGAGCTAGCACGCATGAAGCAAAATCCACTAGTGGACACACAAGTGTCATAGCAATGAGCCTAATTAGAAAAAAAAAAGCATGTAAATGTGGCGGTAGTGATTCCCCCTTCCGATAAAACAATCCAAGTAGCTGGGTACCACTCAAGTAGCGAAATATATGCTTAACTGCCTGCCAATGCTAAACACTTGGTCAATGCATAAACGTGCTCATCTGTGAGATAGCAAACTGAATATCTAGCCGAGTAATGCATAAGTAAATCAAGCATCCAAAAGCCTCTTGATAGAGAACAACATCAAATGCATCTCCAACATCATGAAATCTCAATCGTAAACTTGTCTCCATAGGAGTGGCAATAGGTTTGCAGTCTTCAAGGCCAAAACACTACAATAATGTGTCAATATATTTCATTTGACACAAAGCTATTCTGCCATCAACTTGCATAAACTAGATGCCCAAATAATGATCCAAATGCTCTAGACAAGACATCTCAAATGAGGCATGCAAATCAGCCTTAAAATCAGCAATATGCTTCTCATGAGGACTATTGAGTAGCATGTCATCAACATACACAACAATGATCAGAAGCACATCATTTGCACACTTAACATATAAGGTGCTCTCAATTGGACTGTTCTGAAAACCATGTGCAATCACATAGGCATGTATCTTTTCATACCAAGCACGTGGTGCTTGCTTCAAACCATATAATGCCTTCTTCAATCTGCACACTTGGTTTTCTTTTGGCCTTTCTGCACAAAAGCCATGGGGCTGAAAAACATACACTTCTTCATGCAAATCATGATTTAGAAATGTAGTTTTAATGTCCAACTGATGTACATTCCAACCATGATGAGCTGCAAGTGCACAAATGCTATGAACAGTAGTCATTTGACAGATAGATGCAAAGGTATCATCAAACTTAATGCCTCTTTCCTGAACGTAACCCTTTGCAACAAGTCTAACCTTATACATGTCAATTGTTCCATCAGGCTTACACTTCAGCTTGTACACCCACTTAGTGCCAATGGCCTTCTTGCCAAGAGGCAAGTCACGTAAAGACCAAGTACCATTTTTCATGATAGCATCATATTTTGATTGCATAGCAAGCATCCAATTTTCAGAATTTTATGCTTCCTCAAACAAAAATAGGCTCATTCTCATCACAAAGACCAGAGGCAGCCATAGCATAGCAATCTGACGCAAAAGAGATGCTATGAGAGCATGAAGGAGTACGATATGATAGAGGTGCATCTAATTTGTTGTCATCCAAAATCTAAACTAGCCATTTTGGCATAGTTTTTGCCTCCTCATTATTTATTCTCTCATCAACAAGTGCATCATGTAAATCTACATCAGAGATGGAATGATCTGCATCATCACATGAGACTTGCAAAGGCTGAGAAGTTGCCTCATTAGGAGAGGCACTAGACTATCCACTTGTAAAAAGAGGCAGCAAAGTATCATACATGTCTTTGGAGCTAACAGATGTCTCCTTAGTACATGAAAGTAATGGCTGAATAACATCTTCCGCAAAGAAAACATCATGGCTAACCAAAATGTGTTTAGTCCGTGGATGATATAGGTGATAGCCTTTGCTTTTAGAACTCTACCCAATAGAAATACATTTCATTGCTTTATCATCCAATTTTATATGTTGTTGTTCAGGCACTAATGAATATGCCAAAGAACCAAAAAAACGTAGATGCACAACAAATGGTTTGCAACCATGCCAAGCCTCATATGGAGTCATAGACTACAACGTTTTAGTGGGACACCTATATGTTGCACACATAACAACCTCAAGCTAGAAAACTATGTGGTAAAGCATGACTCTTGACCATACACCTCGCCATCTCCATGAGTGTCCTGTTCTTCCGTTCAACAACTCCATTTTGTTGAGGTGCATATGACATTGTACACTTATGTTTTATCCCACATTCAACCTGAAATGTATTAAATTCAGAAGACATATATCCCCCCCTTGCTCAGAACAGAGGGAGCCCATTTTACATGCTAACAAATTTTCAACAAAAACCAAAAACTCTTTGAAGCACATTTAATACTTCGGACTTTGCTTTCAATGGATAGACCCATGCATGCCTGGAAAAATCATTGATGAAAGTCACGAAGTAAAGATAGTTCCCAAAAGAAGGTGTCTGTGTAGGACCACAGACATCACTATGAACAAGCTGCAATTTCTGAGTAGCTCGAACTGAACCATCTTTTGGGAAGGAGGAATGCTGCATTTTTCCCAAAATATAGCCTTCACATACATGTTTATCGGGTGCCTCAAGTTTTGGCAAAGAGGAAACCATTTCAGATTTCTGCAGGTGTAGCAAACTAGCAAAATTCTGATGACCAAAGCATGCATGCCAAAGCTTTGCATCTAACATAGCTTGAGAATCATGTATTGCACTTGCTGAATCTTTCACATATTTTTGTAGTGTATGAGCTTATATATCCCACAACATAAAATGCCAGAAGCAATCATCACATCACTATTTGATAGATCATGTAGTGTACATCTGTCATCAACCAATTTCACAACCAAGCCAATCTTGGCTAATGCAAAAACTGATCACATATTTTTCTTGATCCCTCGCACAAATAAATCATCTGAAAATGTAAAAGAACTACCATCAACAATAGTCAGAATGATCTTACCAACTCCCATAACAGGATAAGAGGAGTTGTTGGCACATGTGACAATATTCCATGTAGGGTCAGGCTGAAGTGAAGTGAAGAAACTGCACTGCCAGGTGATATGTTTGGCTGCCCCACTATCAAAGTACTAAACATCTGAGTCTATTGTAGCCATACACTTCTCATGGGAAGATGGGTAAAAACTACAAAAGTAGTAAATGCCCATTCTTCATTCTACACAAGATTAGCAAACTCTGTTTTCGGTGTAGAGGCCTCTGCAACAACCATTCCAGCCTCTTTTTCCTTTGCCTCTTTTGCAGCCAATTTTGGATAGTTCTTTATGATATGATCATTTCCTTTATAGTACTTAGAAAAGAATTTCTATTTTTCTGATTTTTTCTCATCTTTGTCTTCCATCTTTGAATGTGCAACATTTGTAAATTTCTACTTACTAGTAGATGAGCTCCATTTACCTTGCCCTTCTGACTAGTCAAGAAAGCTTGATTTGCAACATGCATAATGGACCTATTCTGCCTAGACTGATCTTTGTGCAATATAATAGAGACTAAATCTTGGAATGTCAAGGCATTTGGATTGCCTTTCATCATCAAATGAAGAGTAGAAGCAAAACTCTAATATGAATTAGGAAGACCATTCAAAATGGTCTACACAAGTGAACTATCTGGTATAACTTCATCTATAGAAATCAATTGTTCCTTCAAGTCTTTGATATTTGTTAGAAAACTGCCCATAGAATCACCTTCATTCATGTGCTCACTCTCCAACTGTTTTCGAAGGTAAGCAACACGACCCTCATTCCTAACCTAGTACAATGTGGTAAGTGTATCCTAAGCATCCTTTGTTGTTCTACAAGAGCGAATGTGAGGAATAATGGCATGTTTGATAGACAAGGTTATCAATGCATGTGCCTGCGGATCTCTACCATCCCAACAAATTTGCTCTACAATAGGTGCACAGGAACCGCAACATGAACAAAAATCTATAGAATATCACCATCTTTGACGCCATCTGCATGAGCTTCAATACCTGTATTTGCAAGTGTAATAGGAAGTTTTTCAACACCTTACATAATATTCCATAGTCCTTTTGTGACCAATACATGTCACATCATATAAGCCCACAATGGGCAATTCGTACTATCCAACTTATCCTCAACAACCAACATATAAAATACATTACTACTTTTAGCCATGTCCACTCACCAAAATACCCTGATGCAAAAAAATGATTGTATTTGAAAAAGTTGAATAGAACTACCCTGTTGAGTTCCGCTAAACCCTAACGGACTTCAAGATGATTATACTAGAAAACCAAAACCTATATATATCTTAGCCTGCATAAGTGCTACGATAGTGCATTTGGAGGCCAAAACAAGATTAGATCGCGATTTTGGCACCACAGAGTGAAGCCATTGTCAAGAAGATCGAAGGAGGTCTAAAGAAGGGGAAGAGTGTTGCGGGGTTGGATCAGGCCGCGGTGGTTGTGAGTGCATCATCCCCCGATCCGACGAGTAGCATCCGCACGCCGGGTGCCTCGCCCTAGTGGGATGATTATATGTACGTAGGCCCCTGCCCTCGGAAGAGAAAACCTCGAATGTGCTCGGTTGAGTGGAATGAAGTCGTAGGGCATATGCATCACAAATACGGAATGATAAATACGATGCTAAAAAAAAGAAAATGACCGGATCGATGTGTCAAACAAAGTATGCTCAATGATACAATGAATATACAAATGATGTTGTTCAATAAATCTCAATCATACAAGATATTTTTCTACAGTGCGGATCGCCCAAATAAACATAGTCACTCCGCTATAGTGCAAAAGGATGCCCTTTGACTTCTCTTCATACATGCGATCATCCTACCAGGGCAAGCGACATCTGCATCCTGGGTGCCTTGGCTTGGTAGGATGATCATATGTACGTAGGCTCACTATCAGGATGAAATCCCTCAGGGAAGAGTACCTCAAGAAATTTTTTTCAAGTTCATTTTATTGATTTTCTCGATGTGATATGATGTTTCGACTGAGAAAGAGTTATAATCTATGCATGTTTTGATTGATTCAATTGTTTATGTGATGAGAAACCATGTCATGTTTGTAGATTGGACTTGTATATTTGTAAATAGCTCACTAAGCTAACTTTAAACCCTAGGAATCTAGGGTTTGATCCTTGAAAACCCTAGGTTTGACCCTTAGAGACACTAGGACTTTAGGCCACAAGTGTAAATAAAATCATTAATTGTTGTTCTGAACCTTAATCGTAGGCAAACCCTAACTTACCCCAACTAAAATCCTAGGTTGGAACCTTAGTTTTGACATTTACCCTAAATATAACCTTGGATTTAATTAAGTTTGTACATAAAGTGTGAAATCAAACTTTAGTTCCAAAATAGAAAGAGAAAAAGACAAGAAATAAAATTATAAAAAGAAGAATTGGAGAAATAAAAAGAGAAAAATCCAAAAAGAGAAATAAAAATGAGATTCTCCAAAAATAGCAAATGAACATGCAAGAAGATTTTGGAAATAGAAAGTTTGTATAAGGAGGTTAGAAGATTCTAGAGAGAAGTCCTAGAGAGGGAAACCTATAAATAGATTTCTAAAGTGGATCTTTTCTGTGGATCTTCTCTCTAAGTTGCAATTGATTTTTTGGGATATTATATGAACTGATTGCAAATTTTGGAAGAAAAGAGAAGTAAAGTCATTCCCATGAAGACTTGAAGTAAAGCTTTGACCCGAGGACCAAAGTAAAGTGAAGACCAAATGCAAAGAGAAGATTGAATGGAAGCTCATGGGCACCTTCTCGCACTATGGTGGGAAGTCTATTTTGTATCACTAATCTGCATTGTAGCGGGATTCATTGTATTATTTAGAGCTATTCATTGGATGACACCAATTGTATTTTCATTGTATCATTGAGCATAGTCTGTTTATCTGGAGAATTGATCTGGTGATTTCTATTTCCCAACAATGTATTTTGAGTTTTCATCCACGACGCTTACGAGCATATGCACATGACCGAGGGCTTTGAGCCTTTCTCTTCGGAGGCGTGGGCCTATGACGTACGATTCGATCATCCTAACAAGGCGAGGCACCCAGTGTGCAGATCTCACTCACCAAACAGGGAGAACGATCCACAATGGGGCCTGATCCAACCCCGCACCACTCTCCCTCCTTACCTCCTTCCTGACATCTGAACCTGACATGAAGCGAGGCGGTTGCCCGGTGATCCTAGACATGCCACCCACTCCTTGAGAACAGAAAATAGGAACCTGAACATTAGACACAGATTTCCAGGTACTAGTATTTCAAGTTCTTTGAACTTTTTGCATTGCTTCATGGGCTTAAATAGAAAGACTAATTTGATTGCCTGAGTCTGAGCATTCACGTTCTGCACTTGATTAGATCATATGCATGTACACTTTTTTTCCTTTCTTGGATTAGAAATCTTTCATTTTCATAGCTTAGATCGTATAAAGAAGAAATTAAAATGAATAAACTGATTGAAGGACAATTGAGGAAATTCAAAGAGCAATTTAGGGAAATGGAAATTAACGAGAGTGAATCTATAAAATCAAAGTTTGGTATTGTCATGACCTTGATGCAAACGATAAATGCAATATCTGACACTATTCAGCTAATGGGCATAAGTATTAAAGACATAAGAAAGGAAATGGATTCTGAGATTTCAGAATTGAAAAACAAGGTTGAGTTGTTGGCCAAACAAGTTAAGGACCTACAAGTATTGAAATGTGATAATGAACATGAGGTAAAATTTCAAAGCATATCTACACATAAATAGACATTAGGTCTTAGAAGATCCATGCCTAGAGTGATACCTAGGAAATCAAGTTGGGTTGAGAACAGATGTATATGATGTTTTTGGTGCGACCAGTATGGACATATGTTCTGGGATTATATAGCGTATGAAAGTGTATGCAGACATAGACTAGTAAATGAACATTAAAATAAAATTTATAAATGCCAAGATAGATTACCTTTGCATTTGAATGTAGGAAAAGGTGGGATGAAGGAATATTTTGTAGAGACCAAAACTAGATCAAAGTCATTTCAAAAGATATGGAAATGATAATAGATATAATGAACAAATGAGAATGCTATCTATTGAGAGTCAAGAGAAACAAATGAGAATGCTATCTATTGAGAGTCAAGCGAAACCTACTGAAGAAACCAAATGTAGACAGATAAAAGTTCAAAAACAAAATATTGAGTAGATATTAAGAGAACAAATGGAAATCGATAAAAGAGAATCTAATAAAGAAATTCGAGAAAATTCAAAGAAAGACAAGGATGTATATGTTTCATTTGATCCAAAACTTTTGACTAATGAGGATCTATTTGATCAAGAGAAAATTACAAAATTACAGTCTCAATTAGACTTTGATAAAAAAATTGAAATAGAAAAGAGTAAAGAAGAAACTCAAGAAGATATAAAATATGAAGCAAAGAAACATTTGCTTGGTGACATTATCAAGAAAATCGAGGGAAATGTAAGGACAACTACGAAGCCTTCCATGTCTTTGAAAAAGAACAGGAGAATTAAAAATCTAACTCTCCAAGATATATTTGCAAATATTGAATGATGATTGAAGAAGAATCATAATGAAAATGTATGAGAATGATAAAGTGTTATTGGATGATAAGGTTTGATTATGATATTGATGAATGATAATGGATAATGATGATGATTAATGATTAGTGATTGATGATGATGAATGATGATGATTGATGATGATGATTGATGATGATGATTATGATGATGATGATACTGGAGAATGCTGATGATACTGAGGCTGATGTTGATGAAGAACAATAAATAAGGAAATTGAAGAAAAGCTGGATCGAGTCATGATGAAGACAAACCAAATTAATCCGGTGAAATATTTCCAATTTGAAATTCTGTTTTCTTTCTGAAACAGCATATGGATGGCATTGTTGTGTGTGTTAAAGGTCTACACAAGTTTAAGAAAATTAAGTAGGGATCAGGATAGCAAACATCTATTATGGTTTTGCATGAAGCATGAATGACTAGAAGTTATATGAATAGAATCAGTTAGCAGAGTAGAGACTTTTGGGAGTGAAAGCTTTTGAATATGATGGCATACTTAAACTCAGTGCATGTATATGCTAATAGATTTAAACACTTAGTGAGTGGGATTCTTTGGGTCCTACTATTTGTTTCTTGTGAGATTCTATCTCCATATGGATCATGATTCAACAAAAACCTTCATACGTAAGCCAACTATATATGTGTGTGCATTTTGTTAGTGCGCTACGATGGACTAGTAGGCAGGTGGAACAACCTTGATCAGGTGATCAAGGCCACAAACTGATGATGGTTTCATCGTAGACCTAACCTATCTGTTGTCATGCACCTGCATGGGTCAGTAGGCGGGTGGAGTCACTCTAGCCGGGTGGTCAGAGCCACGAGTTGACGTTGATTTCATGTAGGGCTGATGATGTGTGTTAAGCGCTATGTCGAGTCAGCAAATAGGTGGGGTAAACTTAGCTGGCAGACAAGTCCATGAGTCGCACCCGATTTGGCATAGGTCGACTTGTGAAAATAAAAAGAAAAAGAAAAAGTGCTGAGCTGAGATGAAGTGAAAAATGAAAGAAAAGAAAATGAAAGAGAAAAAGAAAAACAAAAAATTTCAAGAAAAGAAAAAGATATGATGGAGAGTTGGACAATAGGAGATAAATAGAGGAATCAAGACATATTCTACAAACTAAGTCAATAGAGCTTAGTATATGCTAGTAATTAGGATAAGATTGCTAGATCTGAACGAGTTGAACGAATGAAAGATCTACGAAGCTTACAGTTTATTCATATAATTGCTTGTCCGATTGAAGAAGCAAAAACATAATAAGATGTTTGTGAAGCTTGCATCTGCCTAATTTTCTAAAATTTGTACTAATCTTTATAAATTTGCATGGAATGTATGAAATCATGTTTCAAATTTTGAAAATAAAAAATAAAAATTAAAAAGAGTCTTCAAAAGAATCTTGATAGGCTTTGGTTCGATTTTGTAGGTTGGCCCATCAGGATGATGTGCAGGTTTAGTGGGGGTGAATGTCAGGATGAAATCCCTCACGGAAGTGTACCTCAAGATTTTTTTTTCAAGTTCATTTTAATGATTTTCTGGGTGTGATATGATGTTTTGACTCTCGTATCTATAGATTGGACTTGTATAGTTATAAATAGCTCATTAACCTAAATCTAAACCCTTGGAATCCTGGGTTTGACCCTTGAAAACCCTAGGTTTGACCCTTAAAAACCCTAGTAATTTAGGCCACAAGTATAAATAAAATCATTAATTGATGTTCCTAACCTTAATTGTAGGCAAACCCTGACTTATCTCGATTGAAACCCTAGGTTGGAACCTTAGTTTTGCCATTTATCCTAAGTCTAACCCTTGGATTTGATTAAGTTTGTACATAAAGTGTGAAACCAAACTTTAGTCCAAAAATAGAAAGAGAAAAAGACAAAAAATAAAATTAGAAAAAGAAGAACTAGAGAAATAAAAAGAGAAAAACCCAAAAATAGAAATAAAGATGAGATTCTCCAAAAATAACAGATGAACATGCAAGAAGATTTTGGAAATAGAAAGTTTATATAAGGAGGTTAAAAGATTCTAGAGAGAAGTCCTAAAGGAGAAAACCTATAAATAGATGTTTAATTCCTATTTGTCTTTCCTCGTGGATTGTTTCTCTACGGGTATTGATTTTGGAGGATTATATGAAGTAAAGAAAGAAGTTTTTGAAGATCGAAGTGAAGCGTTAGCATCCCCGTAGATTTTTATGTGGATCTTCTCTCTAGGTTGTTGTTGATTTTTTTAGATATTACATGAAGTGATTGCGGATTTTGGAAGAAAGGAGAAGCAAAGTTATTGCTTTGAACAAGGACCAAAGTAAAGTGAAGATTTGCGGCAAAGAGAAGATCAAAGGGAAGCTCGTGGATGCCTTCTCGCACTATAGAAGGAAGTCTATTCTGTATCACTGATCCGCACTGTAGCGAGATTCATTGTATTATTAAGAGCTATTCATTGGATGACACCAATTGTATTTTCATTGTATCATTGAGCATAGTCTGTTTATCTGGTGCATCGATTCGGTGATTTCTATTTCCCAACATTGTATTTCGATTTTTCATCCACGACGCTTATGAGCATACACACACGATCGAGTGCTTCGAGCCTTTCTCTTCCAAGGTGCGAGCCTACGATGTACGATTGGATCATCCTACCAGAGTGAGGCGCCTAATGTGTAGATGGCGCTCGCCGAATGGGGAGAACAACCCACATCAGTGTGGAGGTGATTGCAATCCAGGTGGATCGGGTCAGGCCACGGCACATGCAAAGTGTATGAAGCTAGTGAGTATTGGAAGGTCTTTGTGATCAAAATGTGAAGGTGAAGATGAAGTTGGATATGGAGAGGAGAGATGTCATGATTTGATTATGAGAAGGGGGAACATATGGATGTATGCATGATGAGAACAAAAAAAAACCACACACATGAATCAATTTCGAAAGGAAGAATGGTCCAAGAATGAAGCTTCTTATAAACTTTCAAAATTTAATTCTTATGCATGGGTTCTTGTGGATGTATGCATGAAGAGAACAAAAAGAAAACTAAACACATGAATCAATTTTGCAAGGAAGAATGGTCCACGAATGGAGCTTCTTATACACTTTCAAAACTGAAACATATGCATGGGTGTTTATGGATGGTATGAATGCATGTGGGTCATGATTTATGAATGAATAGAAGTTTATTCTCTCAATCTCAATGGATCATCCTCACTGGTTCAACGCAAGATTGCGGAGAACTATGAGCCTATCCTAAAGTGGAAGTCAAAAATTTGATTCTAAGAACTATGATCTTACTAGCCCACCTTGGATCCTCATACGCTCAATTGAGGGTGATTGTCTCAAGGAAACCATGTGATAGAAAGGGCCCTATGGATGCTTAATAATGATGCTCTATGAGTTTGGAGGGGGGGGGGGGTTTATAGCTTTTTAAATGAATTTGGGCCCTTGGATCTAGAGAAATCAACTCTCAACCCTAGGATTAACTGCTTTTCATTACAACCATTGGATTTATCAAATGGATGGCTAGGATTGGTTCTTTATATGATATCTAGGGCAAAGGGGGGAAAAATAGGCACCTTCATTCTCCACCATTGGAGATGGAGCTGATCTAGACTATCGGATGAGTGCTGACATCAAATCGTATAAGATAAGCTGCTATTTTTGGACAAAATTTGCATTATTGATCTTTGGCCATCAAAAAAGGCTTATCCAATGATAAAAACTTGTGGATCATCCTTTCTTTAGGCTTTAATGCATCTCCACCCTTGAATGTGATCTCATGCTGATCGTACAACATGATTCAATCAGTGTTTGCCATGTGGTAGCCCTTCAAACCTTCAATTTGTTTATTCTAGGAAACTGCAGTGATCTTAAAAACTAGATTTTGTGCTCTTTGATCCTCCAAATATCCTTTGATGAAGATTAAAATGTGTAGTGCTATGTTTTGAAAGGTCTCCCTTCGGAATACATAGAAAAAACTCCCATGTGAATCTCCCTTATACAAGTTTGACTACATTTGGAAGTTTGCAAGGTGGCATTAAGGTGTCTAGGAAGCTCTGATAGCCTTGAGAATTTGTACAAATATGTAGCCACATATGATATTTATAGATGTCAAATAGTATGGCTAACAAAAATTCATATACAAGATTTTGTAGGGTCTAAGTGGAAAAATTATATTTTTTACAAAACGCACATGGCATATCAATGTGCTACAAAATCCATTTACATATGAAATTTAGGCTATAGATTTTCTTTGATAGGCTTTACAATTATATGAATTTTCATGTGATTTGGAGACATTCAAAATTTTTCCCTAATTTTTGAAATTTGACTAGCTTTGACCGCTACCCTAGATTTGCTTGATTTCTTCCAAAGTTTACATGTGAACTCCTTTTGACATTCTTGATGCATCTTGGACTTCTCAGGGAATTCAGGCTATCTTCACCAAATGTGTTTCCTGTAGGCCTTCATGAATGAGAGAGGAGATAAAATCTCGACAACATTTGCCCCCTTTAAACCTGTGATTCCTCCAGAAGCGCTACTCTAGTCTTTCTGAAAAACAAAAATTTCCACACATCAAATTCTTTTATAGGCAACATAATAAACATGGAAGAAAAAATTGATGATATGGATGAATGAGTAGGGAATGTCACATGAAGCAATTGTTACACTTATGTGTTCCTCGAGTAGCGTTGATGTGAACCTTTTCCCTATACATGGGCACTTTTTACTCTAGTGCTAGCTAGAGGTTTTTTCCCCATGTTACCACATACTTGATACTCTCATATGTGGTGGTACTTTGTACTTAGGGATATTATTCAGCTCTTACTTCAGTTTAGTTTTATCGTCAATAGAGAGAGCTATTCCAGCCATCATCTTCTCCGTGTGTCTTGATGCGTTTGTCCTCTTTGTGTGTGCTTCTCGTGTGTCCCTCCCACTTCTACACACACCCAACACTGGTATCAGAGCCAGGTTCAGCTCCTTCTCAAGTTTTGATTTTTCGCATCGTGACGGGCGCGCACTTCTAATAGTGCAAATCGACTTCAGAGCATAGAACTGTGAATTTCAGCAACTAAGAAACATTTCCAGTAGGTGCATTGGGGTTTTACCCCCATTTCGAAGCCATTCTTGCAGTCAGAATCGCCATCAGAGTGACGGTTTGTGAGGTGAAATTTCAGCACTTATTTCAGCTTTCGTCGAAGTAAAGTTTTTGTCACATTCTTATTCCTTTGTGAAATGGCGGGTAGCAATGAATTGTTTGGCATGCTTCAAGCTGAAGATAAGTTTGATGGGACCAACTATCCGATGTGGTCTTATATGATGAAGCATGTTCTTGTTGCAAAACAACTTTGGAACATAGTGGCAGATGTAGATCGAAGACCTGCAGGTACTTCTACTTCACAGTCTACTGTCACGGATGGAGCTTCTTCTTTGAGTATAGTGGTTTCTCCTTCTCCACCTACACAAGAGCAGCTTAGATGGGATGGAAAAGATGCTCAAGCTCATGCTTTGATTGCGCTTTCAGTGAAGTGTCATATAGTTCCACACATTCGGTCATGTTCTACATCGAGACAGGCATGGGACACTCTTGCTTCTTTGTATGCCATGCGTAATGAAGCATGTGTTGCATACTTGAGGAAGCAACCTGAGGATGTATGTATGGCTGAAAATGAGTCGGTGGATGTGTATGTGACACACACAAGGACTTGAAAGAGCAATTGGCAAACATAGATGAGATCATTCCGGATGCATCACTCATTTCTACATTGTTGAAAAGATTATCGGAATCTTTTCAAAGCTTTGCTACTACACTCCATTTGGTTGCAAAAGGAAATCCTAATATGTATGCATTTGATGAGGTTGTGTCTCTTCTTTTGCAAGAAGAGCAATCTAGAGTGAAGAGTGGTTTGATTGAGGGAACGCAAGCACTTGCTATCTCACAAAAGGGGAAAAGCAAGTATGGTTCAGCTTTGGGTTCATCAAAACCAAAGCCTCAAGCTTCCTCTTCCACTCATTCCTCTAATGATGGTGATTTGCAAAAGAAGAAGAACTTGACTATGGCCATGTAGACCAGCCAACTGAGGCTCAAAGGGCTGAAAAATTCCAGCCAAATAGGGCTGAAAATGCAGAGAATTTCCAGCCAAACATGGCTAAAAAATTTCAGCAAAAAAATGTCAAAACTGCTAGAAATTTCCAGCCACATATGGCTGAACATTTGCATCAAAATATGGCTAAAAATGAGCATGAAATTCAGCCCATGCATGATGTACATATTGAAGATGTTTTACATAATGAACGCATGTCTATCAAGAGTGCACAATCTATGCCAAAGTGGCTGAAACAAACTTTGCAGGACAGCAAATTGAGTGCACCTTTACTTGGTAGAACAAGATCAAGCTCTCACCATGCATCAAGTAATTTTGTGGATTATTCTCTTATTGCTACAGCATGTAATGAAGAGCCACTTTCTTTTGAAGATGCATGTGATGATCCATAATGGATGAGTGCTATGCAATCAGAAATGGATTCCATACATAGAAATGGTACTTGGGAGTTATGTGAATTGCCAAAAGGAAAGAATGCCATTGGTACAAAGTGGGTTTATAAGATTAAGAGAAAATCTGATGGTAGCACTGATCGCTACAAATCTAGATTGGTTGCCAAAGGATATGCGCAACAATATGGCATTGACTATTAGGAAACTTTTGCAGCTACTTCACGCATGACTACCATTCGTACCGTGGTTGCATTGGCTGCCCATCGAGGTTGGAAAGTGCATCAGTTGGACATAAAAACAACCTTCTTGAATGGTGATTTGCAAGAAGAGGTCTATGTGAAGCAACCTCCTAGATTTGCTATGAAAAGGAAAGAGCATATGGTTTGTCGCATGCATAAAGCCTTGTATGGTCTCAAGCAAGCTCCACATGCATGGTATGACAAAATACATAAGAACTTGATTGCTCTAGGCTTCACATGTAGTCCAATTGAAAGCACACTCTATGTATGCAAAAATGGGGCTGATCTTATAGTGCTTGTTCTTTATGTCGATGACATACTCTTGACTGGGTCATATGATGCAAAACTGACATTCTTATGGCTGATTTGCAGCATACTTTTGATGTCACTTATCTTGGTCTTTTGAGCTACTATTTTGGCATCCAGTTTGTATTTGTTGAGGGGGGAATTGTTATGCATCAAGCAAAGTATGTTGAAAAAATACTTCAACGTTTTGACTGTAAGCCAGTTTCCACACCAGTTGAGACAGGATTCAGGTCCTCAGTTGAGGATTCCAGTGATGCATTTGACACTTCTCTTTATCACCAAGTTGTGGGATGTCTTATATGTGCATGCAACACAAGGCTGGATATACAGTATGTAGTTTCCCAATTGAGTCGCTTCATGCATAGCCCTGGATTGGCAAGCGGTGGAACGTGTGTTTAGATATCTCCAAGGCACTTTGACCTTAGGCCTCTTTTATGGCAGAGATGTTCAGCCATGCTTGCATGCTTTTATAGATAGTGATTGGGTTGGTTGTTATGATACTCGCGTGTCCACTAGTGGTAATTGCTTTTTCCTTGGAGACTCATGCATATCTTGGTTGAGTAAGAAGCAACCTACAGTGGCGACATCGAGTTGTGAAGCTGAGTACAGGGAAATTTTCATAGCTGTAGTGGAGTGTATATGGTTGAGATGACTATTGATGGATCTTTGCATGGAGATTGATGCTGCTACGCATATTCTCACTGATAGTCAGAGTGCTTTGGATGTTGCACGAAACCCAGTGTTTCATGCATGGACCAAACATATTGAGGTGCATTATCACTATGTGAGAGAGCGCCTTCATGCAGGAGATATTGATTTGGTATATGTGCCTACACAAGATAATGTGGCAAACATATTCACCAAAGCTCTTCCACGGGAAAAGTTTGAAGCTTTTTGCAAAGCTTTAGGCTTGTTATCTTGTGGGGACTGATCTATCCCTCCCTGTATGTGTTCACATCATTCGCTCCAGGGGGTTTGTTACACTTATGTGTTCCTCAAGTAGCTTTGATGTGAACCTTTTCCCTATACATGGGCACTTTTTACTCTAGTGTTGGCTAGAGGTTTTTTCCCCATGTTACCACATACTTGATACTCTCATATGTGGTGGTACTTTGTACTTAGGGATATTATTTAGCTGTTACTCCAATTTAGTTTTATCGTCAATAGAGAGAGCTATTCCAGCCATCGTCTTCTCCGTGTGTCTTGCTACGTTTGTCCTCTTTGTGTGTGCTTCTCGTGTGTCTCTCACACTTCTACACACATCCAACAACAATGAAAGAAAGAATTGAAACTAGCAACATGAATATGTATGAACAAATAGGAAACATACATGCAAATGAACAAGCAACATTGGCAACAAGAAAGAAAACAATCAAGCATCAATATGAAGTGGAAGTAAATGTATTGGGTCATTTTAGGCATCAGTTTCTCTCATCTTGAAGAAACATTTGTACCTTTTTCATAAAGCATCTACTTTAAATACAATTATAAACAAAGATTTAGAATTTTCAAGAGACATCTTTCATCTTTAGCTTATTTTAGATCAACTTCTTTCCTACATAAATATGAATATGCTCTTTCTCCAATTACAACAAGGAAATCTAACTGAACTCCACTAATGCATAGATCTGCCTATTTAGCCTGTGCTTTAGCTTCCTTTGACTTGCTCTCTTTTTTTTTATGATGATGATGATTCGGTGACTTTATGGTTACATTCACTTTTTTTGGGGTGGAAGAAAGTGTAAACTTCTTTATAACGTGTAACAACTTTTTTTTATGACAAGGAAAAATTAAACCCCGATACAAGGTACAACCATTTTTTATGATGGAGAACATTCGTTTAAACTCTGATACAAGTGCTACGGGGTGGACTAAGGATGTAGAAACATGTAGTAGCATGAGCTAGGACTTCAACAATTATGCTTTTGATACAAGATACATACGCATGTTTATATATGAAAGTCATGTTACCAAAATAAACCTCCATGTCTACATGCCCTATCTTTCCATAATCCTAGATTATAGTCAATTTCTTAGTAGATAAATTACTACTTAAGATACAATTTTACACAAGTAGAGAAATCATCATTTGCCCTTTTGACTCAAGTGATGTGGATATGCAATGCAATGCAAATATTGAAAAGAAATATGCATGAGGTGAAATTGGAAACAAGCAAGAATGGGAAAAAAAGTGGAATGAAATTGAAAAAACATGAACTTGAAAAAGAACTGATATTCTTATTTTTTTTATTTTTATCATGGATATTCGTATTTACAAATCGGCCTCGTTGTTGTCATCTTCTTCAATGTCGTCATCCAAAATGTACTCGTCATTATCACGTTTCTTGAATATGTTTATCCTTTTACCTGCAATCAAAATTTTTAATGCAACACCATTTAATTCACAAAGAGCATACATACCATTGTTGTTGACTTTTGATACAATGTATGGCCCAAACCACCGTTGAGTGAGTTTTTTGCATGCGTCATATTGATAGTCAAATGTACTATCATAAATGAGCACCCAATCTCCCACTTCTATCGACTTAGGATGCAACTGATGAGTTTTATCAAAATAATGCTTGTTGTTCATTTTAGATTCTCTTAGTTTTTCAACGGCATCATCAAGCCTTAATTTACCTTGTTCTAATTGTTTAATGTGCAAACTCAAAAAATCATCAGTAGACATGTTTTCAGACCAAAGAAAATTTGACCATTCTGAAATATGAGACTCAAAATTTGGAAATAATGGTTTATACAGTACATGAGTTCAACAGGCATATACCCTGTGGTACATGTGCACATCATTATATCTACCCAAAGTGCAAAGGGTAATAATCTAGGCCATTGTTTAATGTCACCATTACATGCTTTAGATATGGCTTTCACAACAAGTGGATGACCTCTCTCTATTTTACCATTGGCCTCTGGATTATATGCAGTAGTGAAAGATAAATGAATACCGTGATGTTCAAAGAACTCTTTAGCTTCTCTTGCATTTAACTCTCCACGATCGGCAACTACTTTCTCTATATATCCAAAGCAACTTATTACATCTTCAAGAAAGAATTTGCAAACATTGTAAGTGGTCTTAGATCATAGTGCGCATCCCTCTACATGATTAGTTAAGTCTTCTCTTGCAAGTACAATGTAACACATTTTTTCAATACCTTTAGGCATAGTTACAAGATCCACCACCCACTTGTAATGAATACAAGGTGGACAAGTATGATGCAACAGATCTCTGTGTTTGACTGATGAGTGAAGTTGACAAGTAGAACATGTAGAAACATAGCTACTAATGTCAACATACATCTTAGGCCAATAATAGGTACTTCTAATTTTTTCATATGTTCCAAAAAATCCTTTATGACCTGACCATAATGCCTCATGCATTTCCTTCATTACTTGCAATTGAGGACCTCGCTTCCCTAGGACTCTTTGTGCATTCTTAACCTTACCCTTAGCATATCTCCAAAGATGACCATTACATAGGAAAAAAATATGAGCTCGTTTCCTAATGTTGCGGAATCTATTTGTAGTCCAGCTAGGTAATGGTTGTAGTGTACTCAAATAATTTCCTATGTCTCTCCATTCATCTTCGTACTCAGACTCATGAAATTGCTCATACTCATATATATGTGGAACATAGTCAACTAAGTTCACATCCTTTATTAGATCACTTTCAAGATCATAATCAAATCTAGCTCTTCATAACATATTAGCAACTGAATTTGACTTACCTGAAATGTGAACTAACTTAGGATTTATGAACTTAATATATGAGATCCATCTAAGCATGGATATATCAGGAGATGAACAATTGGCTATCATTCCAATGAGAGGCAAACAATGAGTCTCAACTTTGACATTTGCACCAATGAAATATTCTTTCTCTGTTTTCAAATTTGTTACCATACCCCATAGTTCTCATTTGATCTGTAGATATTTTTGTTGTGTTTCATGTAAAAGTTTAGCCACAAACCTAATTGCATATATATTCCCTTCACTATCATCTTGACTTATGACCCAACCTATACCAATAGGACTAGTATCAACAATCAATATAATAGATTTGTTAACAGAATAGTCTACATGCTTAAGTATGGGAGCTTCAAGCAACAATTTCTTCAATTTATGCATAGCTTGTGTGTGTTTGTCAGTCGAAATATTATTTTTTGTTCCTCAACAAGTCATAGAGACAATCAGTAACATGAGCAAAGTGTGGGATCCAAATAACATAAAAGATGCAAGCACCAAGAAATCCATGTACCTCACTCACATTGTTACATGTTTTAGAAATCTTGTTGATGGCATCAACTTTTTGTGGGTATGGCTTTCGACTATAAGGAGCACATAAATTTCCAACAATAAGAACCTTGTTGACAGCAAAAATAGATTTTTCTATGGAAAATGTGAGACCTACCTCTTCAAATCATTGAAATATTCGTTCATAATCAGAGATATGATCAAGAAAAAATTTATGACATCTAGATAAATGTAAAGTAATGTCCTTTACATGTTCCTCACTCCCTTTAATTGGAATATCATCAATGAATGGCATGGTTATATGAGGGATAAAATCATGTAAGACCATATTCATAGTACTCATCATATGAGCCACATAATTATTGGCTCCTTGAGGTAAAGTACACATTCACACTAAGCCTAAAGGAGTTTTCATTGTGGTTATGTCATGACTATCAATTGCTGATTGGAATTGTTCATACCCAAAATACAAATCACCCATTGAATAGATAGAATGTCCTGAAAATGATTCAGCAAACCCATCTACAATGGGTCATGTTCCTACATTCCTTATGATGACTTCCTTGATAGGTTGGAGATCTTGAATAAAACGTAGTTTCCCATTCTTTTTAGGCACAATGAACCATCTATTTGAGTAAGGTGCAAGAGATGGCTCTAAAATTCCCATGTTTATCTTCTCCTTAAGTAGTTTCATTAGCTCAAGTAAGTGATCCTTTGGAACTCATATAGGGTGAAGATTCCATGGAATATGTGGAATACTAAAGATTATCATGGGTGCAACTAGCTTAGGATCTGTGACTCTCTCAAATTTATCTCTCTATTGGCAAAAGAAAGTCATCATCTCTACCAATTTTGACCTGTTTGATTGTCTCATCCGTGAATGTATGTCCTATGTTTTTCTTATCCCGAAGAATTGGATTGTTTTTCACATCAATAATTTTTTAATTACTTCCTTGGTGTAATGGTTGATCTATGGGTTTTATTTTTTGTCTACAGTTTTATACTTTGTTTCAACGGCATCATGTGTTTGGTTAAATTTTGAGAACTTGTCAACATTGAGAGCATACTCTTGGATTAGAGCATACTCATCAAGGGAAGAAAGAAGAATAATAGGGAATTAGAATTTTGTACCTCAAGAGTAGAGAAACCATGAGATGTCTCAATCACATGCTCAATGTGCTCATCATGTTCCATGATTTTGTTGGTTTTATAATTTTTTGGGTTTTATGGATAAAAGACTTGGACAATTGACTCTTATGAAGAAAATCTAATCTAGAATGTGGAAAACAAAATGACAAACTATTATACAGGTTGGTTGGTTGTGAGATATCAAACCAATGTCCACTGTTGTTCTGCTTAACAATGGATTCTATCCAAAATTTCGATCATATGTAGCTCCAAACATGAATCAAGGTGCACAATCACTACAAGCATGCTTGTGACCCTGAGTAACAATAGGTTTCTTTCTAATTCACAATCAATTCCTAGGATGATTCACTCCTTTCGTTATGACTTGAAGTGATCGCATTACATCCTTAGACTTAATTCTAGCATAGGTAGATCCATCATCCATGGCTTTAGTTTCCATACGACTTTCACAAATAAAGGAGTGACCTAAGAGAATTTCATAGGAGCAATTATCTTGAATAAAAAAGTTAAATTCTTCTATGATTCCTCCTATGGATATGGGCACACTAGCAAACGCTCCATACAGGGTACCTACACCATTATCTAGAGTTCGCATATGCCATGCATAATCTTTATCTATGGACCATCGAAATTTATCATAGACTTCTCTTGAAAACACATTGATTTTGGAGGCAGAATCTACTAATGCATTTACAATGATAGCGTTCTTATTGTTTCCTATTTTAACATGCATCTTTGATGTACCTCTAGACCAAAATTTTCTTTTAAAGTGACTTTCACGATTGTTTTCATGATTTTCATGGTCAGGTTGAATAGTTCCTAAGAAATTTTTATTAACATTTACTTCATCATCATCAAGGTCCTCTTCATCAAATTCATCAAAGTTTAAGGCTTCATTCATAGCTTGATCTTGATCTAGAGAATCTTGCATCTCCGTATCTAGATTAAGCGAAAACATCTTCTTTTTAATTAGGCTGCTAAAGTTATCTCTAAAAACAATAGAGAGAACTTGTTCTAAAGACATCGTCACTTGACTCTTTAGCAAAATGTCATCTAAAATCTCCATAGGATCTATTTTTCTCTCAATTTCTGAATACAAGATGGCTTTAGGTTTTCTCTTTGGTTTCGTTTGTTTTTGCTTAGGGTCTTGTTTTTGTTCATGTTCTTGTATTTGGTCTTTAGTTTGTTTTGATTGTTCTTGTTTGTCTAAAGGCTTTGGTTCTGTTTTTCTTTGCTTTGTCTTCTTCCCTTTTTGTTTATCCTCTTGTTTTGTTCATTGGGTTGTGATTCTTGTTTTTTATCTTTGGGTTGTGATGTTTCTCTTTGCTCTATATTGTGTCTATTCCCTTTGACGTTTGTTTTCGAGTCACTCTTCTTTCACTAGGCTCAGTTTCATCACTTTTTCGTTTTTCTTCTACATTGGATATGTGAGAAATAAGAGATTGATCTTCTATCGGTGACTCCCAAGCTGTTATTCTCCTAATCCCATCTTGTGCTGTTACTAAAGCCTCTATGGAAAAGTCAACTTCCTTTGTGGGTTTACTTGATTCTACTTCTTGTTCATCAAGAGCTTCTAGTTTCAGCCCTCTAGTTCCTACATCCATTATGGTTATATTTTCATAGTGCTTTTTCATTCCTCCCTTACCATAATTTCCTTGCAAAGGTAGCCTAGATCGATAGTCAGAGAGTTTCTTGTCTATGTCTATTACTAGTCGTTTCTCTTTAGTAGCCTTCAATAGTTCACAATCTCTCAAAACGTGCTCTAACAAATCACACCAAGGACACCTATGAGGACCACACACAAAACCATTTAGATTTTGAGGATTTTGGTTAACTTGTGGTGGGAAATTTTGAAATTGAGGATTTTGTTGATAAGGTATTGCTTGAACAAGATAATTAGGATTTTGATAAGGCAATTGATGTATTTGAGGAGCTTGGGGAGCAGCATGTGGTACTTGAGGTGCAAGAGGAGCTTCTATAGTATATGGTTGATGATTTTGAAAATTTTGATTTCGAGGATTTTGAAAAGTTATTTGAGAAGCTTGAGGATACATGTTTTGATACATTTGATAATTTTGCACATGAGGATGAGGATTTTGCATTGAAGGATTATGCATTGGAGGAACTTGATATGCTTGAGTAGGAGCTACTTGTGGATTTTGATTGGTAGCTACAACATGTTGATTAGGCTCTTGAAAAG
The DNA here is from genome assembly GCA_020310875.1 of Ceratopteris richardii. Taxonomy (NCBI): domain Eukaryota; kingdom Viridiplantae; phylum Streptophyta; class Polypodiopsida; order Polypodiales; family Pteridaceae; genus Ceratopteris; species Ceratopteris richardii. Next base: position 99,804,788 of record CM035432.1, read on the forward strand.
ACATTGGGTTCATTTGATTTTGGAAAGTTTTGATGTAATAAGATTGTAAAGCATCTATAGTCTTGGCCAAATTGGATTGTGTAGCAATAAGACTTTCCATTTGCTTAGTGAGAATTTCCACTTGAGATTGATCAACTACACTTTTATTTGAATCTACTTTAAAACCTTGAATAGGCTCCATCATTTGAGGAATAGGAGTAGAGTCAAAAAGCATAGCATGGGATTGTTCTCTAACTTTCTCCTTAGCTTGTGGAAGGCTAGCTTGAGGAAGATTAGTTTGCTCATAAAGCATAGATTGTCTTTGATGTCTATGGGCTATAGCCTCTACTACTTTATGCACTTTTTGCCAATTTTCAGTAAGACCATAGCACTTATCCAGTTCTTCTAATCACCGTTCAACTTTCCTACGAGTTTTAGGATGAAGAAGCTTAAGAAAATTGATCACAAGATCAAGTTCCAAAGTTATCTTATCCTTATCAAGAAGTTGTTCATAGCATCTAATATACTCATTTTGTAATTGAGTAATAGAGCTACTACGCTTTGAGGAATTGACCCATCATAAGAATCCATCCGGAGTATGTTGGCTATAATCCTCAAGATAGAATTCTTTGAGCATCTCCATTTTGAAATCACTCCAAGGAAGAGTATCATCTTGAGTGACATGGTTTATGATAAAGCTATTAACAGTTCGTTCAAAGAATGTTATCAAAAGATCTTTGGGAAGACCAAAAAGCATAGCTTGCCCTTCAAACAAATCTAAGTAGCTTCTAATGTTGATGCCATTGAATTTTCCCCTCTTTGTCCACATAGAAGAGACTATTCTTTGGCCTTGTTTCTCAACAATAAGGGATTTGAATCCTTCCTCCATTTGAATGTGCAAGTGATGCACGATGCTTTAGATCTCTCACAAATGTGTTTCCTTCATGACAAAGATGTGCACGATATTGTGAGAAATCTAGTGCAACACTCAAGAATGATGATGATGATAAAGGATATGGATCACAACCTCCCAAAAGGATCAGAAGCAAATGCCACGAAGCGATTCACGTTGGGTTGAAATGTGGAGATGATTGCAATCCAAATGGATCGGGTCCGATCGCGGCAAACACAAAGTGTATGAAGTTATTCAGTGTTGGAAGGTCTTTGTGATCAAAATGTGAAGGTGAAAATGAAGCTCGGTATGGAGAGGATAGATGTCATCATTTGATTATGAGAAGGGGGAACATATGGATGTATGCATGATGAGAACAAAAAGAAAACCACACACATGAATCGATTTCGAAAGGAAGGATGGTCCAAGAATGGAGTTGTCGGGGTTAGAGGTCTACGGAAACACGCGAATATCACAAGGAAGAAGAAAAAGCTTGGAGCACAACACACAATACTGAATGTACTACTAGAGAATGTACAAATATAAGTAGCCTATTAGGGCAATAGGCGTATATACAAGCCGGGGGAAAAAAACCTCCTAAAGAGGGAAAAAAGTGACCGGGCGGTTCTAGAGTGTTCACACATATCACTACCTAATATATCAACAAATCCCCCTTGGGAGTAATGTGGTGAACAAGTAGCTATCACTCATGTATAAGGAAGTGCCAAGCTTTGTGGAAATCACTCCACAAAAGGAAGTAAGCCCAAAGCTTTGGGGAAAGGTTCAAACTTCTCCCTAGGCACAACCTTTGTGAAAAGGTCTGCAATGTTCTCCTACATGGGCACATATGCCAAGTTGATCTCGCCTGCAGAGAACGTCTCCCTGACATAATGATAATGCACCTCAATGTGCTTAGTGCGAGCATGGAACACATGGTTCCTCGCAACTACCAATGTGCTCTAACTGTTAGTGAAGATGGTGGTGGCAGAAGACTGACCAACATGGTCTCTCTATCATAGTCACTTATAATAGTCAACTTGTACTGCTCACATCTCAGTCATTTCTCCACCATTTTCAATTTTCTATAGCTTGTTGGAATCAACTCCAAGTTCTCTACATGCTCACAAATTTTGAAGATAATCTATTTAGACAATTGGGAGAAAAGCGCATTGAAGCACTCAGTGGTCAAACTCTATAGAGGTCCTAAAAAATCACGGGTAATGATTCAATTGCTAAGGAGATTGCTCTTTGTGTAGTGCATCATTAAATGATTCCACGTGGAATCATTAGCTCATTAAGGTAGTTCGATATCTCTAAAAGGAATTTTTCTAATTTCTACTGTACTGGAAGCACTGAGCATAACAAGCAGCAGGTATGTGAACAAAAATAAAAGGTTTTTATTAATCCTTCAACTTGGAAGTAGTCTGTTTTGGTTCAATTATTTCTCACATCATTTCCAAAGTACATAGGCACTTATTTAGTGTCATTGGAAAGCTAAGAGGGCCTACAATGCAAATCTGAAGCAACAAGGGGCTAGTACAAAGCAAGATTTGGTAGTACCTACTCATTTCTTGGAGTGTCCATCCATCTTTCCCAAGAGTCATGTGTGCAACATATGTACTTAGCAGGTGTCCCACTAAAGCACTGCAGTCTATCACTCCATATGATGTTTGGCATGATCCCAAGCCATCTGTTGCTCATCTTCATGTTTTTGGTTGTCTAGCATATGCATTAGTGCATGAACAACATCACATGAACTTGGATGATAAAGCAGTAAAATGTATTTTATTGGGTATAGTTCTGAAAGCAAAGGCTATCATCTATATCATCCACAGACTAAACCTACTTTGGTTAGCTGTGATGTTTTTTGTGGAAGATGCTATTCAACCTTTACTTTCATGTACAAAGGAGACACATGTTAGCTCCAAAGGCATGTATGATACTTTGTTGCGTCTTTTTATAGGTGGACAGTCTAGTGCTAGTCCTAATGAGGCAACTTCTTAGCCTTTATAGGTTTCATGTGATGATGTAGATCATTCTTTTTTTTATGTAGATTTACATGATGCACTTGCCCATGAGAGATTTGATATTGAGGAGGCAAAAACTATGTCAAAATGGCTGGTAAAGACTTTGTGTGACAGCAAATTAGATGCATATATGTCATATTGTACTCGTTCATGCTGCAATGCAATCTGAATATGATGTTATCATAAAAAATGGTACCTGGTCTTTATGTAACTTGCCTCCTAGCAAGAAGGCCATTGGCACTAAGTGGGTATACAAGCTAAAGCGTAAACCTAATGGAATAGTTGACATGTATAAGGCTATGCTTAAGCAAAGGGTTATGCATAGGAAAGAGGCATTGATTTTGATGAAACCTTTGAACCTACATGCCAAATGACTACTATTCATAGCATTTGTGCACTTGCAACCCATCATGATTGGAATGTAAATCAGTTGGACATTAAAACAACATTTGTGAATGGTGATTTTCATGAAGAACTATATGTTTTTTAGCCCCGTGACTTTGTGCAGAAAGGGCATGAAAACCAGGTGTGCAGGTTAAAGACGGCATTATATGGTTTAAAGCAAGCACCGTGTGCTTGGTATGAAAAGATACATGCCTATCTAATTGCACATGGTTTTGAGTAACCCTTCATGTGCACCGAAAATTGAGAAGAGTCGTCGTGAAAGGAGGGCTTAAAGTAGTCTGTTGCAGAGAAGAAATCACACTTGGGGGCTTAGAGTAAAAGGAAGTAAGCCCAAAGCTTTGTGAAAATCTTCAAAATTCTCCCTAGGTAGAGCCTTCATGAAAAGGTATACAATGTTCTCCTACGTGGGCACATATGCCAAGATGATCTCTCTAGCTGAGAACCTCTCCTTGACATAATGATAATGCACCTCAATGTGCTTAGTGCGAGTAAGGAACACAGGGTTTATCACAACTGCCAATGCACTATGATTGTCAGTGAACATGGTGGTGGTAGAAGACCGACCAACACCCAAATCAGCCATAAGGCATCCGGGGCACACACACTCAACAGTCGCTATGAAAGCTTCCCTATACTCAGCCTCACAACTCGAAGTGGCCACGGTAGGCTGCTTTTGCTCAATGAAGATATGCATGAGCTACCAAGCATGAAGAAAAAGCCACTAGTGGATACATGAGTGTCATAGTAACCAACCCAGTCAGAGTCAGACAAAGCATGTAAATCTGGCAGTAGTGATCCCCCCCTTGGGATAAAACAATCCAAGCAGCCAGGTACCACTCAAATAGTGAAATATGTGCTTAACTGCCTGCCAATGCTTGACACCTAGGCAATGCATAAACCTGCTCATCTGTGAGACAACAAACTGAATATCTGGCAAAGTAATGCATAAGTAAATCAAGCATCCAATAGCCTACTGATAGAGGACAAGATCAAATGCATCTCTAGCATCATGAAGTCTCAATCGTAAACCTGTCTCCATAGGAGTGGCAATAGGCTTACATTCTTCAAGGCCAAAATGTTGCAATAATGTGTCAATATATTTCGTTTGACACAAAGCCATTCCACCATCAACCTGCATAAATTGAATGCCCAAATAATGATGTAAATGTTGCAAATCAGACATCTCAAATGAGGCCATCGTTTACACCAATATTCATGCCAAAGATGAAAGGTTAAATGGATCAAATTACAACCTATGGAAGAATACAATTAGGGCCTATCTCTATACAAACCTATTGTACGAGGTCATTGAAGGTACAGAACGAGAGTCGGATAAGAATAGTAATCTAGGAGCTTGGAATATATGGAATGTAAAAGACAAACGAGCATTAGGTCAACTTCTCCTCGCATGTGATGAATTTACAAAGGGTCACATCACTGCATGTAAGACTTCAAAGGAAGCTTGGGATACTGTAGCCAATCTATATGAGGATAAAACACCTTCTAAGATTATACTCTAGAGGCTAAGTTCCACAATCTCATTATACATCCACAAGGCACCATCATAAAAGTGATCATCGCCCAATTTGAAGATTATCAACGCAAGTTAGCACTATGTAGATGACAAATTTCAAGTGAAGACATGGCTATACAATTGCTCAACCAGGTTCCTAGGTCCTATGAAACATTCATAACTACTCTGTATAACAGAGGTCAAGCACTCACTTGGGAAGAAGTTAGAATATTGTTGCTTCTCCATGAATCTATACAAAAGACCCAAGTTACCCAAGAAACACCCATGAAGGCTAAAGCCACCTTCCACAAGAATAAAGGACAAAAAAGAGATCAAGAATCAAAGGACAAAGGCAAGAAGAAGTTCACTTGCAATTTTTGTGGCAAGATTGGCCACATCGAAAAATATTGCTTCAAGAAGAAGAACAAGGATAAGTCTAAGTCTACTTCAAAGACCAAACATCACTTTCACTACACAAGTGAAGATCTCTTTCTCACAACTGAACACAAGGCACTTGTCGCCTCCACTCCCAAGAAAGAATGGATTTTTGACAATGGGAGCTTCATCACACATATGCCATGATAAAGAATATTTTCATGAGTTTGAAGAGCACAAAGGTCAAGTTTATCTTGGAGACAAGTGCATTAAGATCCAAGGAAGGGGCAAAGTTCATGTCACAAACTCTGAAGGCAAGACTAAGTCACTCAAAGATGTTCGTTATGTACCAAGCCGTTGTAAGAACCTTCTCTCAGTGAAGGCCATTACAAAGTGCAACATGACAGGGCAATTCGATCACAACAAGGTTCAAGTCATTGATTGCGAATCTAATGAAGTGATAGGTCAAGGCTTTGAAGACAAAGGTATCTACAAGCTTTCAGGTTTTATGACTAAAAATTCAAGTCTCAGCTTGTGGCATTGTAGATTTGGAAATACCTCTTGCTTAGTTAAGATCTCTTCCAATCATCTTGGCAAGGGTTTACCCAGGATTGCACAAGTGGAATTGAATTTCCAAGCATGTGCCAAGCAAACAGTTGCCCTTTTGCCTATAGAAGCATCCATTTCTACATCTAAACCCTTAGCATTAGTCCATGCCGATATTTGTGGACCTATGCATACACCTTCTCTTAGTGAGTCAATTTACTTCTTCTTGATAGTAGATGACTTCACTAGATACACCTGATTCTATTCACTCAAGCAGAAAGAGAATGCCCTTTCCAAGTTCAAGGAGTGGACACAAACAATTCAAGAAGACATTCCAAGTTCTTTGAAGATGATCCAATATGATGGAAACAATAGCTTTGTTAATCACAACTTCTCCAAGTACTTGAAGCAACATGGAATCAAGTATCAAGCATCACAAGATACTCAACAAGGTATTGTCGTACAGAACATTCATAGTGTGATCCAGATGGCCAAGGTTATGCTTAGTCAAAAGCAACTTCCACTAAAGTTTTGGGGTGAAGCAGTACATACAACAGTACATATGCAGAATAGAGGGCTCTCAAATATCTTGAAGAACCAAACACCATTTCAGGCTTACTTTCATAAGAAGCCGAGTATGAGCTATTTTTGCATCTTTGGTAGTGATGCCTATGTCCAAGTCCATGATGATGTTCAGCCTAAGCAGTACATTTTGATCGGTTATAGTGAACGGTAGAAGGCATAAAAACTCTATGACACAAAGAGTCACTCAGTTACAGTAACCAAAGACTACACCTTTGATGAATACTCTAAGTATTAATCCCTCAAGAGAAGACCCCCACTTCCCTTTCTACTAGTGTCAGGGAGTGTGAGTGTGGGAGGGGGGCGATGAACTTGTTTTTCTCTTTCGACCCTCCCAACACCCACTCTTCGTGATACCCACTTTGATGAATACTCAGTTGCAGTAACCAAAGACTTCATCTTTGATGAATACTCTAAGTATTCATCCCTTTTGGATCCTCCCATTTCTGCTTCACAGGGGGATCATTCCAATTTCAAACAGTCACACTATGTGGAGCATGCTCTCTTTGTACTTAACTTTCCAGATCATGATACAGTTTTGGAGCAGGAGGAATCAGAGATACCATTTCAGCTTATATCTCAGATGGCTACACCTCCTATCATACCATCGAAGGTTTACATTTCCCCTCAGCTTCATTTGGGCATTACTTTAGGATCAGTGATTCTCCATTTTCCATTCTTATCTTTGAGAATCCACTTACCTCGTCTATAGTAGCATTCTGAGCATGTACTTCTCCATTCATGGAGTCCAGCATCTTTTCATTTACCATAGGATACTCTTCCATCTACTTGGATCCATCCCTTAGTTGGACCATTTTTTGGGCTAGCTTCTCAGTTCAGAAGGGGCTTCCATGGTCCTGCCGACACACATCAGGACTTTGTACACTCCATGGAGGCTTATAGCATATAGATGTACTACCATATGACTATGATTTTATGCTTCATGCTTTATATCTCATTCTTGTAGGACCTACTTCTTTGCGATACACATCTCGTGGTGGATATTGTCAAATCTTTGGAGGTTCTAACATACCACATGGAGTCATCCTACCTATCTCACATGGAGGTGATCTCGTCTAGTGATATCTTGTCCTATTCCTGTACCTCATTGGTGGCGTACCTATGGAGCATCTGCTTGATCCATCTGGTGGACATATTATGGAGTACCTGGCAATCCTGCATGGTTGATACCACTTGGAGGCTATGGATTTCCAGATGGAGACTTCCTATTTGGTGCTCATGCTACTGCTACTACATTCTTGGTGGACCTTTCTCTCGTACCATAATAGCCTTAATAGTCTACAAAATGGAGCTACAGAGGGGGTGTTTAGAATATGAGAGTGCATTTCCCTTTTGTGTCTTGGAGTCACTCTATTTCCATTCCATTTCCATTACATATATGTCCTTTGTATTTGGGTACCTTGCCATTTTCTTATGCCATTGTATTCATTCTCCTTTTAAGGGAATTATCCCACATGAAATGTACTTTGGAGAGCTCCTCCCAAATCTATACAAGGAGGGCCTATCCCCCATTTGTACTTGGTTAGAAGCTTGAGGAGCCTAGTCCATGCTCTTGGCAAGCTCATTTCTAATTCATGTGAGTTTACCCATTTCTTCGTCTACTCACTTTGAGTCTCTCACACTCTTTCTTTTGTGAGTACACTCTTCTTTTCATTTTGCTTCCACATGTGTACTCTCTACATGACACACATCCAATATTGTTATAAAGAAAAAAAATAGTTTTGTTAGTGAAAAACTTGAGAATTGTCTGATCTTATTCTTTAGGGAGAGAGAGGCCTATAATTTTGCTTGACTATATTAATTTTTGACCAAGTAACTGAGGCCAATCATAGATAATAAGACGTTAAGAGATCATGGGGGACAATGAATATCTATAGCCTACATATAGGAAGAGACTCACATTTTTTTAGCAACTCCTGTGTACTAAGATGACATCTGAAAAGCATGTAGAAAAGAAGGAAAGGAGTCACATATAGACAACCACATCCCTTTGTGCTCATTAGGGAGTAGTAAAGAGAGACATGTAGGAAGGTTTTGCAGCAACTTAAAGACGTTGCATATGCAGCCTTCATTCTAATGATAATTTATCTTGATTCTAAGAGTTGAAAGTTCTTGGACTTTGAAATTATGAAGGGAATGCATGTTCAACATGCTAAAGATGTGCAGACCATGAGGATACCAAGAAAACAGAGAAGGATAATGCCCCTATACTTGACACATCATGGCTACAGAGATTCAATTAGTCAAAGGAAACAAAAACATCATTCTTATGTTGCCACGCCAAGGAAGACTATTTGTTAATGGCACAAAATGGATGAGAGCACTGCGATGAGGCACTCATATAGATGTATCGAATGGAAAATTGATGAGCTCTTTGAAATCCAAGCATGGAGGTGGAGGAAGATCAATAAGAGGATCTTGCATGCATGCCATGCGAACTCCTCAAGTTTTACTCAAGCAATACCTACTTATGCAAAGTTATAGAACTAATTTCCTTTGTGTTTGATAGAGTATTTATGGATACCCAACATGGATTTCTGTGGAGTGAAGTGGAGTTGATGTAGAATTCTCAAATCGGAGCATGAGGAGAGAGAAAACAATAAAGAAAATTACATTGAGCCACTACCATGCCAATATCACTCCAACAACAGAATAGTAACGCAATCCAACAACTTGATCCATCAAAGAACCATTAGGATAAAATTCTTTGGTACTATAGAGAGAGTGCTCCAAAAAAAGTAAACCAGATAGAGAAAGAATATGATGGTACAATTTCTTTTTTTCGATTAATGGACAAAGAGACAAAGAGATGCAAAGAGATTCCATCTTGAAGATGAACAAGTGGCCTAGATAAATGTCAATAATAGAGAGAGAGTGTGTGTGTGTGTGCATGTGTGTAGTCTGAAGGGGCACCTGAGATAAAACAAGATCACAGAAGCTTTGATGTCATCTTTATCAAACTTATTAGATGAATGGATTAAAATAAAATCGATTGACATTGCACTCCACATGTCTTTTTGTTTTGAATATATACACAAACTTGAATTGGAAAAAAAATAAATCAACGAAGTACTTCATTTATTTAGGAAGTTTCTTTTTAGTTGAGCTACCATCGGATTTATTCATAATATATAAAGACTTAGATTTCTCTCTCAAAAATCCAAAGTTCTCGTGTATATTCATTTCTTATTTATACAGATTTACTCAAGCATCTTTATGGACCTTTGTAAGAGATTAGACATCATCATGCATAGACATGGTAGGACCTTCCCGAGGCCATTATATGAGTAGTTTTGCTAGCTCAATCCACTGAAGGGAGAACCATCATTTACCAAAACTTAAGGCATACTAATAGAGAAGGACAAAGGCTACAAACAACTCGAGCAAAAAGATAAAAGTAGTGTACATGTAACAAATACAAACAAAGGAGGAAAATGGATCCAAAACACCAGGGATCCCATATGTCACTAGATCCTCATAATAGAAATAACATTGAAGACCATAAGTGGAAGAATCCCCCTTGTGATATATGGAACCATTCAACTTAAAACATAACGGGGCATATGGAAAGTTCCACCTAAAAGATGCCCCAAAACATATGTATTATAAGAGACAAAGGCTCTTATTTTCTTTTTTAATGAAAATTTAGGAGTCTACCAAGAGCCTTGCTCTCTACATCTCTCTATCTATCTCACTCTCTCTCCCTTTTCTTCACTTTCTCTCTCTCTCTCTCTCTCTCTCTCTCTCTCTCTCTCTCCCTCTCTCTCTCTCTACTTGTGCAAGGATGCATCCTCCCATGTCAGATCCCTCTACTTGATTCCATTCTCTCCATGGTGCTAGTTGTGAGTAACATTTAGAATGCATCACTTCTATGATCTAGATGGATTTCAACTTGCTAGTCTCACTAGATATGCATACCTCTCCATGTTGGCACTCATTTTCTATTGGGCTGATTGCAAACAAATGGTTGTGGGTGAGCATGGAGAAGGGCACGGATGTTTATGTCCATAAGAATCTCTTGTCTATGTTGATTGTGGAAACTTCAAAATAAAAGAACATGAATTTGTAGAGATTATAGAATTGCATGTTGAATTGATGAATTCTGATAGGGTGATGTCATCAAGGAGGAAGTATGTTGATAGAACACTTTGTGATTCCATGAGGAATCTTGATGCTCTACAATGTTCATCTCTATCCATGTGGGGATAGTCGTGTGCCCATGACTATCCTTGAATTACTGGTAACAAGCAACTTTTTTGCTCCTTCTCACTTAAGGGACATACCACATCTAGTTCTGGGGCTCTTTGATTTGATTTTATTGGTGCATACTAAGTAATACTCCTTTTGTGACTTGGCAATTTTGTTGAAGGGCTCCAAACCTTTTGATTCTTATTTGGTGCACCATTATTGTAAATTGGATTGTTCCTCAATTTTGCTATCAATTATGCGTCACTTTGGTACATGCTTGTATATGTTTATTGTTGTGATGTTCCTTTTGAACTTATGATGAATTGAAATGACATATTTTATTTTAAGATATATGAGCTGATCATTCAAAGCTTCTTGGAATTACTTCGCTTAATTGATACAATATCAAAGAACATTGGAGCAAAAGAGAAGTAATGAAGTGGATCAAGGAGAAGTAATGAAGTGAAGTAGTTTTCTTGAAAGTGCACCATTATGCCATTATGTTCTTTGATTAGATTTTCTCTTTGATACTCATTTTGTGCCTTGGCTATTTTGTTGAAGGGCTCAAAACTTTTTTATTCTTTTTTGGTGCACCATTATTGTGAATTGAATTGTTCCTCAATTTTTCTATCAGTTTTGTTTCACTTTGGTACATGTTTGTATATGTTTATGGTTGTGATGTTTCTTTTGACCTTATGATGAATTGAAATGGCATAATTTTTTTAAAGATACGTGAGCTACTTAATTTTCTTGGAAGTGTGTAGATCATTCAAAGCTTCTTGGAATTACTTGGCTTACTTGATACAAGATTTAAAAACCTTGGAGTAAAGGAGAATTAATGAAGTGCATCAAGGATGAAGAAGCTTGGAGACATTGGACCCCTTGATCTTTACATGATCCTTATGTTGAATACCCATGGCTTTATGAAATGATGTACTTCCTTCGTATGAATAGAGGAGGGCAAGATTTGAGTTATGTGGTTTGTATTTGAATACCTAGATCTTAGTCTTGGACATGTTATGGTCATTGCTTACACTCCATACCATGGTTTGCCCATGCATTTTGGTTTGCTAGTCTTGTTCATAAGGGTAGAGCATGGTTATGTGTGAACATATATTTCTTGATTGACATGTTTGCTACTATAATTTGTCATGTTCCTATGGGATGGACCACTCTATTCTAAGGCAGGTGCTATTTATTCACCACTATGGATTCACATTGAGATTTTTTATGGATTGAGTGCTCATATTTCTTGATTTATGTTAGTGTGATGTTATATTTCTGCTTCCTACTCTTACTTTAGATTGCACTACAAGTGTTAGTGAAAAATGGTCTACTTTGATGGAAACTTCATTTTACTTTGCATTTTGCATTGATACCTAGTTGACTTTGATTAAAGTTAACCTCGTGAACAACGTATTAGATACACAATACTCTTTGTCTTTGTTCTTCCTTCATATATCTTGATTTCTTTATGTACAATTAGTGAGTGAAGCCCAATAGCTCCCCCTTAATCGCTAGTTAGCATTCTTTGAGTTCTTCACATAATCTTCTTCTCTGTTATCCCTACCATTCCTTTGAACCTACTTCTCTTCGTTCCATCCAAAATTTTTGTCATAATATCTGCAATCTGAAGGTTCTCTGCAATTCTCCATGTTAAATTTCTTCAATAGATTTAGAAGATATCTTTCTTTTGATACATATATTCCATGATGTGCATAAGTGATTTCCATTCCAAGAAAATATGATAATTTTCATAGATCACTTATCTTGAATTCCTTCTCAAGTAGTCTCTCCACCTCCTTGATTCCTTCATTTGAGGTACCTGTGATTATAATATCATCTACATAAATACAAATATAGATCATAACTTCATTTGTTTTCTTGATAAGACTTGCATCTTCCTTTGAACTTTGATATCCAAGATCATTGAGATACTTCACAAGTCTATAGTTCCAAGCTCTTGGAGCTTGCTTTAATCCATAAAGTTCTCTTTTCAATATGCAAACATAGTTTGGATACCTGAAATATGCAAACCCTTGAGGTTGCTCCATGTATACTTCATCTGATATATATCCATTTCTAAATGCATTCTTTATATCCAATTGACTTAGAGTCCATCCTTTTGATGCTACAATAGCAATGATTGTCCTTATGGTTGACATCTTTGCCACACGGCTAAATGTCTCAAAATAATCTATGCCATGAGTTTTAGCATAGCCTTTAACCACCAAGCTAGCTTTATATGTAGTTATTCTTCCATCTACAAGCTTATTCACTTTATGAACCCATTTATTTCTAATCAATTTCTTACCATTTGGTTTTGGAACAAGTTCCCAAGTCTTGTTTTCCTCGAGTTTATTGAACTCTTCCTTCATTGCTTCTTCCCATCATTTCTTACCTTTTGCTTCATCATAACTATGAGGTTCTTCATCTTCCTTAATCATATAAGCATAATTTTTCTGAGTCATATAAGAAGTATCATAAGAATACCTTGTTGGTTTTCTTCTTAATCTGGTTGACCTTCTTGTTTCACATTCTTCATGTGTATCTGAATACATTTCTAAATCAAATCTAGGTACATCTTCATTTTTCCTTGATAATCCAACTCTGATGTACTTACTTGTATGTGATCTTCATCTTCATTTACCTGCACATGTGATTTACCTCTTTCACTTCTTCTTACCTCTTCTTCAAATGCTTCAATGTTGTGACTTGTTCTACATACCAACTCTTCTATTCATCAAATATCACATCTCTAGAAACAAAAAATTGTTAGGTTAGAGGACTCCATAACCTATAACCAATCTAGGCAATCAATCCAAATACCTTGCAATGATCTAGTGTGGGTTTCTTACCCCACCAAGCTTCATAAGGAGTCATTCCATTTAAAATTGCACATGGTAATCTATTCACAAGATATGTAGTTGTATTCACAACCTGAACCCAAAGATAGTTTGGACAATTCTTTTCCTTTAGCATTGCCCTAGCAAACTCAACCAAAGTCCTATTTCTCCTTTCTGCCACCCCATTTTGTTGAGGTGTATACCTACAAGTTATTTCTCTCTTAATACCTACATCCCATAGATAATCACTAAACTCTTGGGAGAAGTATTCTCCCCCTCCATCAGACCTTAGCCTCTTAAGCTTTTGACCTATAACTCTCTCTGCATGTGCATGAAAATGTTTGAAGGCTCCAAACACTTCTGATCTCTCCTTCAAAACATAAAGAGTTACCCATCTTGTAGCAGCATCAATAAAAAGAACAGAGTACCTAGAGCCATTAATTGATCCTTCTTTTGTTGGTCCCCATATATCTGTGTGGATAAGCTCTAGCGAACCATCATGGTTGAATCCTTTCCTCTAAAATGGTAGTCTATTGCTTTTCTCATTTGTAAAGCTTCACATTTGTAAATCATGTGTTGACTCTCCACATTTGGTAGTCCAAGTATAGATTGATTTGTCACCATAGCTTTGATTACTCTTTCATTAAAGTGTCCTAGCCTCTTATGCCAGAGATCTGACTCTGTAAGCACTTCACCACCATGTGTAAGCAAGGTTTGACCAATATTCCCTTGCACTTTCAGAGCAAAGAGTCTACCTTCTTTCTTACCATATACAATCTGATTGTATCCGTTCTTTGGATCCCCAACAAATACTCCTTTATTTGTAAACCTAACTTGAAAACCTTTCTCTACCATTTGTCTCACACTAATCAAATTCTTAGGTATTATGGGACCATGTAAAACATTGATTAGAAAACCTTTCCAATTGAATGCACATTATGTTTTGTATTATCACTTGTTTGAATTGTATGGCTTGAAATGCCTTCTTCCAATTTTGACATCAATTCTATATTACCTAAAAAATGATTAGAACAACCAAAGTCAATATAGAATACCTTGAGATTTTCTTTCTCTAATGCAATTATTGAATTCATCATCAATGTTGTATGGTTCTCATTCTGTGTATCATTTTCATAATTGTAGTAGGTGGTGTTCTAGGATTGGTTCTGTTCCCAATTTCTTCCTTCACCTCTACCAAAGCCACCTCTTGAATTTTGTGTTCCTCTTTGAAATTGATTCTATTAACTTCCACTTCTACCTTTGTCATTGTTACCTTGATTTTGACTCGATCCTTGTTGATTATGCCAACAATGATAAGCTAGATGATTGCTCAATCCACAAATCTAGCACTTCTTCTTGTTATTACTCTGATTACCTCTTACTCTTCCATTTCCTCTACCTTTACCTCTACCATTACCTCTTCCTTTAACATAATTTGCTTAAGAAGTTGAGTCTTCTTCACCCTTTGCTTTATCTTTGTCACCTTTCTTCTTATTCTTTGCATACATAGCATAACTATGTCCTTTATCTCCATCTGACTTTAAATCTTGCTCAAATGTGAACATCGGTCCAAGCAATTGATTTCGATCTGGTACAAAATGGTTTAGTGAAATTTCATTTGAAAGTACAAAAGTTTTCCACCTTTCATCTCCTCTCAAACCTGCAAGCAATTGTGCAATCAACATATGATCTTCAATGTCTTCATCAATAGATCCAAGACTATCTGCCAAGTCCTTCAGCTTAGTGACATAATCACTAATGCTTTGGCTTTGCTTTTTCTTCAATGTAGTAAACTTTGACCATAAGTTAGCCTTCCTAGCTTTAATAGTGTTTTGGAAATGATCTTCCAATGCATTTTATATGTCTTCAGCTTTTTCCAAACCTCTGATGTGTGGTAGCAAATGATTTGTGATAATGTTGTATATATAAACTATTGCACTTGTAGCTTTCTTCTACATTATGTTCAAAGCTTCTAGTTCTTCTCTCTTTGGTCGACTATCATCTTCAAATTTAGGCTTTCTTGTTCACCTATCACATATGTCATTATATCCTTACTCATAAGTAAGGCTTCCATTCTCATCACCCAAGTAGGATAATTATCTCTATCTAGTTTGTCAATAGAGATATGATCTTCCATGGTCTTCTTGCTTCTGTTGCAACTTGTGAGTTTAAGGTTAAAGAATGTTACCTCTTGTAGATATTTACCCTTGAGAATGACTTCAAAGTACTTCTTTGATGCCTTTTGTTGTTGAATGCTTCAGCTTTCACCTTTCCATTGAAAACTCTTCAAAACTTCTTGTATCTACACCTCCTTTAATTCTTAAGCACCTTTCTGCTCTGATACCACTTATTGGTGTATGAAACACCACAAGAACTAAGCTAGAGTGATATTAGAACACCTCTATAATCATCAATAGCTCAGCAACACTTCAATTCCAAAAACTTTACCACTTTACTTAGTGAATTTGAAAATTCACTTTTCAAAAATCTATGCCTTTTCTTTTAGCTTTAAATCTTCTCAGATTTAACTTAAATCTTCAAGATTCTTATGCTCAATTGCTAATAGTCTTATTCTCAATTGCTAACAGAGGTTCTTGCATATATTAAACAACAGATTCCAAGAAAAACTTTCAAGCACTAACTTGTAAATACTTTGAAATTCCTTCAAAAGTTACATTATGTCTGAAAACTGAGAAATACCTTCATCGATTTGACACACCTCCATTGTTAAGCTTATTTCTTTGAGTACACATCCCATTCTACAAAGATATGTTGGTCCATTGTAGTTGAGGATGATAGCTTTAAAATGAACTATAATTCATGAAAAAATTTACGATGTACTGTGAGATCTGACTCTTAGAAGATCAGACAAAAGTGCATCGAAAAACTTGTAACTTCTAACCAACTATCATACTATTATGATACTAACTAGATTTTTTCACACAAGAGGAATTGACTCAAATCCTTCCACACAAACATGTGTTAACTATTAGAGAAGATGTGTACAAAATGGCATGGCCTCATTCTACTCATAGCCATAGAAAGATCTCCTACTTTGAGTGACCTTTCCTCATCATCTCTCTGCGAAAATACCCCAATTGCCTCTCTACTCACTTAGGACTTACAAATCAAGTTCTCTCTTATTTCTTTCACTCAAATTAACTTATATACATATTATCTACATGCTCCTAAGCTCAAACACGTAATTCTAGAAGTCTTGGACTAGATTTGGACTCTAATTTTGCACTATATTACAACTGTGAATTTATCCCTTCACATAGGCATGATTTTTTGAGTGTGTGACTTCCATAGCTCTTTTTTTTTGTTCTTCCTTCATATATATTCATGTCTTTATGTCTAATTAGTGAGTGAATCCCCAACACAAAAGAATAATAGATTGCAATTTACAAATAATTAAATCACTATATAATATAATTGCCACTGCTTACCTAATACTAGCAGGCATAGTGGGATGAGGTTGCAAGTCAAAAGGGAATGTATAGAGTGAATAAGTTGATGTAGAATGCAAAAAACAAGAATATATAGTATAAACAAGATAAAGCCCTGAAATCTGTTAAAAAAAGTGGAGATTCATTTTGGAAGGATAAGAAAAGAGCGAATAGATTAGTTCAAAGAAGCCATATATGAAGCCAAAACAAGAACTCTAACAATTATTATGTGTCCCAATCTACAAAATGTACCAAACACTTTTCAATGCTATATTCAATAAATTTTCAATTAATATTTAATGAGATTTATTCTTTTATTTTTAGATGATTTCTTTGCATCTAGATGGATGTGGAAACATTTGTAGCTCTTATTCTTGTGTTTCACATGATGCTGAAAGGTTAAGTTATCACTCAATGTGGCATAATTTGTGTTTGATATGAAGTGTGTTAAGCTCCTAGGCCATATAATTTCCTAAGATGGTATCGTAGTAGACTATGAAAAAGTTAGCATAGTGGTCCAAGAAACTATCCCCCAAAGTTCTAAGGATGTGCTCCATTTTTGGGGTTGAATTTGGTAGCATGACTGACATTTATGATGTTTGGAAAAAATTCTAGTTCCAGTAAATAATCTAGCTTATACTCATCCCAAGGTATATAATTGGACCCCAGAATGCCACCTTGCCTTTTGGTTCTCAAAGTCTTTGTTGACACAAGGTACACATATTATAAGCACTAGATGCTAGACTCAAGAAATGGAAGGCAAGGATGGTTGAACCACACCCTAAGAGGGAGGAATAGGAACTAATCCTCAACCATGGCTTTTGGGGCAAGTGGTTAGCCCATCATGCTCCTAGCCAATAGCTCATGAATTCAATTCCCACAATTGGTATCAAAGCCTAGGAAGTAGTCTTGGGCAAGGTATATGGAAAGCATTGCACGGCATGGTGCGGCATGTCACATCATACATCCCATCAAGGCAGAGCACGATGCTTTCAAAAATTGGCCCTGTAAATATTAGAGTCTATCTCCCAATCTATAGGTTGTACTTAGATGTGTAAGGTAGCATTGAAAAGCTGGAATGAAATTTCCAATGAAAACACTAGATTGAGGATTCAAGATATCTGGCATGGGTAAGAACCTTTTACGATAGTAAAGTTGAGAACAAGGTCTCAAGACACCAAGGTTGTGAACAAGGAAAGTCCGTAGACAAGTGACCAAGAAGCAGAAAGGAGAGGTTCAAAACACCAAGGTTGAGTGCAAGGGTTCAAGAGACCAAGGTTGAGAACAAGAAGGTTCAAGAAACTATGCAAGGGTGAGGACATCAATTCAAGGGGAGATGAAGGATTGATCATTGAGGACAATGATCTCTAGAAGAGGAAGAGAGTGTTAGACTCAATAAATGGTAGGCAAGAGATGCTCAAACCACACCCTAAGAGGGAGGATTAGGAAATAATCCTCAAACATGGCTTTTAAGGCAAGTGGGAAGCCCATCGTACACCTAGCCAATAGGTCATGAGTTCAATTCCCATGCTAGACTGGAACTAGACATTCCATGCTTTTGTGGATGCATCTAATATTTCCATTAGTAGTGTGCTCATAGTGAAGGCCAACCATGTGTGGTTCTAGCATGTATACTATGCCAATCAACAAATTGCTCCCATATATTATAATTATTTGGACATCGAATGGAGATTTCTTTGGTTAGTTTTCTGAATCAAGAAGTTTGAGCACTATTTATTGGGATGCAAATTTGCTTCCTTCGAGCTACTCTATCTAGTAAAAAACGAAAATTTGATTGGATGTCTCACTTGTTGGATCTGTTATAGAAGTTTGACTATGATACAGTGCATCATCCTGAATCTTCTCATGTAGTCACGGATTTCCTATCCCAATTGGGATTTGGGGGAACCATCAAAGGGGATCAATGATCACTTTTCATATGTAGATGTCTTCGTTATTGCATGGGACTCTGGGTCAAACTCATGACCAATGACTTGGTATGAGGAAATGGTGGAATGGGCCTCTCTAATGGTATTATTCCTTGTTGAAGATAAAATATATATTTCTTGGATCCACACTTTTTTTCATCATCATTTGTACCTTTTTCTACCTTTCATTCAGTTAATAAAGCACTCTTGTATAGGTGTGTGTGAGTGCCACACTAGAGAATAAGTGGGATTCATTCTCCTTTCAGTTGAGAAATCCCACATAGCATGCTTTTTTGCCATTTTGTATATAAAGAGGTCTCCACCTCTTCTTTTGGAGAGCTTTTTGCAAAGTAATGAGATTATGCTAGTTTGTAGATAGACTCTTGCTCTCTCGTCGTCATGATGTGTATGCATGCTTGTTCTCTTCTTGTCTAACGCTTGTGACACGTTGATGTATGATTACATCGTTATTATGCTTGTGATTACGATTAGGTGCATCATTCGCGATGCTTATGTTGTATCTTCTTGTTGATACCGTTGTTAATCATACGTTGACGAAGCGCCATTACGTCTGCTGAGTGCTTCTACGCAAACATTTGGGTCTCATGAGATGCTTCCTAGTTTGACAAGTATGAGTTGTGATGCTACAACGTCATCAACTTTTGGCGCCGTTGCCGGGGAGCGTTCTCTTGTCACTTACATGATGGTTTATGGCGTGAAAGTGACGTGTACGCAAGCTTTTCATGACGATTTTTTGAGTTTTTCATTTCAATACGCTCTTGTGAGCATTTGTAGCTTGCAAGATTTACAATAACTTGTATGGGATGAGCTATTTGTGATGGTCAGAATCTCCTCTTTGGATGATTAACCATTCACATGTAGTGATCCATCGAGTTAGAAAAATGATAAAACTAGTAGATTAGATCCTTTTGTACATTACTTGCTGTTGATTTTCAAGATTTTCCTTATCATGTGTGAATAATAAGTTTTTAGGGGTTCACCAACAAAAAACAATGGAAAACTTCAAGTGGAGGATGGCAATAGCTTCGAAGGAAGATGGGGTCGAATAAGAATGTTGCAAAAAATCTGGAAATGTAAGGTATGTCTCTGTGAACTTCAGGTTTGTGCATTGTTGAGTGATCAGATACTCTTCGGAATCCTCGTCAACATTAAGGATGACCATTGTAGTCTAGTCGGGGTAGTCTGGTCGAGCTACTGAGTGAGTCGTTCACCGTACTAGATCTATGCCTTGTACAGCACGTAAGACTACTAATTCCTTATCATTCGCGAACAGAAATAAGTCATCCTTTGATCTAAAACGATGGCGAAAAGGCTAGTGATTGGTATGCATGCGGGTGTCACAAATTTCATGTATTGTTAAAAGCAAGCATGCAAGTGAATTCACTACTGAGGACGCAGAAACTTGTAGACTGAATCTAGAATAGAATCTCGAAGCATACAGCCTGCTACATCTCTCATGCATATGCATCAGTCTGATTTGTCGACTATCTTTGTGTGCTCTTGATAGAAACTCAGATATCTATGAACGCTTAGATGTGCAATAGATGCGCGCTCAGTTACCCCATTCTACTGTTCATGTTAGATTGAGGAAGAGGGGAGTGAAAGGGTAGCTGCTTTAGATCCGAACTTAAAAGTCCTCAATTAGGGTTGTACACATGCAATACTATGGGTTCATGATTACAACCTTCCACCAAGTGCTATTGCTCTTCCAGGAGCACAGTTTACCAGAAGAAGAGTGATCACCAGGTGTCGCGCTTCTATTGTCTGCGGAAATGGCAGCGTGGCCTCCACGCATTCTCCTATGCTCATTCAGGCATTACGTATCGCTTCTATAGTTCTGAGACTTGGGAGTAAGGAATGGTTGTAGCGGAATTAGGAGAATCCTGGGTTAATCGGCCTATGATTACGATGTGCTTATTTCTGGTAAGGAAGAGGCAGAAGCATGTGTGGCAGAGTTTACGGTAGGTTAATGGTAAAGCTGAAGCCCTAAGAGAAGTAATGACACAGACACGGGTAGTCACTGGTGAACGGGAGCTATCTCGAAGAGAATTCTGAGTATTCACTTTAATTGAAGACTGTATAAATTGATAACTTGGGCACAGTCAAGCTCCCCTCGACAGCGCGAAAGCCATCCACTGGGAGACTACTATTGAGTCTCCATTGAGGGACTACAGGGAAGTGAATGGTGTATAGTTGGCACGCTCAGGCTGCTTCATCATTACCCTCTATAGCTTTGCTATGACGAGATAACAAAGGGACAGAGATGTAATAATAAGAGCAGGGGCGAGCATTGTGAGTAATGAAGTGATGATGAACAGCCTATAACTTTGTGGATCCTAGGATGCTTCAATCTCGAGACTCGGAGAGGATGATCAGATTGATCGGAGAGACCTATACGGTGTAAGATGAGAATGAAATAGGAATGAACAAAAGGTTTGGCGAGCTGGTAGGATATCACTCCTTATGACAGTATGGAACGCTTGTTGCAGGCATGTTCAATATATGACTTTAGCTGCCATGAATACTGAGCACGATGGACTCATGCGAAGTACTTGGTTCTGGCCACTCCAAATAATCCAAACTTAAGAAGAGCTGTATCATAGATCTAGGTGATAAGGGATGTCAATGCAAAGTGAAATTCAGTATGATTGCACTCTCAATTTCATATGCCATTGTAGTAAGTAGATAGGATCGCCACCGAGCTATGGCTTGAACTACTTAGGAGGTGAAAGAAGGACAGGGACACTTGAGAAAAATAGGCAGAACACTTCACCACACACTGAGAGGTTGATACAATGTATGTGTTGGAACTGAACATGATAACCAAAAATCGGGTGCCTTTGAGAATGCAGGTTGCCGGACAAGGTCAAGGGACTTTCTGCATCTATCTTGTGCGTTCCTGGAGTGACCTTGGAAGACTACTACAAAAGGTAAAGTTTCAGAAATCATCGCACGCCTCAGCCCTCTACTGAAGCCACATTTGGCAAGAGTCTGCTATGACATTGGAATTTGGAAGGAATCCAAGACACTGGGCACTCTCTTCTGTATTTTCCTGCTCATCCAGGGTCATCCTCTCATCCCTTGTCTTCAAGTCTTTTATTTCTCAACACCTGCACGTAAATTAATTGATCTTAAGTCAAATACATGGGGTGTATGTGTTTGGGTTCAAGCTGCTACCACAACGTGCGGTGCGTCCTTGCTTTTGGTCATCTTGTGCCTTGTGATGTGTCAATATGTCATTGGATAACAAAATGGCGGTAGCTCATTTCTAGGTCGGCACCAAAATGGCCCTCAATTATCGGCGCCCTTATGTTGACATTTGCTCAGGTAATTTATGAGATTGTCCGGGCTAAGTCGGAGGCCTAATCACCGCCTTTCAAAGATACCCAGAACATGAATGCCATCTGTTCTTTAATTTTAAGGTCTAAAAATAGGTCCCCTAAAATGCCGCCGAAACACTACTCAGTGCTCCATTTAACTACCTTAAAAAGAGATTCATAGAGCGGGGCCGAGCCTGATGTACATGCATTTGTTTTAACCCAATGTCCTCAAGCCGTTTTCTTTTGTGCTGCAAATTACGTGACTTGTTTTTGATGATCTTTAGTGCATTCTGTTTGATAGTAGAACGTGGATGACGAAGGCATTGTGTGCATTAATAAATATAGCAATAGATAGACGTTGTCATCATGTGGGGGAAGGCAACACCCAATGCACGCATATTCATCTTGTCTTATTTGAGCATAAGTGTCTTGGTTTTACTAAGCATCAATTTTATAAGAAAGATGAATAAGAAAAAAAAAACTAGGAGAACAATAACCAATAAAGGTAAGAACACGAAAATTCCTGTTCACAATGGAGGCTAATGAACCACTCTCTTTGAATGTCTTACGACTTTCTAGGACATCTCATGTACAACGGTGTTTATCTTTTCCCTGTTTGATATGAAAGTGAATGTTCATGTGTTTGCTCTCTCTAATTTCATGTGAGGATATGGTATGTCATAAAAAATAAATGAAGTAATGATGACCGGGATGTGAGGAATGGACGATTGATGAAACCCATGTCTATTTGGATTATGGACCGGAGCCAATAATCTAAGTTGCAATTGAAGGGAAACTTTGTAAACCTTGAAGCTTCGTATGTGATACTTCGGGTGGTCCAATATCACATGGATTCTCTTTTATTGTCAACATTGGGTAATGCAAAACATCATTGGAACTTTTTTCTTTAATACTCCGATTTTGTCCTCATGATATTAAACTTAAGATTTGTCTCAAAGATTGGGCCTCTCCCTTATGATGTAATTTTTGGTCTCTTTAAGTTTCTATGGTAAATGTAAATACGATGAATGCTCCATTGATTTTTCTTTGGTTGAACCCCTATTTCAGATATTGTTTGCATAAAAAACGAAAAAAATTAAAACTCCAAAAAACATTAGAAAACACACACAAAAAAAAACCAAAAAACACTTCAAAAAACCAAAAATTGGTTCAACAAAACATGGGAAAGAAAAAGGCAAAGGAAAGAAGGAAGGGGGAAAAGGTTGCACAAAAGAAGTAAGAAAAAGATGAAATGCATGCATTAATCACACATGATAGAGGTGAAAAAGATAGAAAAAAATTGCAAGGGGTAGAGGAAATTGGTGAAATTTCTAAAGGGGTGGGTTCCATACTTGCGACTAGGGATTATAGCAACACTTTTGTAAATGTATTCATTGGTCATGACCATAGAAATATGAGTGCTTATATTAACCCTAATTGTGAGTGGAATTTAATTCATATTGATTTAGTGACAATTATTTTGGATAACATTCAACTAACCACTCATTCATCTATCCTCATGAATGGTGAAAATTATGATTGCATGGGTCAAGTTGTGTTGCCTATTGTGGTGAATGGTATGGAGTTTTTTGAAACGTTTTTTGTCATGGAAGGTATAGATGAAGACTTGAACATAGGCACTCAAAGGTTTATTGAAAGTCATCAAGAGTTTGAAGTGTCGTGTCCATCTATTATGTCTACTTCTACATGTGTGTCCATTGAAAATCTTAATGATTATCCTCATTGTAAGGATTGTGGATATGATCACCTATTCAAAGATTATGCTTTTAATCCACAAAATAGTCTTTCCACTCATGCTTTTTTAGCTAATCTTTCTTTGAGTAAATCGCAGGAAACCTTGGCGAATGGAGGAATGAAGGACTCCAAGTGTTTGGGGGATGTGGAAGGGCCCTCTCTTCCTCTTAATTTGGATTCCTCTCATGAATCCATGGGCAACGATGTGCCACATTTGGCTTATCGAGAAGAGGATAAGCAAACACCGTGTAACAACACTATGGAAATTGATGTCAGATCCATTGTCAATCATGAAAATCCATCACCTATCTGTATATCTAGAGATTCTATGTGTAATAAGGATACATGTATCGATGAATCTCTAGATCGATCTCAAACCACACAACCTTATGAGCCATTGCATGAGCATGATGTATGTATAGAAACTCAGCCTTTGTTGAATTCCCCTTGTAAAGATGAGTTATCCCTAAAGACTCATATAGAAGGCCCAAAAGACCCTTATGCCAAGAAGAAGAAGTCACATTTCCCTTGTAATGTAAAGCAAATTTGGGTGGCCAAGAACTTACTTAGAGCCCAACCAAATCGCACTATGATATGGGTACCAAAGAAAGCTCTTATACAAACTCAACCCTCTCACACTAGACTTCATAGTCTATGGTCTAGATTCACCATGCCTTATCATGAAGAACGACCACTTTTGACAAAGGGATCCAAAGAAATAAAGGCAACACTTAGAAAAGATCCAAGGAGAAACCTCAAGGCTAAGACCAACAAAGCAAAGACATATTGGCGGCCTAAAACCTCTTCGTGCAGCATCCATGGGTGTTGGACCCAACCTTGCCCAATGCACAGCATACGTTTAAGATGCACACCAAGTATGCACATAAATAGGGCCTCATCCAAAGGCCAAGCATTAGGCACACTTAGTTTAACCCAGGCACAAAGAGGGCACATGTACATAGATTTCAAAAATTTGCTTTTCATTTTTCTTTTTTCAGGTTGGTGGACAAAGGTATCATCCATTTCAAATGGTTGATGGAAACAAAGCCGCTCTTGGAGTTGGACATTTGGAGAAAGCCTCATCATAACCAAACCCTTGAGCACTTTGCTCAAGATCCATCATTTTTGCACCATTGTTTTTTTTGTATGCATTTTTAGAGTATGCATAAGATAGTGTCACATTACAAGACCGTGCATAGACACTTTTTTGTTTTCCGCCCATGCACCCTTAGTCCCCACTCATGCATATGGACTAAGAAGAGATGAATTAAGTTCATCTATTTGTATCTATCATCTACATTTTTATCATTTCATGCTCATACATCATCCATCCATTAAAAAAAAAAAGAGAGGCATTCTAGCATATTCATTCCCATCTATATGAGGCAAAAGAACCAAGTTAAAGCACTCGGCTCCAAACAAAAAGCAAGATGAAGAAAAGCAACAAAGCAAAACACTCCAATGGTGTACGGATCATGCAAATCAAAAGGAACTCCTACACACTCTTCCACAAAAGCTCCATACTTGCAAAAGCTTTGTCGAGGACGACAAAGTCAAGGAGGGGGGGAGTGTTGAAGATAAAATATATATTTCTTGGATCCACTCTTTTTTTCATCATCATTTGTACCTTTTTCTACCTTTCATTCAGTTAATAAAGCACTCTTGTATAGGTGTGTGTGAGTGCCACACTAGAGAATAAGTGGGATTCATTCTCCTTTCAGTTGAGAAATCCCACATAGCATGCTTTTTTGCCATTTTGTATATAAAGAGGTCTCCAACTCTTCTTTTGGAGAGCTTTTTGAGAAGTAATGAGATTATGCTAGTTTGTAGATAGACTCTTGCTCTCTTGTCGTCATGATGTGTATGCGTGCTTGTTCTCTACTTGTCTAACGCTTGTGACACGTTGATGTATGATTATGTCGTTATTATGCTTGTGATTACGATTAGGTGCATCATTCGCGATGCTTATGTTGTATCTTCTTGTTGATACCGTTGTTAATCATACGTTGACGAAGCGCCATTACGTCTGCTAAGTGCTTCTACGTGTTGATATATTTAGGTAGTGATGTGTGTGAACACTCTAGGACCGCCGGGGCACTTTTTTCCCTCTTTAGGAGGTTTTTTTCCCCCGGCTTGTATATACGCCTATTGCCCTAATGGGCTACTTATCTTTGTACATTCTCTAGTAATACATTCAGTCTTGTGTGTTGTGCTCCAAGCTTCTTCTTCTTCCTTGTGCTGTTCGCGTGCTTCCGCAGACGTCTAACTCCAACAATTGGTATCAGAGCAGGTCGTTGCTTCTTCTAGGGCGCCATCGACACTCCTCCATTTGCAGTCTCAGAATCGCGATCTGAGCTCGTTTCGGCCTCCGAACGCACTATCGCAGCGCTTGTGCAGGCTATTTCGTCCTTTTGTGCCAAAGGTATATACCAGTTTCTGTTCGCCAGTTTAAGCGTCTCGAAGTCTGCTACAGGTCTAGCAGAACTCGTCTGGGCAGTTCCGTTCAACTTTTTGAGATACAGTCAATTTTCTGCATCAAGGTATTTTAGTCACCGGCCATGGCTGAAAGCAGTGATGTATTCCGTATGTTGGCTGTTGAGGATAAGTTGGATGGTACCAACTACCCATTATGGGCTTATATGATGCGACATGTACTGGTTGCAAAAGGATTGTGGAACATTGTGCAGGGTGTTGAAAGACGTCCTGTTACACCTGTAACGACAGGTACTGCAAATACATGTGTTGGAGCTGATGAAGATGGTGTCGAAGATGATATTCCGCAGATTCCTGTTCGTGCTGCTGTTTCTGTTGCACCTACTACAGAGCAGATACGTTGGGATGGCAGAGATGCCCAAGCACATGCATTGATAGCTTTGTCTGTCAAACGTGCCATTATCCCTCACATTCGCTCTTGCAGAACAGCAAAGGATGCTTGGGATACACTTACCACTTTGTACCAGGCTAGGAATGAGGCTCGTGTTGCTTACCTCCGAAAACAGTTGGAGAGTGAGCACACGAATGAAGGTGATTCTATGGACAGTTTTCTTACAAAGATCAAAGACCTGAAGGAACAATTGATTTCTGCTGATGAGGTTATACCAGATAGCTCACTTGTGCAGACCGTTCTGAATGGCCTTCCTGATTCATATCAGAGTTTTGCCTCTACTCTTCGATTGATGATGAAAGGCAATCCGAATGCCTTATCATTTGAGGAATTAGTCTCTGTTCTGTTGCAGGAAGATCAGTCCAGGCAGAACAGGTCCATTATGCGTGTTGTAGATCAAGCTTTCCTGGCTAGTCAGAAGGGCAAAGGAAAATGGAGCTCTTCTACTAGTAAGCAGAAATCTGCAAATGCTGCACAATCGAAGAACCAGGATAAAGATGAGAAGAAATCAGAAAAGCAGAAATTGTTCTGCAAGTACTGTAAAGGAAATGATCATATTATAAAGAACTGTCCAAAACTGGCTGCTAAAGAGGCAAAGAAGAAAGAGGCTGGAATGGTTGTTGCAGAGGCCTCTACACCAAAAACAGAGTCTGCAAATCTTGTGCAGGAAGAAGAATGGGCGTTTACTACTGTCTGCAGTTTTGACCCATCTTCTCATGATCAGTGCATGTCTGCAGTAGACTCAGATGTTTGGTACTTTGACAGTGGGGCGACCAAACATATTACCTCGCAGCGCAGTTTCTTCTCTTCACTCGAGCCTGCCCCTACAGGGAATACTGTCACATGCGCCAATAACTCCTCTTATCCTGTTATGGGAGTTGGTAAGATCATTTTGACTACTGCTGATGGTAGTTCTTTCACTTTGTCAGATGCTTTATTTGTGCCAGGGATCAAAAAGAACCTGTTATCAGTTTCTGCATTAGCCAAGATTGGCTTGGTTGTGAAATTCGTTGATGACAGGTGTACAGTCCATGATCTCTCAAATGGCGATGTGATTATTGCTTCTGGCATTTTATGTCGTGGGCTGTATAAGCTCATAGACTATGAAAGATCTGTGAATGATTCGGCATGTGCAGTTCATGATTCTCAGGCTATGTCAGATGCAAAGCTTTGGCATGCACGCTTTGGTCATCTGAATTTTGCTAGTTTGTTACGCCTGCAGAAATCTGAAATGGTGTCTTCTTTGCCCAAACTTGAGGCACCTGGAAAACATGTTTGTGAAGGCTGTATTTTGGGCAAAATGCAGCGTTCTTCCTTTCCAAAAGATGGTTCAGTTCGGGCTATGCAGAAATTGCAGCTTGTACATAGTGATGTCTGTGGTCCTATGCAGACACCCTCTTTTGGAAATTACCTTTACTTCGTGACTTTCATTGATGATTTTTCCAGGCATGCATGGGTATACCCACTCAAAGCAAAGTCCGAAGTGTTCATGTGCTTCAAACAGTTTTTGGTTTTGGCTGAAAATCTGTCAGCATGTAAAATGGGCACCCTCCGTTCTGATCGAGGGGGGGAATATATGTCTTCAGATTTTAATGCATTTCTGGCTGAACGTGGGATAAAACACCAGTGTACAGTGCCGTATACACCTCAACAGAATGGAGTTGCTGAACGAAAGAACAGGTCACTCATGGAGATGGCGAGGTGCATGGTCAAAAGTCAGGCTTTACCACATAGTTTCTGGCTTGAGGCTGTCATGTGTGCAGCATATGTACTGAACAGGTGTCCCACCAAAGCGTTGCAGTCTATCACTCCATATGAGGCTTGGCATGACCGCAAGCCATCTGTTGCTCATCTGCGTGTTTTTGGTTGTTTGGCATATGCATTAGTGCCTGAACAACATCGCAAAAAATTGGATGATAAGGCAGTAAAATGTATTTTTGTTGGGTACAGTTCTGAAAGTAAAGGCTATCGTCTGTATCATCCACAGACTAAACGCATTCTGGTTAGCCGTGATGTTGTCTTTGTGGAAGATGCTATTCAGCCATTGCTTTCATGTACTAAGGAGACATCTGTTAGCTCCAAAGACATGTATGATACTTTGATGCCTCTTTTTACAGGTGGACAGGCTAGTGCTGGTCCTAATGAGGCAACTTCTCAGCCTTTGCAGGTTTCATATGATGATGCAGATCATTCCATTTCTGATGCAGATTTACATGATGCACTTGTTGATGAGAGAGCTGATATTGAACAGGCAAAAACTATGCCAAAATGGCTGGTGCAGACTTTGCGTGACAGCAAATTAGATGCACCTTTGTCATATCGTACTCGTTCAGGCTCTCATAGTACCTCCTTTGCATCAGATTGCTATGCTATGGCTGCATCTAGTCTCTGTGATGAGAATGAGCCTGTTTCTTTTGATGAAGCACAAAATTCAGAAAATTGGATGGCTGCTATGCAATCTGAATATGATGCTATAATGAAGAATGGTACATGGTCTTTATGTGACTTGCCTCCTGGCAAGAAGGCCATTGGCACTAAGTGGGTATACAAGCTGAAGCGTAAACCTGATGGTACAGTTGACAGGTATAAGGCTAGGCTTGTTGCAAAGGGTTATGCGCAGGAAAGAGGCATTGATTTTGATGAGACCTTTGCACCTACATGCCGTATGACTACTGTTCGGAGCATTTGTGCACTTGCAGCCCATCATGGTTGGAATGTACATCAGTTGGACATTAAAACAGCATTTCTGAATGGTGACTTGCATGAAGAAGTGTATGTTTTTCAGCCCCGTGGCTTTGTGCAGAAAGGGCATGAAAACCAGGTGTGCAGGTTAAAGAAGGCGTTATATGGTTTAAAGCAAGCACCACGTGCTTGGTATGAGAAGATACATGCCTATCTGATTGCACATGGTTTTGAGAACAGTCCAACTGAAAGCACCTTATATGTTAAGCGTGCTAATGATGTGCTTCTGATCATTGTTGTCTATGTAGACGACATGCTGCTCACTGGTCCTCTTGAGAAGCATATTGCTGATTTCAAGGCTGATTTGCATGCCTCATTTGAGATGTCTGATTTGGGGCATTTGCATCACTATTTGGGCATTCAATTTATGCAAGTTGATGGTGGAATGGCTTTGTGTCAAACGAAATATATTGACACATTATTGCAGCGTTTTGGCCTTGAAGACTGTAAGCCTATTGCCACTCCTATGGAGACAGGTTTACGATTGAGTCTTCATGATGCTGGAGATGCATTTGATGCTGTTCTCTATCAGCAGGCTGTTGGATGCTTGATTTACTTATGCATTACTCGGCCAGATATTCAGTTTGCTGTCTCACAGATGAGCAGGTTTATGCATTGCCCAGGAGTCACGCATTGGAAAGTGGTTAAGCGCATCTTTCGCTACTTGAGTGGTACTCAACTACTTGGGTTGTTTTATCCCAAGGGGGGATCACCACCGCCAGATTTGCATGCTTTTTCTGACTCAGATTGGGCTGGTTGCTATGACACTCGTGTGTCCACCAGTGGTTTTTGCTTCATGCTTGGTAGCTCATGTATATCTTGGTTGAGCAAGAAGCAGCCTACTGTGGCCACTTCCAGTTGTGAGGCTGAGTATAGGGCAGCTTTCACAGCGACTGTTGAGTGTGTGTGGCTCAGACGCCTTATGGCTGATTTGGGTGTTGGCCAGTCTTCTGCCACCACCATCTTCACTGACAGTCAGAGCGCATTGGCAGTTGCGAGGAACCCTGTGTTCCATGCTCGCACTGAGCACATTGAGGTGCATTATCACTATGTCAGGGAGAGGTTCTCTGCTGGGGAGATCAGTTTGGCATATGTGCCCACGCAGGAGAACATTGCAGACCTTTTCACGAAGGCTCTGCCTAGGGAGAAGTTTGAAGCTTTCCGCAAAGCTTTGGGCTTACTTCCTTTTGTGGAGTGATTTCCACATAGCTCGGCACTTCCTTATACATGAGTGCCAGCTCCTTGTTCAGCGCATCACTCCCAGGGGGGATTTGTTGATATATTTAGGTAGTGATGTGTGTGAACACTCTAGGACCGCCGGGGCACTTTTTTCCCTCTTTAGGAGGTTTTTTTCCCCCGGCTTGTATATACGCCTATTGCCCTAATGGGCTACTTATCTTTGTACATTCTCTAGTAATACATTCAGTCTTGTGTGTTGTGCTCCAAGCTTCTTCTTCTTCCTTGTGCTGTTCGCGTGCTTCCGCAGACGTCTAACTCCAACACTACGCAAACATTTGGGTCTCATGAGATGCTTCCTGGTTTGACAAGTATGAGTTGTGATGCTACAACGTCAACATTCCTTCAGCATTGTCAACATAAGCTGGACATAAGTTGACCTTTGCACCAACTTGCCAAATGACCACTATTCATAGCATCTATGTACTTCCAGCTCATCATGATTGGAATGTACATCAGTTGGACATTAAAACTACATTTCTGAATGGTGACTTACATGAAGAAGTGTATGTATTTCAGCCCCATGTTTTGTGCAAAAAGGGCATGAAAACAAATTGTGCAGATTGAAAAAGGTATTATATGGTTTGAAATAAACACCATGTGCTTGGTATGAAAAGATACATGCCTACTTGTCTCAAAGAAAGAGAGTGGTTGGGAATTTGGAATGCAAATCATGCAATGCAAGCCAAGGGTGGGCCATTGGTTGAGGTGAGTCCGATCTACTTTTTTGAGATATATATATATATATATATATATATATATATATATATATATATATATATATATATAATGGAGATTCAGTGGAAGTCTACTCCCTCGGCTTTAACTTTGAAATTATAAGTGTACTTTCACTCCCTCGGCTTTAACTTTGAAATTATAAGTGTACTGGGTGAAGGTTTGGATATAGTACCCGTTAGACCCCTTTTATCCCACAAGAACGGAGGTTAGACTCAATGACATGAATTTACATGCTCGAAGGTGACTAATTTATGCTGAAAGCTTGAATGTCATGCTAAGAGGAATAGAACCCTCACCCCCACCTCAAAAAACTAAGGACTGAACCGCTACAACACGCACAAAAAAACAAATCTTTTTTTTAAAGAAAACAGGGTAAAAATTAAATTAATTCAGACAATGATACAAAGTTAATAAAATAGCCTACAGCATGTAGGAGAGGAAAAAGATCGCTCAAAAGGGTTCCAATGAACTTTGGCATACAAAAGTTCGAGCTAATTTGGAAGACCTCTTATGGCGATAATGAAACGGAGCATGGCTTTCTAACCAATGGGCTTTTCGGCCCTCAAACTAAGGGCCCTTTTGGCAGGCCGCCCACTGGAATACCAATGACCTTCCAGGTCATCAAAGTTCCGAGCTAATGGCCGTATAGCTCACCAAAGTTCACTGTTCAGTACACTCCTTTCTTGTGCGTGTAGCTTGAAGATTGGAACACTCTTTAAGGATTGAAGAGTATATGAACTACTTCCCATA
This sequence comes from Ceratopteris richardii, assembly GCA_020310875.1. Lineage (NCBI taxonomy): Eukaryota > Viridiplantae > Streptophyta > Polypodiopsida > Polypodiales > Pteridaceae > Ceratopteris > Ceratopteris richardii. The sequence continues at coordinate 99,836,985 of CM035432.1, forward strand.
GAAGGATTGAATGGGTAATTGAGCCACTTCCATTTCTGTTGTAGAGAGGATAAATCTCTCGCCTTTTGTCTGAACCAAAGGCTCTTCATTGGTAGGTGAAGACCTAGAAAATTGAAAGTCAAGGCACACAGAGGTGTGTCACCGTGCACTGTGTAAGATATAAATTCTCTGTATACATTAAAAAATATGTTTTTTTAGATATAAATTCTCTGTATACATTAAAAAATATATTTTTTTATGTAAACATGTTAGAAATTATCAACCAAGAGTTGACCGGTCAGCTGAAGACATACGACAGACATTAAATGCAGCCCTTGCCGTTGCCGTGTGCCATCTCTTAGCCTGCTGTAAAACCTGCGTGTAAAGAAAAGAGAAGATGTGAGTGAGATCGTGACTTCTTTTCCAACCCAGGATGTCATGCAACTGCTAATCGACCAGCCACGGATGAATCCATGACTTCAAGTTCAGAAATTACACTTAAGACTCGTCGAGTCGTCACTCAGGAGTGAGGAGGCTATAACCTAAAGCCTTCCAAAGAGGGGAAGGGGCAGCTGAGAGCAGCTCGCCAACTCCAGCATCCGGTGATCCTGAAGTAACTACAAGACGCGCTTTTTCTTTATGGACTGAAATTGATAGGAAGCCTAGAACGGTGTGTCTCTCTGCGCGATAAGTGAGCGCATGTGTCTCTATGTGTGATAGAGAGCTTTTAAATGGAAATGACGAGCTGTTCAGCCCATAATTATCCCAGGACCTCCACATAGACGCCGAAGTCCATCACATTGTTCAGCTGAGATTGTCCCCCCTCCCCCCCTCTCTCTCACTTCTCTGCATTTCTTGCTACGCCATTGCCTTGGATTCATCCTGCATCTTCGCTGCTCGTTTCTGCCAATATTGACACTGACAATGTGGCCTCTCCGATCAGCCATGGCCTCCTTTGCAGCGGTGCTGCTACTGCTGCTCGCTCCCTTGGTCTCTTCACTGTCTATGGACTACTACGCCATCAGCTGCCCAAATGTTGAGAGCATTGTGCGAACAACCATGCGTGGCCTCTTTGTCCGCGACCCCACATCGCCAGCCGCTATGCTTCGCCTCATTTTTCACGATTGCTCAGTCTTTGTAAGTGCAGCGTAAACGAAAGTACTCATGGTGCGGCTTAATTGGAAAGCATTGCTTGCGTTTTGTTTTTGCATTCTGATTGTAATGCAGCATTTGTCAATGCAACGCACGCATGTCAATGCACGAAGAAATGTAATGCAGCATTTGTCAATGCAACGCACGCATGTCACTGCACTTGGAAATCATAGTTCAGCGTGATCTTACAGTGGTCTGCAAGCATGTACGGATATGGCTTGATTACTTGCAAACATATAAGGCTATGTGAATACATCAACACATGTGCACGAATAACACTTGTGACTAACATTTGAGTGTGTTTAATTAAAATTATTTGTAACCTGCGTGAAATTTTTTTTGTGAAAGTTTCTGTTTTAGTCTGTCCATGCATGCACATGATAGCACACTATTCATCCAATAATCAATTATCTAAGTTGCGCAATGCATTGTGATTAGAACATTTTATACATGTACATGTATGCAAACATGGTCTAAATTTCATCGTGGCAATTTCTCCATCGGCTTCAGGGATGCGACGCATCCATTCTACTGGACAGTGGCAGCGATGGCACAGCAGAGCTTGAGGCACCTGCTAATTTGGGCGTCAGAAGGTTGGATTGGATTGATAACGTGAAGGGCAGGCTGGAAGCGGCGTGTCCTCAGACGGTATCATGCGCTGACATTATAGCACTTGCAGCGAGGGAGGCGGTGGCACAGAATGGAGGACCGAACATCGACATTCCACTAGGTCGACTGGACGGATTCAGTGCAAGCTCCTCTGCAGCAGAGTCATCGTTGCCTTCTGCGACCATCAGTGTATCAGATATGTTCGCTTTCTTTGGCGCTATGGGGATGAGCGTTCCTGAGAGTGTTGCTATCCTAGGTACTCTATCACACTCTTTCTTTTGATTTTCTCTTATTATCTTACAAAATTTGAAGTTGAAAACAGACAAAGATGAAAATACACAGGCATTAGCATTAGGTACTGGATAGAATTATGTAAGGTGATTAACCCACAATTATGTAAGGTGATATCAGTGTGCAAGCACTCGTATCGTTGGGTACTCTACTCGATATCCGAATCTCATGTATTAAGTCACTTTGGTACTGCAATAGAAATATGCTTGACTTTTTTGCATGTTGAACATTTACTATGTAAGAAAGAGATGTCTTAGGGTCCTTGCACAAGTATTTGCAGATCCTATGGTCTACTTGGTTCAGGTAGTGTATTTTACCTTGACTCATCTTAGGGCTATCACAATAGTGATGACTTTCGATCATGGACAGCTAGGGACATGCTCCTTTCACGCAGCTGTGTTGAAACTTTGTAGCTGCTTGAGGCTTAAGAATGGATATCCTACAAACAAAACTTAGTTGAGGCTGGATGATACTAAAATTCAGTAAGAATGGATGTCCCACCAGCAAAGCTTAGTTGAGGTTGGATGATATTAAAACTCAGTTAGAATGGATGTCCCACAAGCAAAGCTTAGCTGTGTTTAAACTTTGTAGCTGTTTGAGGCTAAGAATGGATATCCTACAAACAAAACTTAGTTGAGGCTGGATGATATTAAAACTCAGTAAGGATGGATGTCCCACAAGCAAAGCTTAGTTGAGGTTGGATGATACTCAGTACACACTTCTAGATACTAATGAAATAATCAATTATTAAAACTTGCTCCTTCAAGACATGGAAGTAGATTATTACATAACCTCATTTTTATCATTTCTAGGATAATCTTTCCAAACTACTTACAACCGTTTCTTTAATACTTCAAAAATCTTTAGAATCTTTGAACAGTAGGTGATCTTTATAGCTTTCGATTACTCTAGCAAGTATATGAGGTTGGATTCTTACAATAAGCATATTGGAGAACTGTATTCCAAATCATTAGAAAGTATGACTTCTATTTGTTTTGTGGTTAGAACATTCCGACCCATAACAGGTCAGTTTGGGCCAAGAAAAATACCAACTACCCAACTTATTTTCATGTTCGATTTATTGTCTGGAAGTTTCCCAAACTGAAACTTTCAGCTCTATTTTTGTGATATGTATCATTATGATGGGTTATCCACAATCAGAATTTGTTTGTGTTTGCACTCAAATAGAGGATAGCATAGGCCTTGGAAGTTAGCTCCCATCTTCTTAAATCCCACCTTCAATTTAAGCTGATCTAAATGAAGATCTATTTTGGATTTTTCATGAGCTTGAAAATACCTTAATTATATCCTTATGTAAACTTTAGCTGGTTTACAATGCCCCTAATTCGCGAAGACATAACTCCATTTTGTTCTTTGTCAAAAACTTGATTTTTATGTGTCAAGCCACAAGTGGATCCTGATTTTTATTTTAAATATGAGGTCGATTTTCAGGCCCTCTTGCCAAGGGTTTCTTTGTGTTGGTGGCACCTTTGTTTCGAACTTAATACATTCCATTCGTGAACGACATTGAATCCCTTGCTATTTGTTTTTTGCACTTCCCAAGAGAAACAAAACAATTCCTTAAGCTTTAATTAGTTTGTTTTCACTCATATCAGCAATTGAAAAATGGTTTGAACTTCATGTCTCTCACATCCTGTATGCATTCGAAGAGAGCATCTTTGTGAAATATAATGAGATGTGTTTGTGAGTGCTAAGTTTTTGTCTAAACTTTAATGCCCTATAAGTTATGAACTTGTCAACCAATTTAGTTAGACCAATTAAACCGAGTTTTAAATTTTGAGATACAAGTACCCATGTCCCTTGCCCTCAAGAAGTCCTAGTAAGTAGTAATTTTGCCCATGTTCCTTGTCCTGAAGAAGTTCTTGTAAGTAGTAATTATTTGCATGCTTCTTAAGCTCTCCATTTGGATCTCCAAAAAGAAAGAATTAGAAGTTATTGTCCATTCCCTTCTTTGTTTTATGATAACTTTTGATCCAATAGGGACTTGAAGCCGAAAGATGGTGCCATTCTTTTTTTCCTCACTGCCTTGATCAAGATACCAGTTCTTTATCGCTCCTCATGAAGATTTCATGCCACTTTTTCACGGCTAATTGGGAAGCCCTTAGGAATCCAAACACTTGAGCACTGCATTACTCGTTTATACTTCACCAGCGTTCACTTTCGGTTATATCATTTGCAAACAGAACGTAACATACTTGCTCCTTTTCATATAGACTTGAGTAAAACTCATTTATTTGATTTTTAGCCACCTGACTGCTAAAATTCTAATGAGCTTAAATCATGATAACAATAGGAAACAATGTCATTAAGATATGAAAAAGCAGAGATGAGCTTCATTACTTGCTACATTATTCACAAATCTGTTTACTTTAAGTAACATTGATAGGCTTTCAACACCGATTCCAGCAGTGTTGAAATGAATTCCCTTCTTCGTTTTCATTCTGGATACAGACTTGTACATACTTGTCAAGAGTTTGGTCACTGCAATACTAGGGCAACCTCTTGAAAGGTATTGACAGTTGCAAAGTAGCTCAAATTTATATGTTAAGTCTTTTAGGGCTGTATTGAACCCCCTCAGCAAACATGTGGTTTGGACCCCCCTATGTACATTCATACTTATAAGCAAATAACATATGTGACATTTGATTTCTTGGGAACCAGACGATTCTGTGTTGAGCCAATCACATTACAGAAGATTGGAAACGATTCTTTTAAAGGAATGATGGTGAAATTATAAATAAAGTAAAGATAGAAGTCAAATGGAGCTTAATTATTATTATTATTATTATTATTGTTATTATTATTACTTAATTTTTATAAATGGAGCTTTAGCCGAAGCCTACTCCCCTGAGCTTTTAACTTTGAAAGTGCAACTGTACAAGTGAATGGACATAGTACCTGTGGGACCCCTGTATCCCACAAAGCAGGGGTTAGACAAGGTTACAACATTACAGCTGGTTTAACTGGCCAAAGCCATAGATGTCCAGCCTGGGCTTGAAACCCTGGACCTCCGCCTCAAGAGGCCAAAGCTCACTGCCCTATGGGACGGAAACTAAAATATTATACTTACAGTAAAGTGTGGTTGATGAATTGAATGATCTCGTTAAAGCTTGCAAGGCTGTGAGTTCAATGCAGAAAAGGTGAATGCGATTTGAACTTCTATGTTTCCTGATAATGATTTGTGCAGCACTGGCAATTGACATAACACTCGTTTGTGTACGTAATCGAAAGGTTTTAGCTGCAGAATTACCTGTCCCGTATGGTGTATACAAGGGATCCATGTCTTCATCTACACTTATTCTCCTTTTGTGTGGGGAGTATTGTGCCTTTTGCACAGATTACAAGCTAGGTGTTTGGAACTTAGTAATTTGATATACTGCAAATTCATGGAGAATGTGCATTAATTCTTTCTTACATGGATTAACATCCCCACTTAGCACGGCATGACTTTGTCGTTAGGACACAGATATCTGTCTCTCAATGCAGACATGCATTGCAGCCATGGCCAATTGTGGTAACGAATTTGCAGTCTGAGAGAATCGTTATGGATCGTTATGTAGTCATTGAAACAGATAGCGACAAACCAATCTGTGTGTACGAAAATCATTTCCAGCGACACACCAATCTATGTGTACGAATCATTCCTTCTAGAGTGTGTTGAAAACATAGGATCCCATAACCTGATATCGGCTTTCCTTACTCCCCTTGTATCAGCTCCAGCAGCTCCAGCAGCTCCAGTTTAATGGATATTTACTGTTGTTTTGAATGCAGGAGCACATACGCTTGGAATAGCACACTGCACCAACTTCGTCGACCGTCTGTATCCCGTACGTGACCCTAACATGGGATTACTTTTCGCTAACACGCTGAAAGCCCGCTGTCCTCGCCAGTTCCCCTCGAACGCCTTTGCCGCCCTCGACACATCCAACTTTCGATTCGATAACAGCTACTTTCGCAACATCCTCAATGGACGGGGGCTTCTCATGATTGACTCCGAGATCGGTCTTGACCCTCGCACAGGCCCGATTGTTGAAAACTTTGCCAACTCCCCGGGTGCTTTCTTCGATGCATTTGCCTCTGCTTTTGTCAAGCTCAGTTCCAACAACGTCCTCTCAGGCAACCAAGGTGAAGTCCGTGTCAACTGCCATTTCCCCAACTAAACTTGGTTGCATCTTCATTGAGGTACTTCACCCAGCCCGTTGATTGCCTAGCTGCCCTATATCAGCTTCATAAATACATGTTGTGAAGCTGACATAGTGATACGGCATGCTTACTTGATGACAACATTTATTAAGGATTCTGTCCTTTTGCCTGTTCTATATCTCTGCTTACACAAAATGCCTCTGGAAGTATTCGCAGTTTGTGATTCTGAGCTTCTCTCACTTAGTAGGATCTATCTCTGAGGTGCACGAAGTATTCACCCACCATTCTATGCCATCACAAACCTGTCATGAATAAACTACGTTTGATACACGATGAGCTATTTTGCGTCACATACATCCTCGGATCTTTGAATGTCTCACATATGTTGATCCTGTATGGGATTAGGTCGATTGCCTATTACTGTGGATGCGCATTCCTTTGCTCAAGTTTAGCGACATAATGCTTGAAACGTTTCAGCAAGTGATAATTCGTGATGTTTGAATCGTTTTTGCAAGTAATCAGCGGTAATTATGATGTTTTTTCTATAGATTTTTCTGGGGAGTTGGATCTTTCCACGCACACTGCCTATAGTAATGATATTTGAAAGAACAAATCTACACACTCAAGGGAATCTACACACTCAAGGGATCCCTTTATCTTCCATAGCAGTAGTCAGGATGGGAGGGCGTAACGTACCTGCTCATGGGAAACATCTCCTTGGCCAGGGCGCCATTCATGGAGAGATCTTCAAGGGCGTAGGTTCGTTTCTTAGTGCCCAAATGGAAGGCTAAATTAGTAGAGTTAGCAAAGAATTCCTGCACGTAAGAAGCAATCTGAAACAATAGCTAGAAATAATCAAGAGGGGCCAACGAAGTTTTACATCGGGTTTCCATCGGTAGGGTTGTAAAGTCGTAAGGGATATCTGAATAGAGCAAATGCAGCTTCAATATCTTGCCAGAATATTGGTTCTATATTTAAAGCATGCTACGAAGATTGAAATTAACCCCTTGAAGAGGGAGATGGATCTTTTTGGGTAACTTTATGAAATGTTGCTTCGAAATTCAGCTAGCTTATGAAGATTGGACACTATTTGAGGCCTAGAATGGCCATGGTTCCTCTCAGTTATAAAGATAATTGATTTTTATTTGAAAAATCACAACCAATGGTTCTATTTCAAAACAGGTGTAGCCATAGGTAGCATTGGAAAGTATATGATGTCCTTTACAATGCAAAGCAGAAAATTTATTCTGTTGCTCATTTACAATAGGTAGCATTGGAAAGTATATGATTTCCTTTACAATGCAAAGGAGAAAATTTATTCTGTTGCTCATTTACCGTGGTTAATCCGTTGACACGATCTATTTCAAGGTGCAAAAGTTCAAGGTTGAAAGCATGGTGCACAAAATGGAACATGAACAAGGGAAGTGTATCACATCACGTTCTTTTCTCAATGTCCTAAGACTAATGGGGTATAACAACACCTTGAGTGTAGCCTTTTGTGAGAAGTTTATTGAAACTTTTAGAAACAAACATTGCAATTAGAAAGTTACATGCTCAAGTTGTAGATTGTGACAAAAGGGCATGACCATAAAAAATGTATTTTAATGAAGACTTGGAAACAAGATCAGCGAAGTTTTATAATGTGGAGGACATTATCAATGGATATAATGAGGAGCTTAACTTTGGTACCAAATGCATGCCCCCACTGGCCTATAAACTTGTGAATCCATTTTTTTCTTTTTGAAGAAAGGAACTTTGGTACCAAATGCATACCCCCACTTGCCTTTGAACTTGTGAATCCATTTTTTTGAAGAAAGGAAGTTCAATCTTGCGATCTACTCTTCTTGATAGCATGAATTAATGAAGGGCATCACACCTATGGGACTCCCTCAATCCCTGGTAAGCAAAGGTTAGATGCCTAACACACCTATTAGAAATGAAGAGGGCCAAAATACCAACTCAGGATAGAGATTGGCAAGGGATGTTCCTAAGGCCAGGTCAACAAATTAGTTTCAACTTGTTTTAGTGTACATCACCCTTGTCATTGAAGACAAAGAACAATGAGAGTACTAGAAGACCCACTAATCCTCGAATGGAGCTGATTTCTTCTCACCACCTCAAGTAGATGAGGAGTGTCTTACTAGCATAGCCCATGGGTTTTGAACCCACATTTGCCCCAAAGGACACAAATGACTTAGCCTATCAAGCTAGCATTCTTGGATTGTGAATTGATTTTTATTGGAAGGACATCAATGAGATTTATATGTTAATCTCGGACATAGTTCAAATTACCACAAGTTTAGATGCTATGCATGTGTGTGTGTGTGTGTGGGAGTTTGTACGTGCTTGTGTGTTTTTGTTTTCTATGTGTTTGTGTGTGAGTTCATCTGATTGTTTGCCAATGTTTATGTTTGTGTACTTGTCTTTATGTCTTTGTGTGTATCTCTATGTTTGTGTGTGTTCATGTATGTGTGTATCTAGGTGTATTTTGTGTATTTATTTGTAGTCGGTGCATGTGCATATGCATGTGCTTGTGCTTGAGCTTGTGGGTGTGCCCACACCCATGTGTCCTTGTTGTCCTATCCATATATATGTCCATTTTTGTCTGTGTGTCTATGCTTGTCTATATTTGTTTGTGTTTGTGTCCATGTTTGCAAATTCGGGCATTGGCTTGATTGTGTCCACTTGTGATTATGTCCATTGGACAAGCCATGTAAAAAACAAGGTGATCTTATGGGAAAAAAGTCCCGAAGAGAGGCCAAAGGGTCTATATACCGCTTAGCTAACTTTGTGGATCCTAGGATCACTTTGCAGATGCCAAGAAGTAAGAGCCCATGCATTTGTCTCACTTTGAGAGCCAAAGGTAAGAGGGGTCCTTTTTGAAACCCTCTTTTATTCATTAAGTTGGAGAGTTGTATGATGGATCAGTATATATTGCCTACTCTGGAAAGTATTTATGTAGTTTGTACCAGATATCATAGAAGGCATGAGACATAGAAAATACGACAAGCAAAATTGTCACCTCTCTTGTTTCCCCTTGTTAATCAATGAAGCAGGTCTCCACTTGTTACTATGGATGGAGTTTTGATCTTATCTCACATTCAGCAAGACAATAGAAAAAAGAATAAAGGGGTTTCCAGCAAAAAAAGATTGAGCAGGTTTTGTTTCTAAACCTACAAAACACCTCCCATATCTGTTTTCTCATATGAAAAGTTAAATCTCTTATGATGACAATCTTTTACTCTCTCCCTCTCTATCTCCCTTTCCTATGGTAAGGATGCCACAATTCACTTTGACAAAGTGAAGCATACTTGGGGTAGGTTTATAAGGAATGCCTCATTTGAGAAAGGAAGGAATCTATGCTATTAAAAACACCAAAATAGGAATGCCCCATGCAAATGTAAAAACCTACAAAGAAAGTTTTTTGTATTTATTACTCTTCTTTTGGAGAAGATGCTTAATATAACTTTTTCCATCTTTTCAAACAAGCATTAACAGACTTCAATGAGTTAGCAAGAGTTGATTTTTCCCCATTAAAGTGTTTTTCCAATAGTTTAGGAGATAGATTTGTACGTAGATAGCCTAAAAGATGGAAAACTATGAATGTGTGAAGGGAATATATATATTTAAGCTTTGTTGATCAAATGGAACTTTAACATCTCAAATTGATTCAACATTCTTACATGTCTTTTTGTATTATATTTTAGTTATGAGAGGGTAGAAACTTTCACTTATAATGGGATCAAGGTGTCAAAGTGTGGATTCCATATTCCGAACTTGAAAGAAGGAACTAGAAATTCAATTTGGATGCTATATTCAAAATGTACAAAGTTCTGAAATTGTTAAACGAGCAAATGGAGATTGTAAGATCGATGGTAAATGATTTAGTTTTGGAGAATATGTAATGGAAAGGTGTTCATATGCTTAACATACATTTTTAGAGAACCTTTGTAGATATTTGCATTATTTAACCTTATGAAAGTGAGAACGTGAAAAGGAAAGGGAAATTCTTTAGATTGGATGGATTGTCTGGTGATGGGATAGATCCTATTTGAAATGGATAGTGTGAGTTTTTCAAATGTTTGATGGATGACGACATTATGAACCAAGTTTGCTCATTGGTTATAATTTCATGAAGTTAAAGATTCAAAGAATAATTTTTCACTAGAAGGTTGCAAAGTGGAGAAGGTGGGTGTGCAAGACCATGCATCTCATGAGCCCTCATTGATCTACCATTCAAGCTTTTCCAAAATAAGAATGGTAAAAGCTTCGCTAGAAAGAAAGAGAACCAAACATGTTCATTAAGAAAAGAGAACCAAACATGTTTATTAAGAAGCACTATTGATTAATAGATTGCATGTGCAATTTGTTACTCTGTAGAAAACAAAATGTTTTATCCATATAAAGAAGGTAAGAAAATTCTAAACTAAGATAAGTGTAGTGACTACACTTTTCAATATGGTGACTACACTTCTATTTAGTAGTGAGTGGAAGAGGAAAATATAGCACCAGTAAAGATAGTCACACGTGCATAGACTCATGTAAAGTCAAAGATGAAATCTAAGGGTAGATTAGTGCTTGATCCAATCTCCTCGAATAGTGATCGTGATCTTCCTAAGGAATATATTTCTCTTCCCACACACATACTTGAGGAGCACTTTCAAAATCCCATCAAGCAAAACCAAGAGCGAATTTTTGACCAATAAGAGATTAGGTCAAAAGCCATCCGATCTAATGATCCCGTTGCTAGAAGAGGATGTTGAAAGTTATGTGGTTATAGGGAAAGCTCAAGCATATATCTTCACTAAATGATGTTCACCAAAAGTCATTTCAAGCAAGAGACAAGGACACAAGGTGGCTTAAAGGAAGAAGTGGACATATGATCATTCAAGGAAGGATTATGTGGCTATTTGGGCATCATCCAAGCTTGCTATAGGTGTTTATGGGTGCTAAGAAGTTGGGTGTTATATGTACAAGTGCAATTGAGCCTTTCTCCCTCTTAAGAGTTCAATTTCTTGTGTATGCTTCTAGTACCCTTTCCAAAGGGTGCTCATTTTTTGTACTAGCTTGTGAAGAATGCATTTTCTCATTGTAGCAACCTTGATTATGAGAGATCTTATAATTTCTTGAATGATTCTGAAACAAGTATTCACCAACTAAAAGGCGTCTGACAAATTCTTCTTATGCTATTAGTAAGAACTCTCTCTTTATCCACTTCCCTGTCGCGAAACCAATTAGAAAAAAGTATCTTTAATTTTGCAAGAGTCTAGGTGTCATGGACACAAAGAAAACCATCTTCAACCTTAGATTCCATGTGAATTTCCTATATCTCATGTTTGGTTAAGGTTTTGGAAAAGCTAATGTGACCATTGCGTCCGAAATGTTTCAAAACCCCAAGATCGATTGTCTATTTGCTGAATTCTGACATCGGGAGGTCTTGTTACAAGTTGATGACATCATGATGATATCATCAAGTCGTAACCGCCATATAGTACTACCTTTGAACACCTATATAAGGAGGGGTTGGCCACATTCATTCCCAGTCTTGTGGATACCAGTCCGGGGAGCTCAAAGAGTCATGACCACCAAGTAAGTACTCTTCAAGTTCTAGTTCCAGTTCTTATCTTGTTCCTTGTTCTAGTTTTGTCTAGTCTAGTTTTTGGACATCCTGTCTTGTCCTCTTGTAATCTCTTAGTAGGAGATCTTGTCACGTTCTTTCTTGTATCCAGTTCATCTTCTCGAGGGGAGTTTTGGTAATCCAAATATCTTGTTTCATACTTACGATCCCGGGTTGTGGGATCTCCTGTATCACCTCTAGTCCAATTTTCCATACCTATTGGTCTCGGGTTGTGGGACGTCTTGTATGAGTCACGTCTTCTTGTATTATTTTCCCTATGTAGGTGTTCTTGTAATCAGAAGTGTATTTTTGAAATCTTGTCTAGTGAAGTCAGAGCGCACAATCTAGTGCTCCCCTGACATTTTGGCAAGACTATCCACATCAAGATCGTGCCAAGCATGATGGACTCCATATCCATACTCAGAAATATCGAGTCTACTCTAGACGATATATATAAAAAACTTTGAGACTTTGAACGGAGATTATAACAAGGTGATCGCTCAGTTGGAGAATTCGCATCAGACTTCAAAATCGTATTTCAAGGATCCACATATCAAGAAGACTATCTAGTTAATTGATTTCAAAGTGGTCTCAGAGATGAAATAAAGGTTTGTTTATCCTCTACATCTCAGTTAAAAGCTTTAGATGAAGCTATCAATCAAGCAATTCAGTGTGAGAATCAATTGCTAAAAGAAAGCCAAGTCCAAGAGTTAGAAGTCTTGAATAATAAAGACACTATTCCTCAAGAATCTTTGGAGGCCAAGACGTCATTCCGAATGATATGGAGCATACAAATTATGAAGATAACAAGAAGATAAAAGACAAGGAGGAGTCTGTCTTCAATCAAGGAGGCGTGCTTGCTCAAGGCACTCTATCAAAGATCTTGGAAATACTACAACACACAACTAAAAGCTCAAAGGACCTATCTTGTCATGAAGCTAAGGAAGCTCAAGGGAGACCGAGTCCTTCACCACCTTTTAAGAATAAGGATCATGAAGAATTCGAGGTTAATCATGTCTTAGATTCAAGAATCTTGCGAGGACGATTGGAATGCTTTATTCATTGGAAAGCATATGACATCAGTGATCGTACTTGTGAACTTACAAAAAATCTTCAAAGACCAAAAATCAAGGTTCATGAATTCCATAGGAAGAATCCAATGAAACCCAAGCTAGATAACATGGCCGCTCCTCGTGGAACTCGTCGCTTGAGAGGGAGGTGATGTCATGGACACAAAGAAAACCATCTTCAGCCTTAGATTCCATGTGAATTTCCTATATCTCATATTTGGTTAAGATTTTGGAAAAAACTAATGCTACCATTGCGTCTGGAATGTGCCAAAACCCCAAGATCGACTGTCTATTTGCTGAATTCTGACATTGGGAGGTCGTGTTACAAGTCGATGACATCATGATGATATCATCAAGTCGTAACCGCCATATAGCACCTCCTTTGAACACCTATATAAGGAGGGGTTGGCCACATTCATTCCTAGTCTTGTGGATACCAGTCGTGGGAGCTCAAGGAGTCGTGACCACCAAGTAAGTACTCTTCAAGTTCCAGTTCAAGTTCTTGTCTTGTTCCTTGTTCTAGTTTTGTCTAGTCTAGTTTTTGGACATCTTGTCTTGTCCTCTTGTAATCTCGTAGTATGAGATCTTGTCACGTTCTTTCTTGTATCCAGTTCATCTTCCTGAGGGGAGTTCTCGTAATCCAAATATCTTGTTTCATACTTACGATCCCGGGTTGTGGGATCTCCTGTATCATCTCTAGTCCAGTTTTCCATACCTATTGGTCCCGAGTTGTGGGACGTCTTGTATGAGTCACGTCTTCTTGTATTATTTTCCCTACGTAGGTGTTGTTGTAATCAGAAGTGTATTTCTTAAATCTTGTCTAGTGAAGTCAGAGAGCACAATCTAGTGCTCCCCTGACACTAGGTATGAAATTATTTGATTATAGTGTTGGGATATTGCTTCTCCTAATGCACAGCAAGAAGCTTGGACCCTACCTGAGGTCTAGTTACACTAAACCAAACTCACTAAAATTGCTATATCTCTTGCTTCCCAAATCCAATGTGCAAACCCTTTTAGCCATGTAAAATATATAGCAAGGGCTTCCAATGAGCTATAAAGCACTAGATTTGGTCACCTATAGACTAGTCAACTTAATTATTCAAGATAGACTAATTTTCCTAATAGGTTTTGGGACAAAACGACAGATAAAGAAAGATATATAACTCATAGTACAAGAAGAGTTTCCCAAAACCCTTTTGGCTTAGACTCCTTATTTTATAAGCTTTCAAACAAGTACAAAAAGCTAAAAATGGAGCTTCCTAACGAGAGAAAATGAAATCCTAATAGGCTACTATAGAAATTCAACATGCTTTGGAAAGGGTAGGAGAGATATACAAGAGAATATGAACTCCTATGATAGAAAATGGCTCAATAGCACATGTACAAGTAGCATCCCATCTTTTTACCATCCTTCGCATGCTTATAATGAGCTTGGATGGTGCGTAAATAGCCATGGGAACTTTCCATGACTTTTCATATGCCCTCTTTGTCTCTTCATCTACCTTGTGCCTTTGGCTCTTCATTGGAGTGTGTTTTGGTGGTTCAATGGCCCCCTTTTGGATAATTGTGCACCTTCAAACATGTGCTTTAACTTTCCTAAGATTCAAAAGCCTTAATTTAAGTTATTTAGTGAAAAAAATATGCTTGAGCTTCTCCTAGAACCACATAATTTTTAACATTCCCCCCTCAAGCTCAAGCTCCTTTGCTTTCAAATGTGGGGATTGGCTCCTTCATACCTATCATGCCTTTAAGATTTTCCATCCTCTTTGCATTCAAGAACTTTGTAAGAAAATGTAATAAAGTGATAGGAAGGAGACGGTTGAACCACACCCTTGATGGATAGGAGATGGTTGAATCACACCCTAAGAGAGAGGATAAGGAAGTAATCCTCAACCATGGCGTTTGGGGGAAGTGGTTAGCCCATCACATTCCTAACCAAGAGGTTGTGAATTCAATTCCTTACATTGGTATCAAAGCCTAGGAAGTAGGCTTGGGAAAGGTGGATTGATCTAATGGCCTCTAAAAAAGGTGCTTGGGCATCCTCTATATGAAAGGGTACAGAGTATCGCATGTCGCTTTCACAAGTTAGCCCTACAAAGATTGAGGTATATCTCTCAATCCGTAGGTCGGATAGAGGGATGTAAGATACCGTTGGAAAGCTCTCCGAATGAACATTCCAAATCTACTGAGCTAGCTAGAAAGTGTAAAGCCCTCAATAGGGAAAAAATGAGCCTTGGATGGGTCTTTTAGATTAGAGGGTGATTAGTGATCCACCAATGAGGAGAGAGTAGTGGCCACAGTCTAGTGCTAGCCTAGGAGTAGGCTTCCCTTGTTTTCTCTTAGTCAAAGACTTCAAAACAACCATGCACTCATGGTCTTGGTGAGGAAAGTGGTTTGCGTTGAGAAAATTCGAATCAATATTGATCCTATGCCCTTGGATCATGGCGATATCGTGTGGTTCCTATTGCATTGAGAAGATATTATGCATATAAATATAGACCATCGGATCCACACACAATCTATGGCTCATATCTGATCACAAAAAGTTTCTTTAGATGTTCACAGGCTACGCAGCGCCATTTGCGGCCGTCCGTTGGATGAAAACTAAATCCTACAGCTTATAATGATCTGGACAGATAGTCATAATTTGCATTTTAATCAATCGGATGGGTTCAGTGCCATTTGTGCTCAACTTTAGGATTGTAACCAGATCGGATGGCTCTGCAGAATGTGCGATGACGTGAATCAGCGCGATATGCGATGAACCATTGGATGGAGACTAGATCTAAAGGTCAATATTTATTTTAGCCTGCTTCTCTCTCTACTACATCGCTTCATTTTCTCTCTCTTCTATGCTCTTCCAACACATACATGAAAATCTAAGCCATCGATATTTTTAGTATGAATCCATGAGTATGAACGAACGAAGATTGTGCTCATCCCTTGGATCAATGGATGATCAAGGGCTTGTAGTGATCCAAATCTCATCTCTTTCTAGTCTTGCCTTGTTCTAGAACTCCTTCGAGCTTTCATGTGAGAAATCAAATAAGGATCTTCTCTGTCAAGACTTTTTATATCAGCCATTGATTTTGAAAATCTAAAGGCTTAAAATGTTTCAGCTTCAGACTTTAGATCACAAAATCTATATATCAATATTTAAATGGAAAAACCACTCGTGGTTTTGAAACGTCTTGCTTAATCATGAATTCTTAATTTTAATTCTTGAAAATTAGGGATCCTTACAAGGCCCATCCATGGTCCATTTTTCCCCCTAATGTTGGGAAACCATTGGTGCACTTGATTGAGGGTTCAAAATACCAAACATGGGTGAGAACAAGGTTCAAGACTGAGGTTGAGAAAAAGGACCCAAGACACCAAGGTTGCAAACAAGAATGTTCTAGACTCCAAGGTTGAGAGCAAGGGTTCAAGAGACCAAGGTTGCAAATAAGGTTCAAGAAACTGTGCGAGGTTGAGAACATCAACTCAAGGGTACCTAGGGAGTTCAAGGGGTTGATCATCGAGGCTAGAGGGATGCAAGAGCAGATCATTGAGGACAATGATTGACCAAGGGGGGAAGAATGTAATAGAGTGATAGGAAGGAGACAGTTGAACCACACCCTTGATAGATAGGAGATGGTTGAACTACAACCTAAGAGAAATGATTAGGAAGTAATCCTCGACCATGGCTTTTGGCGCAAGTGGTTAGCCCATCACATTCCTAACCAAGAGGTTGTGAGTTCAATTCCTTATAGAAGATTTGCAATTTTCTCCTTGGTGTTGACATGCTAAATATCTACTTGCATATCCACAATCTTTTATCTTATGAAGTGATATTACACTTCTATATGCTTGCTCCTAGCATGGAGCATTGGATTCTTTGCAAGGTAGATACTTGAGATATTATCTCCAAGCAATGGAAAAATGCCAATCTCAATATCCAAATCTTTTAACTTTTTTTAAAACCACATTACCTCACATGTGAGTTGAATAAGATCTTTATATTCTACCTCTATGGAAGGCAATGCAATTTGGGTTGTTTCTTTTGCAATCCATGATACAAAACTCTTCCTAAGCATCACTATATATCATGAGCTACTGCTTCTATCAACCTTGGAGCTAGTCCAATCAGCATCTAAATAACCCTTTAGTTTCAAATCACAATCATATGCATAGTAGAGGCCTTCATTAATTGCACCTTTGATGTACCTTAGAATCCTCCTACCTGCATTCAAGTGATCAAGTGTGGGTGCATGCATGAATTGTGACACACCAACACTATAAGATAGATCAGGTCTAGTAATCATAGCATAATTTGAAGACCCAATAAAACTTCTATACACATGCTCGTCTTTGAGCTTTCACCTTGATCTATGCTCAACTTGACAATGCCATCCATTGGGTGTCTCAATGGCTCACAACCACTCATACCAAACCTATATAGCAATTCAAGTAAGTATTTACTTTGCATAAGAGATAAACCCTTCTTGAAATATACAATCTCAACGCCTAAGAAGTACATTAGCACACCAAGATGTGGATTTTTAAATTCCTTGTGAAATTGGCCTTGATTTCCTTGATAATTGCATCATCATCACTTGTTACGATTAAATCATCAACATATATACATATGTACATACACTTTTCATGAAGACTTTTTACATGAAGTGAAGGATCAACATCACTTACTGCATATGCATGTCTAATAAGGTACTCAACAAGCCTTTGATTCCATGCCCTTGGTTCCTGCTTGAGCCCATACAAATATTTCTTCACTCTACATACAAAATTAGGGTTTTTAAGGTCCTCATATCCCATGAGTTGCTACATGTGGACAATCTCTTCAAGATCACCATTTAAAAAACCATTCTTAATGTCTAATCGGAACATTTTCCACCTTTTAGAAGTTGCAATGGAAATCAATATCCTAATTGTACTCATTTTTGTAGTATGACCAAATGTCTCTTCATAATCTATCCCATGCATTTGGGTAAAGATCTTAGCTACAAGTCTAGCTTTATACCTAGCTATGGATCCATCAAAGTTCATTTTGATCTTGTAGACCCACTTATTTGTGACCATTTTCATGTCATCTTTCCTAGGTACAATCTCCCATTTCTAATGTTCATGAAGAGCATCCATTTCTTCTCTCATAGCATCTAGCCATACCTTATCTTGGAAAGCTTCTTCATATGTGCATGGTTCCTTGTCCTTCACAACCTGAGACATAAAAGCATAATGTGTAGCAATGAAGCTGTCATATGTTAGCCTTTGAATAGAGTGTTTAAACCTCTGTGACCTTCTCTTATTACCCATGGAAGAATACCTCTTTCAAGCCCTCTTTTGTTTCACATTACGAGTCACTACCTCTTCAAAATCATCTTCATCCTCACTAGAATGGAAGTCCCTTACCACATTACCCTTAGAAAATTGGTTGTGGTAGCATTCTAAGCTTGGTTCACCTTCCTTCTCTTTTCCTTTGAGTGATGGACTCCTTGATAGACTTGAAGTGGAGGGTCCATTAAAAATGTTATCATTAGTGTCCATGTGCAAGGCCAAATGGCTGTCAGGCACTTTTGTATATGTTCCTTAATAAAACATATAGTGGCATGGTCAGCCACATACTATAAGCTCGATTGCATTTGTGTGACCTAAGAAATTTATATTCGTGGTTTGTGTATTGTGTGGTTTCTATGTATTTTGTAGCCTCGTTGCGGAGTACTGTGTGTGGTATTTAGAGCTCGGTTTTCTACCATGAGGATGTTATCATGGGGCTCTAAAGAAGGAGAGTCCATTGTGATGCATTGCCATCCAAATGCTTCACTGGTATCAGAGCATTTGGATGCAAAAGCTTTGTTCCTTTTGTGTGCGTGAAGCAAGCACCCACCTGCTGTTGGATGCATTTCTCCACTCCGACTTACATTCAAAAAAATTATAATCTTCTTAAAAATTGGGGATCTCTAAACCTCTCAAAATGTGTTCCATGTGACTTTTTGATTTGAATGATCTCTTTCTTTAGTACCTACAAGCAAAGAAAGTGATTGTGCATAGGGATCTCTAAAAATTATAATCTTCTTAAAAATTGGGGATCTCTAAACCTCTCAAAATGTGTTCCATGTGACTTTTTGATTTGAATGATCTCTTTCTGTAGTACCTACAAGCAAAGAAAGTGATTACTCTATGTGTTTATAGGGACTACCCTATGAATTCGTGTGTGTTCTACCCTATATATTTTGGAACCAATGTGCATGTGTACATGCTTTTCATGAGTGTGTACCCTTAGGTGTTAATGTGGCCATGTGAATGCTTATGTCTATATGTAAAATATGTGAATTATGTAACTTATGAGTTACATAAGAAACTAAAATAATCAATTAAAAGCTAAACTATAAATTAATAAAAAACAAACTAATAAACTATAAAAATTAAAACGGTAAAAGATATGTGTATACTTATCTAAGTACGTGTGTGTGTGTGTGTTTGACTACTAGTAAGTGAATTGTAAGAAGTGATCGGTGTGCATGATGAAGTGGACGTGTGCATAGAGTGGTGTGCATGAAGTGTATAAGATGTATGAGTGTTAAGTGAAGTGAGTACGTGCACGTGTGTGTGTGTGTTTGGCTACTAGTAAGTGAATTGTAAGAAGTGATCGGTGTGCATGAAGTGGACGTGTGCATAGAGTGGTGTGCATGAAGTGTATAAGATGTATGAGTGTTAAGTGAAGTGAGTACGTGCACGTGTGTGCATGTTTATATGTATTTTATATATGGGTTGTGTGTGTGTGTGTTATTTGTAAGAAAATAACAACACAACAGAATAGACCAGTAGACAAAGTTGAGAGAAAAATGCACACAAACATAGATGCAGATTGAGAGATAGAGAACTCAAATTCTTAGATTTTTGAGTGTAATGTAGTTACAATGATGGTGCTCTCCACCTGTGCACTCCCAATGTAGAGCTTAGATGGCGATCTAGAAAGACTCTAGATGAAAGACTTACTAGTGCACAATGCTATGTAAAGCTCAAACTAGGCCCTGTTTATATAGCCTTTACAAGGTTGTTTGGTATAGATAAACGTAGTTGGGAGATACAAAATAGTCAATAAAATATACAATCCTACATTATCTCCACAACTAGAAGTCCTACCATCTCGGCCCTATGGGCCAGGGGGAATAGGCCCCCCGGACCCGCAAAAGGGGGCAAGCCCCTCTCTGCACTCGCCCCATTAAGGTTATATGAGAAAACTATGCGACACCATAGGGGCTTTATTCTCACCTTGAATGGCAACCCAATGGCCCAAAAGTTCATGCCCTACCTAACCTAATGGCTAGGCTCACATAGATCATATGTAACCATCAACGATCACACATAGACCTCGTCTAACTTAGAAGTTAGGGTTCCAAAAATATCCGGGCTCTCACAATGGCTTCTCCTCATAATGGGGGCCTTACAACTTAGAGAACCATGGAACATTTGTGGTCACTTGAGGGTGGAGTATTGAGCATATCTAACATCCCCCTCAATGTCCACCCTGCAATGAACTACCTCCTTGGTCCAAGCCCAAGCTTTGGAAAGTGTCAAAGAAGTTGCTCTCCCCCAAGAGCCTTGGTGAGGATTTATGCTCCATTTTCTTCAGTTGGACAATACCTTATCTCCACGACCTCGTCCTCACCCAACTCACGCACATAGTGATATTGAATTTCTATGTGCTTGGTACATGCATGGAACACAAGATTCTTGGCGATTGCCATGCAACTTTGGTTATCACACTTCAACTTTGTGTTGATAGCCTCACAATAAAAAAAGTGGTTCAATTAGTATAGGTGGCCAAATTATGGCTTCATATTTCTTTATGAACCTTAGATACTTTAATGTATTTAGAACAGTTTTTGTACAAAAGTGAATCAAAAATTTCACAAAAGTATGCACTTTTGCATACCTATTCTCTATATGGTATCCACTATCTTGCTAGATGTGTACCTTTCTCATAGTTTCATATCTCTATCAATATGAGATCTTGAGTGATTTAAGTTGGAGGTGGTCCCTTATCTCTCATAATTTCATTCTATATTAGAATTCATAATCAGTTTTGGAGTTTCTTCATCTAATATAGTTCAATTTTCAAGTTGTATGGTTTTGCACATCTTTCTATATTAGGTTTCAAGGAGGATTGGATACCTTGAGTTCATATTATTTTTTTGTGAGCTATACTCTAGCTTTTTTTTATGTTTTTTGTTTCTAACATATGCTAGAAAAATTCTAATTTCATGTTCTATAAGGTCACTTAAAATCTTCAAGAACTATATAAGTGAACTTACAATTCACTTTGTAAGGTATTGTAAATAGCTACAACAAACCAAAACACTCACAAAAGTGATTGCGTACCCATTATCACATCCACAAATCAAATTGTGTCCCATGTAAATGTTTTTGGGGCATGTTGGGCATCGACTACAATGGAAACACAAGTAACTCATAGTTCCTCACATCATATAGATGATTCCACCATGGAGAGGGATGTAGATAATTAACATGGAGACATGCAACTCATGTTGTGGCAAGAGAGCGAAAACATGAAGATGCAACTATGATTTCTGTAGGATTAGTGAATATAAAAAATGCAGATATGGTGATGGAGACACAAGGAGAGCCATTCTCACACACTCAAGAGCAATATGGAAGGTCCTTCAAGAGCACTCCAAACAAGAAAAGGTATAAGTCTAGAGCTAACCATAAGGTGGTAGGTACATATGAAGAATTTTATGAGGATAATTTTAATTATACATTTATTGTCAATAACGATTTCCAAATGGAAGTATGGTATGGAGACTTGGAAGTGGAGAGTAAAAGAGGTTTGCAAGAAGAGAAGACATGAAGAAAAAGACTAGATAATGGTAGAGGAGATGAAAATGAAACTTGAAACAAGAGAAGAGAAAATAGTGAAGCCACAAGGAGAAGAAGAGAAAGAAGCCCATGCTAATGAGAAAGGAATGAGAAGAGAAAAATCAAAAGCAAACGTGAACCATGGGCATGAAGACTAAGGCCACAACTACTACCACCAATTAGGAGGTACAAGTACAAGCTGAGCACCATTGCTTTATAGAAGATATGAAAATATCATAAGAGCACATATTCGTTATTTTTATATCCCACTTTGCTAGAGTAGTTAGAGAAACCATTGATAGATATTCATTGTGAATTTGACGATTCAATCGGGTGCCTTGCAAGCTTTTCAAGATATGGTAGAGGAAATGATCATCTCCATCTTTATGATAGTGTCCTTTGTCATGTGCATGCAAACCAAGTTAGATTCCAACCCAAAGATATTCTCTTTACAATGTGGGTTAGAAATGATTATGTATTGAAAAAGTGAGGATTATTCCAATTTTGGGATTTTTTTATTAAAATTTTAATTATTTGAAATTAACAAATTGATGTTTTTTTTCGTTATGTATCTTACTTTTAAGTGGATTCTTACATTGAATAATTATGTTTTTTATTGTTCTGATTAAATTTTTTAGCAATTTGAATTATCAAATTGATCATATAATTAGAGGCATACATGTACTCGTGTACATTGAAATTGGTAGCTAAAACATTCAAAATGTATCAGAATATTATCCAAAGAAATGAAAAATTCAAAGTATTTTTTTCAATTTTTAATATATATTTTGGGATGATTTTAGTTTCATAGATCTCTAATTATGTCACATAGCACATAAACCAAAAAAGGAAAAAATAGATGTTCACCATGGGACAACTTTTGTATGTAGACAAGGTGTGCATGTTGAAAACGGCATTATAAAGTTTTGAAGCGAGCACATGCTTGGTATGAGAAGATAGATGCCTACTTGCTAGCACATGGTTTTGAGAATAGTCCAACTGAGAGCAACTTATATTTTAAGAATGAAAATGATTTACTTCTAATCATTATCATATATGTGGATTGATATGTTTCTCATTGGTCCTAATTAGAAGAATATTTCTAAATTTCAAGCTGATTCGCATGCCTCTTTGAGATTTCTAGTTTGCGGCATTCACACCATTATTTGGGCACTTAGTTTATTCAAGTTGATGAGGAAATAGCTTTCTATCAGAAAAATACGTTGACACATTATTGTAGTGTTTTGGCCTTGAAGATTGCAAATGTATTCCCACTCCCATGGAAACAAAATTTACAATTGATTCTTCATGTTGTTGGAAATGCATTTGTTGTTCTCTATCAACAGTCACTGTGTATGGCTTTGATGCCTTTTGGCTAATTTTGGGTGTTTGTCAGTATTTTTCCGCCAGTATCTCTACTAGCAAGCAGAGTGCATTGGTGATTGTGAGGAACCCTATTTCTTATGCTTGAAAAATGCACATTTGAGGTGCAGAGGATACTATTTACATTTTTCTTTCCACTTATTTGTTTCCTATAGAACAAAATACATGTCAAACCATAACATTCTTGTAGATTAGGAAACTATCGATTTTCTTATTTCCATATATTTGCTTCCTATGGAACAAAACTAGGCTTCTCCCATTGAAAATAAAAAAGAACTCTTCCTAAAATTAGTTATGTTACTTTAATTTCTTTGCACTTGCATGTCTTAGATCATTCATACATTAGCACATTCACATACAAAATCATCTCAATTGGCTTTGAACTCGCTTTCCACTTCCTAAAGAAATGCACCAAACATCTTGTGTGTAGCCACGGAGAGATCCATAGAAAACCCAAACCCGATCCACCCGGTGGTCTTGTTTTTATGCCTCGATGGTTGGTGAACCTGAAGTGAATCAACCCGACTGTTGGTGAACCCGACCTGAATCAGCCCAACATCATTGATTTGAGTAACTATATATAGAGGCATAAGGTTGGGAGGAGAGTCATCTCTAGCAAATGGCAGTCCTAAATTCTTTTTCTTTACATTAGTATCAGAGCCTAGGTAAGCTTGGGAAAAGTGGATGGATTAATTCAAAAATACCATGGCCACCCGATGGTATCTAAAAAGGGCACTTGGGCACTCTATCATGTGAAAGGCTACTAAGGGGGGAGGTGGCACTTTTAGAATTCGACCAAAAAAAGATTGGACTCTATCTATCAATCTGTAGGTTAGATTGAGGCATGTAAGGTATTGTTGAAAAAGTCTCAAAATGGGATTTTGAAATCTACTAAGGCATCAAGGAAGTTTGAAGCCCTTGGGACACCTTGGATACACTTGATTAAGGGTTCAAGATATCGAGCATGGGTGAGAACAAGGTTCAAGATAATAAGGTTGAGAGCAGGGTTCAAGACACCAAGGTCACAAACAAGCTTCAAGAAACTATGAATGGATGAGGACATCAATTCAAGGGTACCTAGGGATTTCATGAAATAATCACCAAGGCTAGAGAGATACAAGACCATATCATTGAGGACAATGATCAACCAAGGGGGGGAGAAGAATTTCATAAAGTGATAGGTAGGAGATGGTTTAACCACATCCTTGATAGGGAGCATATGGTTGAACTACACTCTAAGAGGGCGGATTATGAATCAATCCTTTACCATGGATTTTGGAGAAAGTGGTTAGCCCATGACACTCCTACATGGAAAGTTGTGAGTTCAAATTTCCTATAGATACAACATTAAATGTCATAAAGTGATATGTAGGAGATGGTTGAATCATACCCTTGATAGGCATGAGATTGTTAAAGTACACCCTAAGAGCGAGGATTAGGAAGTAGTTCTCCCATGTCTTTTGGGGAAAGTGGTTATCCCGTCACACTCCTAGCTAGGAGGTTGTGACTTCAAATCTCATATTGATATTATGTTGGTATTAGAGCAAAATTCCATGGTGACCACGCTGGTGAATCATCATCTTCAAGCTCCCATGGACATCTAAGATAGACTCATATCATCTCTAATCTTTCATGGAGATTGAGTTTGAACATTGTATCATCTGATTTACTATTCATTCCTTTCAATTCTCATAGATATTCCTCATGAAAATAGCTCGTGTGTTTTTCTTTTCCCCGAGAAAGCTTTCTATCTCTATCTCTTCTTCTTTAAGAAGAAATTACACATCTATTTTCTATATATAGAAGGGTGACACTCCTCTTCATCAGGGTACATGGAAACCCAAAGATCAAACTCGTGACCTATCCCAAGAAGGAAGGCATCCTATCCATTGTGGCACATTCTATTTGTGATTCTATATGTTATGATCTCCATTATTCTATATTACAGAACCTAAAATAGAAAAATCATGCAAAATAGATTTCTATAGCCGAGAATTGAGCTAATGAATTTAGTACGAAGCGTTCTACCCATGTAGCATCTATCCCATCGAGTGTTTTTTCATTTTGAAATGCATAATCTCTTTTCAAATCTCACTTGTCATTACAAGCAAACCCAAGATATTTTTTGCAAGAACTTAACGATGATATACTTTCTAAAAATTTGATATTGAATACATGAACTGTTGTCAACAAGAGCCTTGTTCTATCCACAAGGCATGGATTTGAAGAAGGTGGAAGAAAAATCTCTAAGGGAGGAGGAAAAGACATGATTTTACACATATCTCAAAAAGTGCAAATCATACAAAGGTCATTTTTTAACCCCTCCTAAAATTTACCATATATGATGTAAATTTTTTGTTTTTAACTCATATATGTTCTTTGGAGCATGCATTACAAATATACAGTTTCAAAGTTGAGAATGTATTTCCAAAATGTCCTTGGGGAGGATCCAAGGTAGTCACTTCAAACACTATTTCCAGTCGGTGATGATTTAGAAGCTAGTCAACTTGAGATGTGTGTTGCTCCTTACTCAAGTGTCCATTTTTTATGATTTTTTTTAATGGAAACCTCTTTTTTATAAGCTTCAAAAATCAGTAGAAATTGGGGAGATTTAGCAGGTATGGATAGAGAATTAGTTCTGGGTAGTCACCTCTTGGAGAGGCAAGTAGGAGTATGATGGCTCTTCTCAATGCAAAGGATGGTCGTAACTTCTTGATGAGCTAAGTATTTTACAAGTTGATGCTTGGTGAGAATTCTTGTTTGATATTGTTTTCATCATCTTGAAATTAATCTTTTTCTATTCTGCTTCCACAAGCAAATTGGGCTCGGGAAACTAGACTTATTGATAATACATCAGATCTTTCTATCTTTTGATTATCAATCAGATTTATTTAGGTGGTGGGATTAACCTAGCAACACTTGATGGAGATATTATACCAAATTATATAGGTGGGTTCTAAGTAAAGAGATATACTAAATCTCTCATAGAGAAGATGTTAAATAGACCCTTAGGAGCACAAAACCATAAGGAAAAGGAAGAAACAATTTGAGAAGAAGGCAGATAATAATCTCTAGAGAGAACAAGAAAAAAAAGAGTGGGTTTGAGAATGAGATGAGAGATATCTCAAGGATGAAGAACCAATCCCCATATCCAATTACTACATCATGAACATCAAGTAATTGGTCAAAATGCCAAGACAACCCTATTTAAACCTCGGGATTGGAAATATAGTATATCACTTGGTGGATTCCTTAATTGACACAAGAGCAGCCCAAAGCAGTGTTTGTGCTTACCTAGTTCATAAAATAAAGATGTTGATCACCCAACACAGGCATACATGATTGTAAAAGGAGGCAATCATATCAAATTCTCATGGAATCACACTACGAATCCCTCCTTGCCCAGAATCTACTAAAGAGAGTTCTTGTGAGGCAAAAAATTACAAAGAGGAGAGTGGAGAGATATTACCAAACAAGAAAAGAAGGAATACAAAGAGCATTCAGAGCACTCAAACCAAGAAAATATGGATCCACAAGGACCAAATCAATGAGTATCAAAGGGTTCAATTGAGACAACAACCAAGAAACCTAAAAATGAAGAAGCAATGAAAGTTTTGGAACCAAAAAGATAAATCCCTTCAAGAATTATTTGAATATGGGTGTTGAAAAAGCTCATGGCTGCTCAACCACAATGCCAAGAAGTTTGGTACCAAAACAAATTCTTAATGAATTAAGAAATGGTATTCAAGTATTGAATTAGGGAACAACATACAAAGTAAACACTCAACAAAGGATGCCAACCAACCAAAGAGTAGCTAAGAAAATTACACCCAAGAAAAAGAATGATCAAAACTACTTGGTGTGGAGAATCAAAGCTAAGGAGACACTACCAAAGCATAAGCAATCCGAATTACAAGGAGATTGATGCGAAACCCAGAAACGGCCAATGTGGAGACCAAAAGATGTTCATTCAAATAAATAGCTAGAGAAGCTTTGTCTTGCTTGCAAACATAATGAGTTGAGCACGCCTAGAATACTCACAATAGGGCCACACTACAAGGCCTCACATTCAACACATTGCTTCTCTAAGTCTATTTAGTGGTGCACATTTACTCAGGTAGGACTAGATCTTCACTTGTACTATTATATTATCTTAGATATCTCACTAGCTCTAACTATTCTTTCACTTTGGCTATATCAAAATCTATTAGTTTTTTATAAAAAATAAAAAAAAGAGGTGTCTTAGGGATCGAGAAGATGACAATATCTGGAACACATTAGGGGGATGTCTTTGGTGGACAAACATCTCAATGCATAATCACTATGAAACAAGCAGGGATTGATTTTTATATTTTCTCATGCTAAGGTACTCTCAATGATTCAAGTAAAGATGACTAATGAGAACTAAAAAAATTCCTGAAGTGGAAATCTTTCCATTGGAATGTGCTCTTCAATGAGAGAGACTAGATAATGGACACATACCTTATAGAAGAAACAGTCTGGAAATTGATAGATGACCTGAAAATAGATAATAAGGAGTTTTGTGGTAAAGATGTCACTAGCTATCTCAAGGAGCATGAAAATTTAACTTATCAATATGCCATACTCTAGGGATAGTTGGGTTACAACCTTAAAGCATATATCCAATTTATAAGAATTTTTTATTATGTCGAATAGAGTGGTTAGATGAGAGCGGTTTCAAAAAGCATGTTTGAAAGTAAAAGTTGGTGACTTTTGTAGAAAGCCTTTGCTCTTGATATCAGAAATTGCGGTCTACAATGACCCTTATTCTAACCACTACTTTTCTAACTATCTTTAACAATAGAACCTTCTACGTAGGTTTATTTACAAACTAAATTATAAATCTGATTTATTGATGTCCACCCTAAAGTTGGATTATTGATGTCCACCCTTTCACGCCTTTCACGCCCTCACAAACCTTTAGCTGCAATATCAAAAAACACCAAAACACATTAATACATTAATAAATTAACACTCCAACAATGCCTTGTTCAACATATTCCATAATGTATAACACCAACTCCCACCATTGTCTCGCTCAACAGTGGATCCTAATAGAAATTTTGATCAACAGAAGCCCCATAGTCTTCTACGAGCATACAATCATCATGGTCATGAGAGTTAATGGGTCTTTTCCTTGGATTCTTTCAATTTCTTGAATGCTTTGGGATACCATCATTACTTGTAAGGAATGAAGACCAGATCTTGATTGGATTTTTGCATAGGAAAATCCATCATCCATCACCTTTGTTTCCATTCGCACTTCAGCTATGAAAGGCTTCCCTAGGATAGCCTCGTACGAACAATGGTCTTGGATAAAGAAGTGGAATTCCTCAGAAATTCCACCAATCAACATAGGTACATAGGCACTTGCTCCAAGCAGAGCTCCAAATCCATTATCGGTTGTCCTCATCCTCCATCCATGGTCTTTGTCTATAGGCCATCTGAACCAATCGTACAACTTCTTAGAGATCATATTTATTTTTGACCCTGAGTCGATCAACGCCAAAGCAAAACATGCATCTTCATCACTTCCTAATTTCACCTTCATTTCAGGTATCCCTCTTGCCCAAAAAGTCCTAGTATGCTCACTTTCTATCCTTCTCATCTCATCATCGGGTGTGATTGGACCTAAGGAATTCCTATTTGCTTGGGCACCTTGAAATCTCATCATCTTCATCTTCAGAAGAGTCACTCAAGGATACTACTTCATTCATCATTTGCATGCCTTCAGAGGCCTCTTCTATTTCCACATCCTCAAGTAACGGGAATCTTTTCCTCTTTATCAACTTAATAAAACTATCCTTGAATTCAGGCTTTGCTATGGAGAAAATCTGCTCCAAGGACATGGTCACTTGGCTCTTCAATAAAATATCATTTAATATCTCTTTAGCATCATTCTTCTTTTCCAACTTAGAAATCAGCAGAGCTTTTGGTGTTTTCTTATATTCCTTCTTCTTCTCTTTGTCTTTTTCTTGAATATTTTCTTGAGTATCATCAATCTTTTGAGTGGCTTCCTGCTCCTTTTCCTTCTCTTTATTTGGCTCTTGAATTTTGATTGGCCCAATTGGCCTCTTTTCCTCTTTTATTTCTTTCTTTTTTGACTTTTCCTGAGAAACGATAGACTTTTTAAATTGGACTTTCTTTTCAGCTTCCTTAGCATTTTCCTCAACTTCTTTACTTTGTTTTCTTGTCACTCTTCTCTCAGGCTCAGCCTCATCTTGGTTTTTATTCCTCTTTCCCTTTTCCTCTACATTGGCTATGCATGAGTACATAGAGAACTGATCTACAAGATACTTCTAGGCAGTCTTCTACATGATCGTGTCCCTGGCTCTCTCTAAAGCTTCTATAGAGTAATTTCTTTGTGGTTGAGGCCTAGTTTCTTCTTCATCTCCTTCCTCTAGTGGCTCTAACTGTGTTGCTAATGTGCTAGCATTATTACTTGATAGATTCTCGTAAAGCTTCTTCATTCCTCCCTTCCCTCAATTCACAAGTAGAGGAAGCTGATTTCTGAAGCTGTAGAGTTTCTTATCTATGTCTATCACTAACTTGTGTTCTTTCACTTGCTTTAGCTCTTCACACCCATAGGAAAAATATTCATGTGCATCAAACTGCACACATCTTTTTTCCCATCCAAACCCACCAGTTGTGCATCTCTCAATTGGTCTAGTATTCCTCTAGTATATGGGATAAACTAGTGGTGTAGGTGCCTAGTGAGCAACAAGTTGCACTGGAGGTGCAGGCGGAGGCATCGCATACCCTTGCACGTTTGAAATCGGTATAGCATTTCTTTGCATTGGGTCTACATAACTAGTGCTAGCTTGAGGAGGAGTGGGATCCTCATACCCCATAATATAAACTTTATTATGTATGCTAGCCATTTCTTTAGACATAGATGTCTGCATTGTCATAAGGTTCTCTATTTGCTTGGTAAGGATCTCAAGTGGCAACTCCACTGGTGAGCAAGATGTGGATGCAACATTAGCAGTTGTTGATGTTGCAGGCACATTCGGGATTACTGGAAGGGGTGCCTCCCTAGGTGGTAGTGGAGCTGTCTCTGGGGTTCTATCGTATCATACAGCTTGTCATTGCCTGATCTAGGCAACTGCTTCTACTTCTTTCCTAACTATGGCCCAATCTTTTGTTAATCCAAACCTCTTCCTAGGCTCTTCAATCCTTCTCTCAACCTTAGTCCTGTCATCATGAATCAAAATCTTGAGAAAGAAAATTACTAAATCAAGCTTTAGTGAGTCTAAATTAGCCTAAGAAGTTGGGCATATCTTCTAAAAAATTCATTCAAGAGGTGTGTAAGGGATGCAATGGGTTTTGCGAAATTAAACCACCACAGGAACCCCCTCACTATTTTGTTGAGAGAAATCTTCCAAATAGAATAACTTGTGTGATTCCTGTCTAAATTCAGCCCAAGTCTTTCTTATGTGGACTGATATGGATGCCAAGATTGATCCTGAGACTACCCTGGTGAAGTAATGGGTAAACATTTCTTCAGGTAGCCCATAGATCTATGCTTGGTCCTCAAACACATCTAAATATTCAATCACATTCAGCCCTATGAGTTTCCCTTTTTCTCTCAAGACAACTTGGACTACACGAACCCCCTATTTCTCTATCACCAATTCTTTAAACACTTCCTCCATCTCTCTTTTGTGGCTTGCCCTAGAGCATAGAATGATGTCCAGAGTAAGTGTCTTCACTATCTCTCTTAATGTAGAGTAGAGCTCAGAGAAGAGACTAGGTGGGTCACGAGCTAGGAGGTGGAGGTCGATCTAAAAGCTCTGTACCTAGGCCAAAATCTTTTCTAAATCACTTGATCTTTCTCTTATCTTGACTTGGTTTGTACTCTTCTTTTGAACTTGAATTTCTCTCTTGATCTTGATCTTGATTTCCTCTTGATTTTTCACTTTAATTCTTTCTTGATTTTATCTCACTTAAATTCTTTTCTTGCTTTTCTTTTTAACTTCCAAAAGTATAATGTATTTTTAATTTTTCTTCTTCTATGCTATTTTCCTAACGGTTTTTTTTTTAGCTATGAAAACAACAAAGTCTTTATCTATGCAACAACAGAAAAGATCTCAAGTATATGATCTAAATTGATGCAAGAAGTGGATGCTCAGAGTCAGGCAGACAAAAACAATCTTTCTGTTTAAGTGTGTGGAACGATGCAAAAATTCAAAGAACTTAAAATGCTACTACCTAGAGATATATGTCTGATGCCGAGGTTTTTGCTTCTCTTCTGAAGGAGTGGGTGGCGTGTGGAGGATCACCAGGGCAACCGCCTCACTTCACATCGGGTTGAGGTGTCGAGAAGAAGGAAGCCATGTAGAAGAGCGATGCGGGATTGGATCAAGCCCCTAGGTGCATCGTCCCCTATCTGGCGAGTGGCATCTACATGTTGGGTGCCTCGCCATGTTACAATGGTTGGTCATCATAGGCCTGCGCTCCCAAAGAGAAAGGGGAAAAAGAGCCCTCGGCGAGGATGAAGGATCATCATTGTATGTGTCGTGAATGGGAAAGGGAAATACAATGCTCTGAAATAAAATCACCAACTCGGAATGCCAGATAAATAACCATGCTCAATGATCATGATCGATATAAAAATGACTCTGAATATACAAAAATACTCTACCGTAGTGCAGATCACTCAATACAAAATGGTCTTCTTGACCACAACAACACAAAATGATCTTCACTTTGAGCTTAGGTCTTCAATTTTCTCTTCACTTCGGCTAACACCTTTTCTTCACTTCTCTTTACTTCAAAATTTAATATTCTGAACAAACCATAGGAATCTCAAAAATCATTCCGAAATTCTTTTCTTCACTTTTCTTCAAATCATGAGATAATATGAGAAAATCATTCCGAAATTCTTTTCTTCACTTTTCTTCAAATCATGAGATAATCCACGGGGAAAAAATAAACTTTAGCACAATTTGCAATTCATAAAAAACAGAACAAAACACACTCAAGGCATTTAGTAATGATGAGCATTTATCTTGGTTAATACTTCACCACTTTATTTCACCACTAAAATAGGAGTATCGATCAAACATTTGATTCCATCTTTTTTATTATGTATAAGGTCTTATTTTCGAGAACAATTCCGAATTGTTTCTATTTGTTGCACATAATTTCTTTATGTTTCTTTTCTATTATGAATTATAAAGGACTCAATTTTCTGATCTTTCAAAAATGTGATCAATCCTTGTGGTTCAAATATATATGTGAATTTCATTCTATTTAATAGGTTTAATGACACTTTTTAAATGCAAACCATGGCTTAAGTTTTATTGGCATCGATTGAAGTGTCATGTCTATCTTTTGCATCTATAAATGTCGAAAGCCCATTTTCTCTCTCTCATTTTCCTTCTCCACCGCCTTTTGCCTTCATATGCACCACCACCTTTTTCCTCCTCTACCACCTTTTGCCTCCTCTCTCTCTCTCTCTCTCTCTCTCTCTCTCTCTCTCTCTCTCTCTCTCTCTCTCTCTCTCTCTCTCTCTGTGCCTTCGTCTGTCATCGTGAAGCTGTGTCCGCCTTCTCCGATAAGACTCCTGTAGGGGAGGGAAAATGATCGAGTGGTGCAATAGGCGACCGAACATATCTACAAAAAGGATTTGGTTGATTCGCCCAATCAAGGCCGTGAGGCCCATCTGCGTACCTATTGAAGAATGTTTTCTTCTGTCATGATTTGAAATTTAAGTGTTGATATGGATAGAGTCGGCGATGGTAGAGGTTTTTGGCGAAGAAGCTGACAAGGAAGGCCGAAGGGAGAAGGAGGAGGTGAGCAAAGCTGCCATCAGATGTAGACCTCTTTGCTTGCTTTGTGCAGTCGAAAGTTCGAATTTGCAAAGTACTGTAGTGGCTTGCAAATACACGAAAGTGCTTCATCTACTATCATGCATGATGATTGCCTTGCTTCTTTCTCTCTCTCTATTATGAATCTCTCTCATCTCCACTACATCTGAAACCATCAGTGCGATTAGGCATGGTTAGGGCTTAATCACTCTTGTACTTTGTTAATCCTTCGAAGTTACATTCGTGCAGTTCCGAATCTCTAATCCTTAATTCTTGTTGGAGTCCTCAGTTATTTCCTTCCAGAGCAGGCTTGATCACAAAGAACATATGTAGCAGCGATGAGTGCATCTCCCAAGGCCAAAGCCTCTTCAGAGTTTTAGTTTTCAGTTCTATGGCGGAAACCTATCTGGAGCTTTAGCTTGTTGAAACCATGCTAGAATCACCTATTTCTCTCTTTCTTCTTCTGTAATTTACTTTGTTTATACTCTGCATGGGCGATCGGTTCATTTGAAGTTTCATCTCTCTCTCTCTCTCTCTCTCTCTCTCTCTCTCTCTCTCTCTCTCTCTCTCTCTCCATTGCCGACTTTCTCCATCTCTATCAGTGCGCACAACACTATCGGAAGCCGACTCTCTCTCCACAACATGATTCACTTTTCTCCCTCAAAACTGCATTGATCTCTATCTCTCTCTCTCTCTCGATCGTCGACTTTCTCCATCTCTGTCAGCATCCCTTTCCCCATCTCTCTCTTCGCACCGCTTCAGCTATCACTAACTCCTAAATTCTCTAATCTGTACAGGTGCGACGTCTGATTCTTTGTTCCTACAAGAGCCTGAAGTGTCCTCTTTACTTGCTTGGCTGGGTGCAGCACTCATTGGATCTTGAACAGTGCCCATCTCCTTCTCAACCTTAGCTTGCATATCTCACAAATTTACAGCCTCCTCCTCCATTTCTTTAAGTCGCCCTTTCATTTCCTGAAGCTCATCAGTAGCACAATCGTCACAAACGACCTTTTCAGCGCCCTCTTCGTGATGCATATCCGTTTTCGTGTCTTCTGCATCTTCAAGAATTTCACCCCCGTACACTTCATGTTCCTCATCCATTCCTCGTCAATACTAATGCTCACTAAGAAGACTCGTCAAAGATATGGCAAGACTACAAAACTGCAACGTCATCGTCACATACGTTACACACAGATGCTCCTCATAGTACAAAGTAAAAATGGCATTTCAAGTTCATATGTTTCCTGCCTTGACAAAAAGGAAACTATGAGGCGTACTGCAACGCCAGTCGTTGAGACTCTCTCTCTCTTTTTGCGCAAGCATCTTTCGATCTCTGCAACAAAATTAGACTCCAAAAGAAAAACACAAGAAAAACACACTGCTTAGAGTCTTCTCCGATTCTTTGTGTGCATCAGAGCGCTACCAGGTCTCTCTCTCTCTCACTCTCTCTCTCTCTCTCTCCAATGCGCCCGTGGTTCACATACAAACAACACCAAACATCCTTAATTTCCATCCTTGTGAAGGAGTGAAGAGGAGTGGTCACTGGTAAGGAAGGGAAATAGAACTTCTCTCTTTCACTCTCTCATGTTCTCTCTCTCTTTCTCTTTCTTGGCGTGGTAATGGAGAGACAATCAACAAATTAATTGTAAAGCATGAACAAAAAAACTGAAAAGCATGAACAAGAAATGTAAAGAACAAGAAATCTAAAGAATGAACAGGAAAAGTAAAGAAGCATATTTGAAGAAAATCGACGGGAAAACCAAATGGGCATTGGACATCTATTTATAACTTCCCCTCGACCCTCTCTCTAGAACTCTAGAACATCCTACCTTCCTGTTTTTATTTTTAGGGAATCTCCTCTTTGATCCATTCTATTTTCAAAATCTTCTCCGTTGTTCTTTTTTTATTTTTGAAAATCAACCTTTTATTTCTACTTCGTTTTTCTCTATTTATTTTTCCAATTTTTTTCTTTTTCTATTTTTATTTTTTTTTCTTTTGCTTTTTATTTTTTACTAAGGTTTTTATGGGTTTCATACTTATGTACAATTTAAATGAAACTAAAGGGTTGGAACTAGGGTAAATGGCAATTCTAAGGCTGCAAACCTAGGGTTTTTGTTTGGGAAAAGTTAGGATTTGCCTATGATTAAGGTCAAGCACATCAATTAATGAGTTTATTTACACTTTGGCTTTAGAACCCAAGGGTTTTCTAGGGTTTAGTTTAGGTTTCAAGTGGCAAAGCTTAGTTTTTCAAGGGTCTAGAACATATTTCTAAGGGTTTAATGATCTTAAATAAATAAATATACAGTTCTATTAGACAAATGAAATGGGCTCATGTTGGCATACAAAGCAACAGAGGAGTCATGCACAATACGGCAACAAGGCCAAATCATTTTTTTCCCACGGACTATTTACGACTCAAGTGATTTTAATCACTACACAAACATTGTAAATCCCGTTTTTGGTAGAATAGACTCCATTTTGTGCAAGCCGAGGAGTCCTCGAGCTTGAGGAGTATTAGAACTAGCGACATATCAATTTTCATAATTTTTAGACTCTGTTTGAGCCCTCAAATAGACTCTAGAACCTAATTTTTAACTAGGCCGGACACTAGGTCTGGACAAGACCAAAGCTAGTTAGAAAACTATAAAAAGAGCTAGAGAGCTCATTTTTGGGGTTAGATTGTTTGTGAATTGAGCTGATGTAAGAGACCTTTTGATTAATGCAAAGAACTCCATTGTTCCTCTCCTTGTTCTTGTCTTGTGTGCGCGTGTGTGTATATGTGTGTGCATGCTTGTGTGCTTCTCACTCACGCACTTGTGCCTTCACTTGCTCATAGTCTTCATACTAGTCCTCACGTCTCCACGGATTGACAATTATGAGGTGAATCTTCTCACGTTGGTACTCACCATTGTGCTAGAGTGACACTAAATTTGGCGCCGTTGCCAGGGAGAGAGCTTCGAGGACGAGCGTGTGATGGTAAGACGTCGAGTTGAGACATTGGAGTTATAGGTAATATCCTTCTTTCTCTTAATTTTTCTTCATTTTTTCCTTACTTTCGCATCACCATCATCACCATCATCATCTCCACCATCTCCCACCTCCATCTCCATCTCCACAAAAACTTTCAGTTTTTTGGTCATATTACACCCCCCACCTCATTTCCCTCATTTCAATGTGAGAGAGAGCGAGAGAGAGCTTGCATGCTATCTGTTTTTGGTGTGTTTTTGAGCTTTTGTTGCAGGAACTAGCTGTACCACCTTCTCCAGCAGTGTGCGCAGGTACGACAGACTCTGCACAGGTCCCGGGACGACGACCCCTGTCTGTCGCGGCAGACAGAAAAACTTAAAATTTTGTGAATGCATGTTTGGCACGGTAACCTACACCATTAGGGCACTCTAAATCACTAGAAGTTTCTCAAAAATTTGCGTTTTTTCAGTCTATCGTGACAGACACCGTCTATCGCGACAGACACTGTCTATCGCGACAGACACCATCTATCGCGACATACAGAGACCCACGATAGACACCGTCTATCGCGACAGACCAAAATTCCACGACAGACAGCGTCTATCGCGACAGACAGAGACCCACGATAGACACCGTCTATCGCGACAGACAACCCCCACAATAGTTTGTGTCTATCGCGACAGACACCGTCTATCGCGACAGACAGACATTTTCGGCAAAAATTAAGGGGTAAATTTTTGGAAAATTAGGCTAAATTTTGGGCATATTTGCACTCTCAAATACTCATACACTTACAAAGGCCTTAGAAAAACGCATTAAAACCCCTGAAAGGTTCTGTTTGTCTAGTTAACCCCCTAAACCCTGAACGGTCAAAACTTTTTCATACGAAATCCATTTTTTGAGCTCTAGGGCTTGTCGGAAAGCTCGTGGCATATACTACACGCCCTCAACTGTTTTTTATAAGAATAATGCGTTGATTTTCAGATAGGATATTTGGAAGTTGACACACTGAGGGGTAGGAACACCAAGGGAGCTCTAGAGGAAATTTCTAGCAATACAAAAGGGGAAACAAGGGTCATTAAAAAAGTGTCTGAAATAAATTGTCTGTCAATTGAAAGGTCAACTTGGAGCTAATCTTGGGACTGATGCAGGTCTATTGAGAAGCAATTGAGAGCGTCCAAGCAAGGGTTTGGCGCAAGCTTGAGAATCAACTTCTCGAGCACTAAAGAGCAAGGTTCAGCAAGAAAGGTCGGAATACTCTCAACTCCTCTTCGTCAATTCCTAGCTTAGGCTAAGAACGATTAAAAGTAGGAGTAAGTCAGGGCGATGATAGGCAACTATCAAGTTGAAGCATACCTAAACTTTCAAGCTCAAGCTAAGGGCATAATCCTTGTACTGTCGAGAATTTTAAAGGGAAAGAACTTAACGTGGAACGATCAACTGTAAGTGCGAAACAACATTCAAATATTCCTGACGACGTGATATCAGACAAGACCTTAAACACGATAAAATAACTAAAAAGAACCAAGCGACTAATATAAAGTAACCAGCAACGAGGTTGTACTCTGGGCAAAGAATTGGGCTACTTAGATAGGCATATGAACCTTAGATCAGGACGACATCTAGTAAGGGAGAGACAAAGCCTTAGATCTTCAGAGGCTAGTGTTAACCACACTGCTAGGTCTTGGGCCCAGCAGTTGAGCCACCACTCGTACTACCCTAGCTCTGAGACCAGTGAGTCAGAGATGTCTCAA
Source organism: Ceratopteris richardii (assembly GCA_020310875.1). Lineage (NCBI taxonomy): Eukaryota > Viridiplantae > Streptophyta > Polypodiopsida > Polypodiales > Pteridaceae > Ceratopteris > Ceratopteris richardii. The sequence continues at coordinate 99,874,684 of CM035432.1, forward strand.
GGCATGGACAGACCTACGGAAAGTTCAGGTGTGCCTTACTTGTACAGGGTAGAAGGCCCTTACAAAACACAGTTGGAATACCTTAGGACCAACCGATTAGGTGCTAGCATCTATGAGGACGGCCTAGGAAGATCCGTGGTCCAGATTAAAAACCCTGACCAATCCATAGGACTAGAGCACCCAGCTGTCAAGTTTGAAAACGGTGCATACCTGGACAAAGAAGGAACCATATACGTAGTCACCAGTCACCCAGATAGGACAGATGAATTTGGAAATGTAATCTCAGAAGCGGACTTAGGTGACTTGGAACAAGGAAACATGGGAATAGAACCTAGAACACCCCGAGGCAAATCTGTTCTCACTAGAATTATCACACCTGAGTGGGTTCCCCAAGACAACAAGAGCATAGATTTGCTCCTCAATCGAGAAACTGACGAAGCCTTTTGGAGGTATAAATCTAATCAGCCAACTGATATAGGGACAATCATGATCTATGAGTTTAAGGATCCTGATAGCCCCGGTAGAGTGACCTACTTAGATCACACTTCGGAGAGGATCTTTGTGGTGACACAAAATGCGAGGCATGCTTACACTTGGAAAGGTGAATTTGTTTTCCGCCAACCAAGATCGAATGTATCCTATGGTCACCCTGGAGCTGGAACATCCCAAGCTCATGGAATGCAAAGAGACAGAAGTAGAGATAGACCAGAAGTAAGCTTTGCCAACCCAGTGGGAAGAGAGAGAACGAGGACGGAAACAAATAGAGTAGAACCTGAGATACTCAGAGCTCACAGGAATCAAAGAAACGCGGATGAGTTCCCTCTACCACGACCTAGAGAGCACACAAGAACCTTGAGACCGACTCAGCTAGTCAAGTCCATGAAGAACTCCTTCGATGGCACTGGAGATCCATACGATCATGTGGCTGAGTTTAGGCAGGTCCTGAGAGCTGAACAAGTGGAGGATCTATTCACACAGTACAATGCCTTCGGTCTAACCCTTAGGAACACAGCACTTACATGGTTTCAACCATTGGATGAGCGACAATTCAGGTGTATAGACCAACTCCTAGAGGCTTTTATTGTAGAGTTCTCTAAGAGTGGCATAAGACACAACACCTCCTCATTGATTCACAGCTTCAAACAGACTCCCCAAGAGACTGTAAGATTGGCAGGAAGAAGATTTAGACAATATCTTGAAAGGTGCCCTGTTTCGGAGCTACCCACACCTGCCAAACAAGTAGCCTTATTCCTTGATGGATTGCTGAGCACAAAATTGAGATCCTATGTGTATCTGAAGGACCCTAGGACTATAGAAGAGTGCGTACGCATGTGCATTGACATTGAAGATAACCTAGGGGAAGAACTAGAGCTTTCCAAAATCTACAAAGATTCAGATAGTGCATCTAGTCACTCTTCCACGCAATCCACATCAATCGAGGAACTCGCAGAGAAAGTGGCCCAAAAACTAGGCGTCTCTAGCAAACAAATTCCGAGGTTTACCCCAGCGAAGAGGTGCTATACATGCGGTGGTGACCATATGGCAAACGTGTGTCCCATTATGGCTCAACCCCAGGTCAATCCAAATAGCCAATATTGCACCATAGAACGAAGGTACACCAATCATACCGCACAAGATTGCTCATACAACAAGCAGGCAGTTAGGCAACCCTACCCTCAGCCATACCCGCAGCAAGGAAGATACCAGAACCCGTACCCTCCACAACCATATGGCAGGCCACAACAACCGTATCAGCAACCCTACCAAAACCAACAAAGGCCTCAGCCAGTGTTAGCTCAACAACCCCCTGCCCCAGCTAATGTGATTCCGGTAAAGTATGCTGTTGCAGAAGAAAACCTGAATAGAGCTATAGTCCCTGTAACACCCTTGCTTTTTGAAAGTGACCCGAGTGACCATAGCTTTGATTCTACACATGTTGATAGTCCCCAGGCGTACTACATGCAGTCTCCAGAACATGGTGAGTCCTATTACAGCGAAGAGCCAAATGAACCTAGTTGGGAGTCAGATTATACAAACGTCATGTATGCAAACCCCAACCCTAGGCCTCAACCTAGGCAGGTAAGACCCCCATTCCCAAGAGGACCGTGCTACAGATGCCAAGGAGATCACCTCATTCGTGATTGCCCCTTACCTCCACCTACACAAAACCAGTCAGTGACGATCCAAGGCTTCTGCCAAGATTGTGGAAAAGAGCATCTCTTACGAGATTGCCCAAAGAACCCTAATAATATGCCAAAAATCACTCCCATTAATGTGATTGGGTTGGTTGTAGATTCCTCAGGAAGTGTCACTTCCACTGCACCCGTACAGGTAGTCACGAGAGCTCAAGCAGTGCAGCAAAACCAAGGGGTAGGCAAGGAAAAGAGCCCAGATGCTAGCGATACTGAGAGCCAAAATAAAAAGAGAACAAGAGCTTGGAGAGATAGTTGCGAACGCATGAAAAGGCAATGGGCAAAGAAGATGAGCGAACTTGAGGAAAGTCTACGAGAAACCAAGGCTAAAATCATAGAGATCACATCTCAACCGCACTCTCACACATTCCCACCGCTACCATCCCCATCACCCTCCATCCCTCCACCCTCTAAGACACCCCACGTAACCCACCCACCACCCCAAGCAGGATCAGTATTAGCTGATCCCACTCCTGAAGACATAGACATGATGCTTAAAGCATATCAGGCCAGAATCCAAGAAGGGCCAAACGTCACGGATCATGACAAGTGCTATCCTAGAGCTAACCTAGAGATAGAAAGAACCAAGTTGTGCGCGAAAATGGTCGCATTGGCTCAGACTATGTTTGAAGCCAGTCGCCTTTTCAATTACTCGGGCTCAGCCAAGACGCAATTACACTTGGATGGACTCCTAGAGAAGTTAGAGGGAATAATTGCAAGATCTGCCAAGGAAGAGAAAAATCAAGAAAAAGATAAAGCAAGCAAAAACATGACCCATCCCCCATCGGAAGTTTATGTGGCCAATTCCACTGAACCAGACAACTTCCCCTCCTTGGAAAGAATAGAGAGGCTAGTTGCACAATCAGAAAAGGAACCTGCCCCTCAAAGAAAGGAAAGGGCAAGAGAACGGATAAGCCAGCCTCTTCAGGAAGCCCATGTGCCTCCTCAAGAAGCTTATCTTTCCCCCCAAAAAGCAGATGAGCCTCCCTCGAAAGCTTACGTACCTCCACAGGTTGCCTACATTCCTTCTCAGGGAGCGTATGAGCCTGTTCGGAAAAGTAATAGAATAAGTAATCCTTCCCAGGAAGCTTGTGCTCCAGCCATCTATGAGAACGAGGAGAGAGCCAACGATAGAATAAGCCCTCCTTCCCAGGTTGCTTATGTACCTAATTCTACGGGGCCAGACACTTCTTCTTCTATGAATCGGTTTGCACCAGACTTCCTACGAGAGATTCAAGAAGACAAATGGGATAACGAAAGTGAAGTCGCCCCTCCCTTTGAACTTGTGGATGATGCACACGACCAATTCCCACAAGACATCCCATCTATTTACGGGGAACATGAGAGTACTCAGTCTCACGAGAGATTGGACTTTGAGTCTAATTCCATACAAGAGTTACCCCACTTCACAGGCCCATGGGAAGCAAAGTCCACCTGTATGAGAGCACCTATAGTCATGGTAAGAAACGAAGATTCAGTCATACCTAGGAACACAGAGGTAGTGAAGAACACTAACGTGCAGTGCAATCTCAAGTTAGAAGAGCTACTCAAGGTTAGACCTGAATTATGGAAACATGTCGCCAAACAAGTACCAGAAATAGCCAAACCTCGTTCCCAGGTAGGATCCCATACGACGGTGCCAGAAATTCCATTGGACAAGATAGGAGATATGTGTGAAGGTGAAGAAGGGAACACCTATCTTCCCATCACCTACCAGGAGTACACCACCAAGGCAATTTTGGACTCAGGTGCAGGAGTTGCAATTGCCACCACTTCCCTATGGAAGCGTTGGGGCAAGCCAGCACTCAGACCAACGAGAATGAAATTGCAGATGGCCGATGGTCATATTGAGAGACCCTTAGGATTGCTAGAAGGAATAACTCTCACCACTTGTGGTGTCGAGTTTGAGCACACATTTGCCATATGTGACTTCAGCAAAAATCATGCCTATGAGATGATTTTGGGAAGACCATTTATGCGACAGTTGCAAGTGGTACAGGACTGGGGAACCAATTCTTTGTACTTGCAACACTTAGGTGTTACGACCAAAGTCAATCTCAAGGATTACTCTCATAGAGATGTCCCTCCTATCCAATGGAATCCCATCCATAGAAACAAGGATGATACAGAATCGGTGCATTCCATAGGGTCTGGATCCTCATGGATGCATGAAGACACTCACTTATGGATGTGCAAGGTAGCAATAGAAGAAGAGAAGAGAGAGAAAGCCAGAGAGGTAGGTGCAAAAGAAACACATAGATCAATTCAAGACCCAGCCTATGCAGATGTAGTTTTTCCTGATGAGGAATTTGAACCCCATGGCTGGGCAGAAATCTTAGCAACAATGGACGTGGCCATCAATGAAGAACAATGGACACCTCACTGTGATGAGGATGGCTATGATATTTCAGTCTTCTCCATAGAGCCAATCATGGGAGAGGCAGTTCTAGAAGAATGCGAACCTAGACCTGATGCATTTGAGGATGCAAGTGACTCCGATCTAGAGTCAATCATTATGGACCCACCATTTGCATCAGATGAAGAATACTTCCATGAAGTAGAATTTCAACCCCAGAGGCATGGAGAGCTTACAAACGATGTAAGATTAGCAACACATGTGACCCCGAAGGAAGAAGGAAAGAAACGAAAGAAGAGAGAAGCCTCACCAGAAGAGGAAGAATCTTTGTTTGAGGTCCCGGAAAATTTTAAGAAGTATGAGATAGACGACAGGAGAGTCATGATAAGAATGCCTAAACGAGAGGCACAAGTAGGAGAGGCCTATGATAACAAAGAAACCACCAAGAAAATAGTAGTGGCCATAGAAGAAGGAGAGGAGAGATGCACGTACATAGGCCATGACCTAACAGAGGAAGAAGAGCATGCGTTGATAGCCTTGCTAAGAGAATACAGAGATGTATTCGCTTGGAGTTACAAGGATTTGAAAGGTGTTGACCCCGATATATGCTCACACACTATCCCCATGACCTCAGATGCTAAACCCTCTAAGCAAAAGCCCTATACTTATAACGATAATTATGCTGCTAAGATCAAAGAAGAGATAGATAGACTGGTTGAAGCTGGATTTATCTATGAAATCGAGCACACTGAATGGGTATCCCCCATCGTAGTGGTGCCCAAGAAGAATGGCAAGCTGCGTGTGTGCATTAACTTGAAAAAGGTTAATGCAGCCACGATTCGAGATAACTATCCGCTTCCCATCATAGAACATCTCTTAGAAAGAGTGGCAGGCAAGGAAGTGTACAGCTTCCTTGATGGATTTTCGGGCTACAATCAAGTAGCCATAGCTCCAGAGGATCAGCATAAGACAGCCTTTGCCACAGAATGGGGCATTTTTGCCTTTCGAGTAATGCCATTTGGGCTTACCAATGCATCAGCTACCTTCCAGAGGCTGATGTGCCATGTATTTAAAGAGTTCCTGAGGAAAAACTTAGAAGTTTACGTTGATGATCTTTGTGCTCATTCCAACATTAGACAAACCCATATCCTTGAGCTCAGACAAATCTTTGACAAATGTAGAGAATATCAAGTCCGCCTAAACCCCGAAAAATGTGTTTTCATGGTCAGGCAAGGCAAGATTTTAGGGCACATAGTGTCAAAGAATGGCATATCTACTGACGAAGAGAAAGTGAGAACTATAGCAGAGCTACCTAGGCCAAAGAATGTCAAGGAAGTACAAGCTTTCATGGGGCATTGTGGTTATTACCGATGATTTATACACATGTATGCTGTCATTGCAAAGCCCATGTACGAACTTCTGACAAACTTTGAGTGGACGGATGAATGTGAGAATTCCTTCCAGGAGCTTAAACGAAGATTATGTTCAGCACCAATCTTGACCACACCAGATTGGAATAAGCCTTTCCATGTTCATGTGGATGCATCCAATTATGCCATTGGTTGTGTACTTGCTCAACCTACTGGTGAAGGTAATATGGATCTTCCAATTGCCTATGCCAGTAGACAGTTGAATGCGGCTGAACGGAATTACACCACTACAGAGCGAGAAGGATTAGGCATGGTATATGCAGTTAAGAAATTTAGACACTATTTGCTTGCAAATAAGTTTAAATTTTTTACTGATCATCAAGCATTGTTATACCTCGTAAACAAGCCATGCAATACAGGAAGACTAGTAAGATGGTTTCTCTTGCTCATGGAATATGACTTTGAAGTTGTGGTAAGGAAAGGTAGGACTCATTTGAGAGCTGATCATCTTTCTAGGCTCACATCGGGAGAAGCCCCACAAGGAGTATCGGATGATCTTCCTGATGCTTACTTGTTTAATTTGGAAGTGGTGCCGCAGTGGGCCAAGCCATTGGTACCAGTATTGACATACGGGCCTAATCATCCAGTGGTAAACACACGGAATAGAGAGGTTGTAAAAGCCCAAAAGTACCACATCATGGCAGGAAGCATGTACAAGCACACAGATCAAGGGATCTTGGCTTGTTGCGTAGAAGAGGATGAGTACGCTAAATGGTTGCAATTAGCACATGTAGGTGCGTTAGAGCAACACCATTCAAAGCAACGAACTTTACAGACTCTAAAGAGATTCGGAGTGCATTGGCCAACTATGGAAGCGGATGTCCAAAAGTTGTGCAAGGAATGCCCAATCTGTTGCACTAAACCACCAGTGGAACACGCCACTCTTTTCAAGTATCCATTGTGCCAGATTGGAGTGAACCTCTAGTATCCTTCCTAAGGACAAACACATTCCCTCCAGACATGACTCTGGCGAGGAAAAGGAGTTTAGAACAAGAAGCCCTGGATTACTCACTCATTGGTGATAATCTATATAAGCGTGGTAAAGATGGTTACCTGAGGCTATGTGTCCATGAAAGTGAATATCTGAAGATCTTGGAAACTGCTCACCAAGGTGTAGCAGGAGGACACTTTGGACCGGATCGGGTGATCAAGGCAATACTATTTGCGGGCTTCTGGTGGCCTACCCTTCACATGGATGCACATACCTATGTGAAACGGTGTGATGTCTGTCAGAGGACTCAGTATCCTATACGCAAAGATGAGATGCCACTGAAACCTATGATGGGTGGACGTGCATTTTCTAAGTGGGGAATAGACTTTGTAGGTCCTATTAATCCCCCAGCTAAAGGTTCTCATGCGGAATACATCATTGTTGCAACAGATTATCTAACTAAGTGGGTAGAGGTAAAGGCTACGACAAAGAACGATGCTCAAACAACTGCTAAATTCTTGTTTGAGAATGTATTCACGAGATATGGGCTACCTATAGAGCTTGTAAGTGATAGAAGCACTCATTTCTTGAACGAAGTGATTGAAAAACTACTCCAAGAATTCTTGGTAATACACAAGAAGTCTGCCCCCTATCACCCTCAAGCTAATGGACAAGCTGAGAGCACTAATAAGATCTTATGCAATGTACTGACAAAATTAGTGAACACAAAACGCTCTGATTGGGACAAACAGCTACACCATGCTGTTTGGGCATACCGAGTGGCCTACAAAACGGTACTCCAAGCCACTCCCTTTCAGATGGTATTTGGCCAAAACGCTGTGCTACCCTTGGACTTCTTGATTCCTACATTGAGAGTAGCACAAGAGCACGAATGGACAGGTCATGAACTCTCCTCTAGGATCTTTGACCTTGAACGATTAGGAGAAACAAGACTGAGAGCCGCTGCAGGAATATATGCAGCCAAGAAGAGACAGAAGGCATACTTCGATGCCCATGTGAAGGATAAAGGTTTGAAAGCAGGAGATCTAGTTTTAGTCTATACACTGAAACAACACGCAAGGAAGCTAGAAAAGAGAGGCTACGGACCTATGATCATCAATAGGATCGCCACGAGTGGAGCAGTACAATTAGCCACGTTAGAAGGTGATATTCTCCCAAACTATATTAGCGGTTGCAGAGTCAAGTTGTATCAGGAACCCCTCACGGAGGAAATGCTCAGCCGACTCAACACTGCTAAGAAACGCAAAGAGGAAGAAAAGCGAATTCGAGAAGAAGCTCAAGCAGAAGCTTTAGAACGCATCAGAAGGATGAAGTTACGAAGGCAAGGTAGAGATAAGCCTAGAACGAATGACTATGCAGATCAAGGATATCCTATGGCCATGTGTGAAGTCGCAGGAACAAGCTCGCATAGGATAATTGATCGACGTCCTTTCATAACCCTAGAAATAGGACAAGGAAAGAGTGCAAGGACCGTAAGAGCCTTGATTGACTCAGGTGCAGCCACTAGTGCTGTTAAATTGTCTTACTGTTAAGAGTTGCAGTTAACTGTCAATACTGTGGAAGCATATCTCATAGGATTGGGAGGCGTGGAAACCCCTTGCATGGGCAAGGTGGAACTTCCCCTCTACATTCATGATGAGGTAATGACAGTTAAAGTACTAGTGTGTCAAGATAAGGATCTCACTGAACCTCTTCTCTTGGGTCAAGACTGGATCTATGACCAAGCAGTCAACTTAAACCTAAGAAGTGGACTTCTTCAGGTATGGGTCAATCATAGTCGAATTACAGTAGAATTAGATAATGGAGCACTCAAGGAACTAGGAAAGGCACAGACTCCTGGTCCCTCCAGGGGTGCACATGAAGTTGACCATGCTGTTCTTGTCCAAAACTATGTGTTGCAGAGGAATTATATTCTCAAAAAAGGAGTCAGGGATGCAACGGAACTCCCTTCTTTTCCAAAGGCCAGAAGGAGGCAGCAACCAAAGGTGGATCAAAGGCAGAAGAAGCAGAGTACTACCTATGCCGGAAATCAAAAGTACCTGCACAGAAAAATGTCTCAGCAAGTAAACCAAGTGTGGGTGCGGAAAGGCGAACACCCGGTTGAACTCAAGCCAACCACACGGGCAAAGCCTCTTATTAGTAACCAACAACACGACACTAACAAGAAGTCTTTCAGAAATTCTTCTGCTAACGTGAAATCTATTTGGGTGCCCAAGCAGTCGATGAAGGCTAGCTCACACTCAAGACAAATTTGGGTGCCTAAGGCTTGTTTGCGGGCTCAAATAGCTACACCAGGAACACACCCTACACAGCACGATCCATTCACTCGCACAGTCGGCATCCACTCGTTTTCAACACTCACGAACACACCAAGGCCCATGAGAATGCATATAATCAATTGTAAATGGGTCCCTAAAAGGCCTCATTTTCAAACCGAGACACCGATAAAGATCTCTAGAGTCTCTACGAAACCGAGAACAAGACCCATCCACTGCATTTGGCAGCCTAAGACCTGTAATAAACCCCCCGACCCCAATTTGTAAATTCATCCCCACTTACTAACTGCATTAGTCTCCTAGGATTACCCAAGCACTAACTACACACACTGTCTTCGTGCACTTACTAACCACTAACTCACCATCTACCTCATGTTAATGTTGTAACGGGGACAACAACGGATTTATTTCTGTCCATGACAATGTTAACACGTGATTCTATATTCTCACAGAATCAGAAGCAAAGAAGTAAAATGGCAGAAGCGACAGGGTCGGGCTCACAAGTAGGGATACTTACTGCAGGAATCGATGTGGATAGTCTACCTGTGGATGTGCCACCAACTGAACGACCTGTAGAGCTGCAGCACCTTCAGCAAATCCCGGTGCCGGATCCACCCACAGGGATCACAGAAAGAGTCCATGCCAATTCTCATTGGTTCAATGGCATGCCAGGTCCATTAGGAGAGGCCAAGTATATCTGGGAGTCTAAGTGCGAGTATGATAGATCATGGGTTCGATTCCAATTTTTCTCCAAGGAGTTTGAGACTTTACAGAACACCGAGGATCTCCAGACTATATGGCAACGAGCAGGGCTAGCAGAATACTTTGAAGCCCCACTACCTAAACCAAATCTCCTCCAATGCTACTATTTGGTCTCCACATTACAAGCTAATGAAGAAAAGGACAAACCCAGATCATTTGTTCTTCCCTCCTTGCTGGGCAACAACGAGTTGAAGAGGTTTGAACTTACTGTGGAGTTGGTGAGCGATGCTTTGAATATGCACGGCACACATGTACCCTCCGAAAAGGATGCTCTCGTTCCCACTAACATGAAGGATAGGAAACTGTTGAAGCTTAAAGACATGGAAGCACTCACACCAAACGTGTCCATCCCTCTCCGTATGTGCATGCAACATTTTGCTTTTCCCGGCCAAGACCGCTTCACACAACCACACAAGAGAATCTGGTTCGCTCTCTACTTAGCGGAAGCAGGTGCGTTACCAATTAAGCTACCGGTATGGATTATAGATCAATTGTATGAAGCAAACAAAAGGTCTTCTAGGAAATTAGTGGTGAACGGTTGCTGTGCAATCACACGCATTATTTACCGGTGCCTAGCATACGATGTTCCCATTGAACGTGCCTTAACTTGGGCACAATTACAAATGTTTAAGAAGCTCAAGACGTCCACACATCAATCCAAGCGCATGAGGGGTGCGATCCCTTGTGTCCAGACAAGGGAAGTTTTGACTACTCCTGAGGTATCGCCACGAAGGGAGACCACTGTACCTCCCTTTACCATTAGGATACCCAGGTCGGGATCTGAAACTACGACACAAGCTACCCCATCGGCTCCTCCTGCTCCACCTGAATTTGAATTTGCCGCAACTGGAGATGCTGAAGGAATGGACCCCCAGGACTTCGAAGCATTCTTACAAAGTACACAATTCTCTGATGTGGAGTTTTATTCAGATGCAGAGGAACAAGGCACATCTTCACGAAGAAGAAGAAAGTCTACAGACGGCCGACATGTACATTGGAGTGACACTCAACAAGGTCAACAACAAGGACACCTAGAAGAAGAAGGAGCGTATGAAGAGGAGACCACTGAAGCCCCAGCCTATACAGCAGAACTCCGAAGGCTGTATCAAATTATGGAAAGAGTGCGATCGCAACAACTGCTCACTGAACAGAGCAGCAGAGTACTCATGACTCAATTGTTGGAAGAAGCAGGAGTTGACTCAGAATATAAGGAAGGTCTCTTATTGATGGCAGAAACATATGGGGTAGTGGAAGCAGTGCGCACTGCCATTCGGAGGTCTCCAGTTCAATATGATCCACGAAGGTTCCAGACACGACCACGCTCAGGTAAGAATATCCAGATTCCCATCACAACTGCAGAAGAGCCAACTATTACATCTGAACCCATCAGGACAACCTCCCAAGCAACCGAAACGGCTAGCCAAGAGCACCCAGTCACCCATGAGGAGTCCACCGAGCCATTACCACCCACACCCCCACCATCGCCTCCTAGAGCAGAAACAGTTGAAATCACCTCGACCACTCAACCCACCGAACCAACCTTCATCTTCCGTACTCCCATCTCTAGTTCCACCCTATTCTCTACCTCTGATAACCCGATCTTTGAAGCAACCCCCATCACTACGCAATCCACCGAACCGCTCATAGAGCCTGCCCTAGGACAACCATCCCCCATGCCCTCAGCCATAGGTCATCCTGACCCTAGATCCACATTCATGGGTTTTCCTGCTACCACGCAACCCTTCATGCCCTCCTCAAACCTACGACCTCAACCCTCGACCTCTATCTCTCCATTTCTACAATCCCTCCATGACCTCCTGGCTAGAACTTTTCAACCCAGGTCTCAACCATTTCCTTTCTTTTCAGCTCCCCACCCCACTTCTCATCTATTCACCACTTCCACACACACACCACCTACCATTCCAATGTATATGGCAGACCCCACACTCGCACCCACTCCTGAAGGTATGGACATTTCACCACCCACGGCACCTCCCCCCACGATTCCACCTCCTCCCATTCCCCCTCCACCAATTTCACTCACACACACGACTTCCATAGACACATCATTCACTGTTCCCCTTCCCCAATTCCCTTCCCATGCATCTCCCACTGTAAACACCACCCACTGATCTATAGGAAATGCATTGGACACCATGCTGGCTTGTATATCAAATTTAAGGACAGATTACATTCAGCTCCAGCAACAGAACGAACGCCTGCACGAGCACTCAGAGACACTACAGCACCGCCTCGCGGCACTAGAGGAGGAAAATGCTCGTCTCCACACACAGTTCCAAACTCTCCAAGAAGCTCATGGCATATTGGAGGTACAGTTACAGAACACCGATCAAGAAGCGATACAGGTGGTAGAAGGTCACCTACGGACACAGCTGGAACGCAACTCAAAACTTCAGCGAAATATGGCTCTACTCAAACGCCATCTTGCAGCCGCTCAGGAAGAGAATAGACGCCTGCAAATACAAAATCAAGAGAACCTGGAGGCAGCTATTGAGAGCACACCGGGGGCACCCATCAGCCCATCCAAGTTTCAGGCAGTGACCCCCGATAATATCAAGATCATATTGGAAGACTATGCCATGCTGCTTGAAGCACATGATAAGCTATCGGAGGAACTGGGACAATTGAAGCAGAAACACCAAAAAGGACCAACAACAACCTCTCCAACCACCCCCTCCGCGGCTTCACTTCTCACAGACTCAGAGGCCATAAAAGATCTCCAGAAACAGGTCACTGAATTGCAAACACGTCTACTACAATATGAGAGACCACCTTCCCCTCCAGAGGCTCCCACTGACGAAGAAGTAGTGCACATTCCTGTGGAACAAACGTTTGACGAAGAATACGATCCACAACCATTCCCAGGAGGCCAACAAACAGAAGAAGCTCAGGACACATTCGAGGCACCACGGCCTCCATGGCTACGTCAAGTGGAGGAAATCGGGAGTTCGCACGAAGAGCGCACAGTAGTGCAAAATTAGGCCATGAGGGTCATAGAGGAAACTGTGCTACAATCGGCTTACTTCAAGAACCTGTCATCGAGACGCCTGATCCTCTCATCTGAACTCCAATACAGGCCGTATTATATTATCTTGGCTGATTATAATGCAGAAATACAGAGAGTCACAGGTCAGATTCCTACCTTTGCGACCCAATTTCAACCCGAAGACCTTCCTCTAGAGGTGCAAAAAGGCAAAATTTGTCAACCCACCTGGCGGCAGAAACTTCTAGAGACATATCCAGAAATGCTACGCACATGAAACAACGCGCCTTTACACCTCCTATACAATCCATGCTACGGTCCAGTCCCACGCCGCAGGTCTTGGAAGGCATTCAATATCAAAGTACAGAACAACGCGCAATGCAAGGAATGGCTGAACTACCCGTACATTGCGCCACCACAGGGACCACCGTCGATAGCATACATGATGGGAACCATTCGCCACTGGATGCCGCGCTTGAAGCCCATGCAAGATGTAGCAGCGCAAATGATGCTTAAAATCTTAGATATGATGCAAGTAGTCCTGAAAACTTTTAGAAACGCAGCCGCACCACAAGTACGTCTCTCGGGGTTTAGCAATGGAAATTATGACTTGGTGTATGACATGAGCACCACCCCCAGTATTCGTGTGGCTTACGCCTGGCATGCACGCATCAAATACCTCCCTGCCTGTTACAAACAGACCTTCGAAGAAATGTTCAGATCAGGTTTCTGGGAGTATCACTCGGAGATTTTCGCACCGAAGCCAACACATCTGCTCCATCTTTTTGCTTGTGAACAAGCAATGTACTCTGAGTACTACACCACCCCGCAACTAGAGGCCCCTGGTGCAATAAATTGGGATGCATTGGAAGTTGATCTAGCAAGAGGCTTAAGGATAGGAGAACATGAACTGGCCACCAATGTCATCCAATACTATATCGACCACCCGAGAGAACAAAGGTCTGTCAGGGGCGACAGACGCTAGGAAGGGGGGCGTGTTGGCATACAAAGCAACAGAGGAGTCATGCACAATACGGCAACAAAGCCAAATCATTTTTTTCCCACAGACTATTTACGACTCAAGTGATTTTAATCACTACACAAACATTGTAAATCCCGTTTTTGGTAGAATAGACTCCATTTTGTGCAAGCCGAGGAGTCCTCGAGCTTGAGGAGTATTAGAACTAGCGACATATCAATTTTCATAATTTTTAGACTCTGTTTGAGCCCTCAAATAGACTCTAGAACCTAATTTTTAACTAGGCCGGACACTAGGTCTGGACAAGACCAAAGCTAGTTAGAAAACTATAAAAAGAGCTAGAGAGCTCATTTTTGGGGTTAGATTGTTTGTGAATTGAGCTGATGTAAGAGACCTTTTGATTAATGCAAAGAACTCCATTGTTCCTCTCCTTGTTCTTGCCTTGTGTGCGCGTGTGTGTGTATGTGTGTGCATGCTTGTGTGCTTCTCACTCACGCACTTGTGCCTTCACTTGCTCATAGTCTTCATACTAGTCCTCACGTCTCCACGGATTGACAATTATGAGGTGAATCTTCTCACGTTGGTACTCACCATTGTGCTAGAGTGACAGCTCATAACTTAATCAATCCAATCAATCAATCATTTAGATAATTTACAACTCTTTTTATCATTCTACAGTCCAAACATCACTTAGCCAAAAAAAAAACATTGAAATAAATTTGAAAAAAAATTATTGATGTACACTTCCTGAGGAATTTCATCTCGACAATGTCAACCTCCTTAATGGGTTGTTTATGCATCTTAGACTCATTGAAAATGACATCACTACTTTTGATCACTAATCATGTTTCAGGATCCGATAAGCGATATCCAAATTTGTCGACCATATCCAAGAAAAAAGAATTTCTTTGACTTATGGTCCAGCTTTTGTCTAAGATTCTTGGGTATATGAACATATGCTTCACATCCAAAAACTCAAAGATTATCATAATATGATGGCTTCCCTGTCCATAACTCTTGTGCCACTTTCAAACCTTTGGGAGTACTCAATTGAAGCCAACGGAAGCCATTTTCTGAAAGTAGGGAATACCTTATCCTTCGCTTTGATAGGATATACCTAGACTTTTCTAGTCGCATCATCTATGAAAGTGACAAAGTAAAGAGAACCACCTAATGACCTTGTGGGCATAGGGCCACACACATCTGTATGAATGAAATCTAAAGGCTGAATTGAAGAGTCAAGGTGCATCTTGTGCACATTCCTAGTTTTCTTTCCATATTGACAATGCTCACAAATTGAAAAATCAAAGAAAGATAACACAGGTAAGTAGCCAAAACAAGAAAGATATTCCACTACGTGATATATGGCCTAAATGGCCATGCCAAATACAAGCCATATGCTATTCAGTAACAGCTAACAAGTGTCCTTTCTATGATACAAATAAAGGATAAAGTGATCCAACTATGCTTCCTTTTGCAATAACCATATTGCCCTTTGATATATGAAAGGATTGAGCATAGAAGACCTTGTGACCAAGTCATCAAGTTGACCAACTGACATCATATTGTGTGATAACCGAAGTACATGCTGTACATTATGCAAAGTAAATTTTGAACCATCAATGAACTGCACAACCACATCTCCAATCCCGACAATGTCACACTAGTAAGAGTCACCAAGTCTCATAGTACCAAGAGACTTTGCTACAGAAGTAGAAAACCATTCTCTCTATGGTGTCACATGGAAAGAAGCACCAAAATCTAGCAACCATGTGTGGGAAAGAGAGTCAGGCATAAGAGCCTCAGTAAGCACAGTACTATCAAGTATCAACGCATTAGCATCATCAGAAATAGCATTGATTTCTTCAATCTTCACACTCCAAGTAGATGGTGTAGGTAGTTGTTTAACATGCCCATCAATATTTTGCACTTTACCTTTAGCATTCTTTAATGCATAGTAGTATTTCCTCATGTGTCCTTTCTTATGACAATAATTGCATTCGATATCCCTCTTCCTTGATTTACTTCTACTCTTATTTCATTGACCATTCTTTTCCTTGTTCTTGCTCCTATCACATTATTGATTCCCTCCTTGGTAAGAATCAAGAACATTATATGCATCTTATTGTATGCATCTTCATTCTGAGTGCCAACCATAGATTTTCTACGAATCTCCTCACTCAAAGTGCTCCACATATGTCATCATAGACCAATTTATTACCAATTGTACTATTGATAATAGCAATGCAAAATAACTTTCATTTCATTATCCATGTCCTTTTTCTAAGCCTATAACTGAGAGAATATAGCATCAAATTCATTTAGATGGGAAGCAACACTATCTATGTCCTTCATGCAAAGCTCATATAACTTTCTCATCAAATATGCTTTATCTGATGTCATTTCTTTACATATGTATTGCATAATTTCTCCCAAAGCTTTCTGCACTTTCAGCAAATATAGCATCAAATTCATTTAGATGGGTAGTAACACTATATGTGTCCTTCATGCGAAGCTCATATAACTTTCTCATCATATATGCTTTATTTGATGTCATTTCTTTTTCATATGTAGTACATAACTTCTTCCAAAGCTTCTCTACATAACTTCTTCCAAAGCTACTTTGCACTTTCATAGTCCAATACTATAAAGTAAACATTATCTATTAGGTGCAATCAAATGGTAAACCTAACCATTTTATCCAACTCATCCCAATCATCTTCATCCATATCAGCAAGCTTCTTTGAGATTCCATTTATTGGCTTCCATAGCCTCCTCTGAATCAGAACATCCATGATTCTTCCATATAGAAAAGTTTGTGCCATCAAATTTTTAGATCTCAAAATGTTCTTTACCTTGCAAGTTATAGCTCCTTCTGGGAATACTGACACTAGATTATGATCCACCAGATGTGTTTGAGATCTCTGATGCCATGATGATCGAGAACTGACCAGAATGATAATGGAGCTAGAAGAGTCCAAACACCACTAAGGCTAAATGAGGATGGCCAAGTGTCAAATTTCGGGAAATTAACAAAGTCTCCCAAAGAAATGGATTAATGAATAATAATGATCAACCAAAAGGATTATGTGGCTCACACCAATAAGTGTATCCAGGAGTAAATCGACAATTGTATAGTTGAAAAAACAAAAAATCTGAAAACTTTTTGCCAAAATCTTGTTCATAGAATGAGCATATGACCAATGTGAACTCCTCATAAAACTGCATAGGTAATCACTAACTCCATAGCGTATAATCAGTTAATCGAAAGAAGCCAACTTGGCTTATCGAGCACCTATGAACAACCAGCATACATCTCTTATGGCGAGGTTGGTAAGTCTTCCACCTACATCACCGAAGAGACCCTGACATCTGGGTGTCTCCCAATTAAGGAAACCTCACTAAGACCCTCTTTATCAACATCAAAGGCTTTATGCAAAGAAAAATGTACCTGCTATATCAATGACCACAGGAACATAGATAAATGATATTCACAGAAGCGCAAGCATACATAATGTGTATGTGCTCAATATATGCAATAAAGTGTCACTCAAAGGCTGAATTCACAGCCCAAACACTAGCCAACTGCACTTGCAAGTGTTTGTCAGCTCTATTCTTTCAACTCAAAAAACTTACATAAACTTATGCTAGTTGCTCCACCGCAACTAAAACCTTATAAGAAACCTATAGATACAACGAGCTCTCTTGTTGATGTCCTTGAACTTGTGTAAAAAGAACTATGTGCAAAAGAAGTCAAAAATGGCTCCAAGATCACCTCAAAAATGCTCCAAACTAGGCTTCGAAAGCAAAGAGTGAAGATTTGAGGGACCAAAACATATTCAAGGTAATGTTAACCTTAGTCTTTCCCCTTCTTGAGACACCACAAGAGTGTAGTTAGTGGTAAGAGGGCTTGTCGATTAAGCAAGCCTTGAAGGAAACAAACGAGGATGGGTGACCTCCCAAAAAATGTCGAGAATCTCCATCTTCCTTGATCGTTGAGATCCTCCCTCATGCATAGCCAATGATACCAATGGTGACTTCAATTTGGATGATAAGATATGCCAAGGTCTACACCTTTTGTCACTGCCTTAATCATAAGCATTGGGTGGATGGGGAGATGCTCCCTTCACTCGCACAAACGGAACAAATCTTTTGCATCGAAATGCTCTAATATCAGTGAAGTATTTCGATGGCGATGCACCATGCTAAACTCTCCTTCTAAAGAGTTCCACGATGATGTCCTCAGAGTAAAAAATGAGCTCCAAGCATCACACACATTATTCCACACAAAAGCTACAAAATATGCAAAAAATGCTGCATAGGGAGCACGAAGATAGATTTGGTAGATGTTAGATTTGGTAGGTGTTAGAAATGCAATCGAATTTACAGATTGTGGCTGACCAAGCCACTATAAGTTTTATTAAAGAACATATATGAAAAGTGTCTAGTAATCATTTGCCAACCATCAAGAGAAAGTAATACCTAACTCTGTTAATTTTAAATCCAAGCCAGTGCGAATCCAAGGCAGGAATTCACACATCACCCATGCAAAAAACAACCCCCCCTCTAAAACTTTTGAACATATATGATAGTAATCATTTGCCAACCATCAAGAGAAGGTATATATGAAAAGTGTCTAGTAATCATTAAAGAACATATATGAAAAGTGTCTAGTAATCATTTGCCAACCATCAAGAGAAGGTAATACCTAACTCTGTTAATTTTAAATCCAAGCCAATGCGAATCCAAGGCAGGAATTCACACATCACCCATGCAAAAAACAACCCCCCCTCTAAAACTTTTGAAGCTTCCACTGCAACCAAACGAAGATGCTTTAAAAATACTAAGAATAGTTATGTTTTTTTTTTTTAAAAAGGAAGTTCAACCTTAGCCTAATCTCCCGGACTTTAATTATATAAAGAGAAAAAGTTACAAGTGAACGGGACTAGTGCCCATGGGACCCCCCGAATCCCACAACGCAGGGGAGAAGTCTAGCAAGCTACAAGGCATTACAAATGAGGTGGATAACATTATCATCACCCTCATGTGGGACCCATTTGGGTTTCAACTTGTTGTTTTCCAGGAGATAAATACAGTGATGTCTAAACGGTGGTGAACTTTTGACTCGGGAGATTCTTTTACCAAGGAGAAACAAGGATTTCTCGATCGACCATTCCTTAGGAGTTTGGTCGAAATTGACGGCACAGCGCTCTCTCCAAATCTTCCAGAGAGCCTCGCCTCTGATGGCATTCCATAGCCTCGAAGAGCATCCAATCGCCTCACCCAACATCACTTGTTGCCAGTTGATTTGACTCGTAATTCTCAAAACTCGGGACACGTGATGCCAGACAACACGGGACTTGGGGCAGTCAAAGAACAGGTGGGCTAAATCTTCGATGCACCGATGACAACGCTTGCACCATGGCGGCACACCACAGATTTTGTTAGCCCTTGCATTGGTCCAGATTCCTTTATGCAAGACCTGCCACATGAGAACGGACTTTTTGACCTCAATTAGGGGGTGCCAAAGAGACATGAATTTTAGCTCCCACCGAAGTTTGGTCCAAGCAAGGCACCATCTCTTGTTAAGGGTGTGGTGAACATCCACTTCCCCTTTGAAGTTCGGGATTCTGGACCGTTTCTTACCATTGCTCCATTTGAGGCCCTCCGAGCAAGGAGGATCCTGACCGCAGAGAAGGCGGGTAGTAGAGCGGTCCCAGGCTAAACACCTGCTTTGAAGAAGAGTCCATTCCTCAAAGGTAATGCTAAGTCTCGGATCCAAATCTTCGAACCTAATCCACTGGCGGGTCTCTTGTTTCCAGAGCTGTTTCCACTCTTTGAACCCCTTGTTCCATAACCGCCTTGCAGTTTGGAGGTTCCAAGAATCCACTCCCCGAATGCCACTGATCGGGAACCAGATAGAGTCATTTTGTCTTATGCCAGCTGCCCACTTCCAATCATCACTGATTCTGATGAACTGTTTGGCCTTGTTCCAATTCTTCCATAAGGAACACACGAGGCTAGAGCCTTTAGGGCAGACTGGGTGGGGGGAGAACAAAAGAGTGAGAATCCCTATGTCCTTCCAACCAGGGAGGCCGACAAAGGTAAAGTCTCCCGTGTTTCTGAAGATCAATTTAGCCCAAGAGGACTCCCTATTGCTCCAGGCCTTGATAAGCCATTTAGCCGCCAGTTTGTCAGCTAAAACAGCAATATCCAAAATACCCAAGCCCCCTGAGTCTTTAGGGCTAATGCAAGTTTCCCATTTGATTTTGGGAACCCCCCTTCTGTTTGGGTCCCCAGTCCAAAGGAAGTTCCTGCAGATTCTTTCTACTTTGGCCAAGTCTTTCTCCTTAGGTCTCCAACACGAGATAAAGTAAATAATTGTAGATAACATAAAGGTGTTAATAACCATAGCACGCCCTGCCAGGTTGACTTGCATACCTTTCCATTGATTCAGCTTGCTATCCAACTTGGATAGCACCCAGTTCCATCGTTGTTCCATTGAGATATCGAAACCCATCGGAATGCCGAGGAGACGGAAGACTTGACCGCTAGGGATAACTTGACACCCCCGATCCACCAACAATTGGGGAGTAGGCCCGCTGATCGCTCTAAAAGCAGTTTTGGCATGGTTGATTTTTGAGCCTGATGCCATACAAAAGGTGTGGAGGCACCACCAAAACATCTCAATGCTATTTATATCGTTATGCACAAAGGCATTCATGTCATCAGCAAAAAGTCTCACAACCATTTGGCCGTGATTTCGAGGTAAGGAGAGACCCTTGAGATTGCCGGCGTCCATGTGATGCTTTAATAGGCAGCTGAGTCCATTTGAGGCGATAGCGAATAGTAAAGGAGCCAGAGGGCAGCCTTGCCTAATTGATCTTTTTAAACGAATGAGCTCAGAGAGCTTACCGTTGATGTTTATTCTGGTTGAAGCATTTCCAAGAAGCGTGGAAACCATCTTCGTAAACTTTTGGCTGCATCCAAGGTCTTTCAATGATTGAAGAATAAAGTCCCATTCCAATCTGTCATACGCTTTGTCGAAGTCGATCTTAATAAAAACTAGATCTTGAGCAGACTCCTCAGCAAAAGCAAGGCCTTCCCAAATATCAATAATTGCTTCAAGTATAGATCTACCTTTGATAAAACCTTTCTGGTCCTCGCACAGCCATGACTTTAAATGACAGGAGATTCTGTTGGCGATAACTTTTGCAATTATCTTGTATCCAGTTTGGAGCATGGTAATCGGGCGCCAGTTTTCAATTTTGTTCTTATCTCCCCGTTTGTGGATTAACTTGATGACGCCATTATTCAGGCACTCAGGGAGGGCACCGAAGGAGAGAGCCTCTTGCCACACGAGGCGCAGGGGGATGGCCACCTGAAGTTTGAAGGACTTAAAGAACTCATTGGTAAGGCCATCTGGACCCGGACTTTTCCCATTGGGAAGGGCATCAATAACCTCGATAATTTCATTCTCGGAGATGTTAGCATCCAGCAGAGCAATCAAGTTCTGTGGGATTCTGGTTTGAGCAACCCTTGAGATGGTTGCCATGGAGTCGCGCCTGTGGGGGGAAAGAGGAGTCGAGACCCCGAGAAGGTTAGTAAAATGTTCGACGATGATAGTTCTATTCTCCATTTCAGTGCGACATTCAGTTCCATTGTTATCGACCATTAGGGGGATGGAATCCCTAGCTTGTTTCCTTTTGAGGATGTTACACATCTCTTTCGTTGGTTTGTCCGCCTTCCCTGCCCACCACTCTTTGAAGAAAATTTGGAGATTTTTCCTTTGGACCTCCTCCTCTAATCTTAGCCTACCCCTGATTTTCAACAGACCCTGTTGGCAATGTAGCTTTCCTTTGTTCACCTCTTCTTCAAGCCGTGAGAGCCTCCGGTACACCATTTCTCTTCTTTTCTTTCGAATTCCTCTTATAGCCTTTTGAGTCTTGATTAGAATTTTACGAGTCCTTTCTACCGCATTTCTCCAGCACTTAGCCGGTTCATTACCGTAAGCAAAGGCTTCCGTCCACACCTCAGAAATTTCCTGGTGGACCGAGGGGAGGGAAAATGATGTCTGACAAGCCTGAAACCAAGGAGCTTTCTGGAGCATGGGAATTGGTTTGAAGGACAGAGTAATCGGATAGTGGTCTGAGATAGTGAGGTCCATGTGTTGAGAAATCGAAGGAAGACCCCACTGAAGGATGGTGTTCTGGTCGATGTAGCATCTATCAAGCCTTGCTTTCCTCAAAGAGTCCCCCGACTGGAGATTAGACCAGGAGAAACCCTGGTTGTCTTTCACTTCGACCAGGTCGAGATGGAGCTTGATTTTATCCCAAATCTCCTTCTCCTGACCGTCAATAATTTTCCCCTTGTTATTCCATCGGTCTTCAAGAGATTCAACCATGTTGAAGTCCCCACAAATCAGAACATTGTGTGAAAGGGAGTCAAGGGAAGCCCAAGTATCCATTCTGTCGTTATGTTACCTAGCATTTGCACAAGAGCAATAAATGGTATAGAATCCACACTTTTATCTCCAAGTTCATATATTTAATTCAGATCATGTCCATGTGTTGAAGAACAATCACCCACACATTAAAGAGCATCATAAGGAACTGTCTTGTCCTGCTGATTGACTACATTCTTAATAATATAGCTTAGATATTCAGTATACACCTAATCCAAACATCCACCACAAATATCCTCATTATAAGAACTGCTAGCTCAACTTAGATATTCAGTATACATCTAGCCCATACATCCACCACAAATATCCTCAGTATATGAACTGCTAGCTCAATTATGGAAAATTAAACTCCCAAAGAGTCCTTGCAAAGCAAACAACTTGATAGCTTGATGCATACTACTTTAATGAGACAAACTCCAACAGTGATTAAAAGTTGCTTTCATGGATGAAAAATACTTTAAAGGTAACACTGAAGAGCTCACCGTAGGTGGAGAAACCATTACATTGGAAACCACACCTGAAACATATTCACAAGCTTGCATAAAACCCATTCACTCATTCAGTTATCTTTCACAGGTGCATAGGGATTCCTGAGAAGCGTGCAAAATGTTAACACTCCACCGTAAGATAGAAGTAAGATATTTCAGTAAGTAATTAACAGACACGCTTGCCCTGTTCGAGTAAGCTGATAAATATACATACTACTAAAAGAAGTGATTGAAAACACTCTTTAACGCATAGCCATGACAAACTTAACATGTGCAAACAAATGTCTTTATCTGTAATTAGAAGCGCGAAGTTCAGGTTCATTGACATTCAGGCTTGAAACATGATACACATTAAAATTATGTACATTGAAGAGAGCGTATACCACAAATCTGAGTCCATGATTCTAAAGAGTCATGGTGCATCTACACAAAACTGATGTTCGCTGTATATTTACTACACATCACCGTTGAAACACAGTTTAAAAGTGAGAGATGTTGAATCAGAATATGAGAATACAGGTAATGTGCCATCTCTGACGTGAGAAGGCTTCATCGGCCTGGAGAGGCACCCATCAGCATCTGAATGTGATGATAAATGTAATCGACCGAATTGCAGGGTTCTTCAAACTCAGGAAGATGCTATTTCACACACCACATCAAAGAAGACACTATTTTACATTCAATTGATAGAGCAGCTTGAAAAGCCCTAATTACGGCAAAACTGCAATGACAGTATACTCTCTCTTAATACAATGAACCTTAGGTATAAGGCAGACGTGTTTGCTACCAATCCATTGTACACAGAAGCAGAGAAACACATTTTGTCAATCAAAACGACCTCAATCACTATTCTACTGAGCCAGAAAAATGTTTACTCAGACTCCAAAGGTAGATTATGCAATCATTAATCGCCAAATAAAAGCACAACTTAAAGCCTTCAAGCTCATCTGCATGCATTAAGCTGGCTGATTGTGCCTTTCACCTCTTGAGGTGGGGATGAAGGTTCAACCTCTCCCTATGGCAGGAGAGTAGTGAGCCCTAGGCCAGTAGCTTAACTGATTGGGCCTTTCGCCTCTTGAGGCGGGGGTGAGGGTTCAACCTCTCCCTATGAGAGGACAGTAGCGAGCCCTAGGCCAGTGTTCAGGCAGATTGAAACCAATTAAACCAGTTGTCTTCCGGCAGTCCTTCTCCCGTGTCACCTTCAGGGAGTTTAACCCCTGCTTTGTGGGATACGGGGGGTTCCATGGGTTCTAAGTCTGTTCACTTGTCCAGTAGTTCTTTCAATAAATTTGTTTCAATAAATTCAAACAAAGGGAGATAAGGAAAATCCTTAAGCCCCTCAAACTGAATTGACAATATATGTTTCTCCTCTTTATGGCGCTTATCTTCATCGCAATTCAACTGTTATGGCGCTGATCTTCATCGCAATTCAACTGTGATGACCACCGATAAAAATAAGTGCAACAATGCCGGACTCAACCACATACACTCTAAAGAAAAACATGAAATCATAGATCGTCCAACCAAACAGAAGATTAATGCCTCTGATCTGCTCGAAAGATCAGTAACAATGTATGCTTTCTCTCCGCATCCCACTTGCATTTAGTATAGTTCCAATACGACTGCTAACGGAAGTAGATCAGCTGCGCAATGAAACGCAAGCTCTTCTTCTGTTTAAGTGTTCCGGAGGCAGCACATGTTCTACTGATCCAGAAGTTGTGCTCGCATGAACTCAAAACATGGAATTTACAAATATTCATTATAACCAGCTTAACACCTCCAATCTGCTCGATAGCACTGACAATATATGCTTTTCCTCTTTACAGCACTTACCTCCAGCGTAGCTCATGAACGATTCCCACATGATGGATCTACTATGAAACAATACGGAAACACAAGCTGTGTAATAAACGATTTTCCTTTTTCAAGCGCTAGAAAAGAAACCATTAAAACAAAAAGCATTTGAGTAGCATAGTATGCGAGCCCCTCATTAACCAAATCCACAAACGTGCAGACAAGTGGATAACTTGTGGAAGAACCATACTCATGGATGTCGATAGAAAGAACGAAGAGGCAGATAAATTCTTTCACAGACAAATTTTGCGGAAAAACAGAAATATGACAGACATCCACGAGAAGTAACAGAATTTACAAATATTCATTATAACCAGCTTAACACCTCCAATCTGCTCGATAGCACTGACAATATATGCTTTTCCTCTTTACAGCACTTACCTCCAGCGTAGCTCATGAACGATTCCCACATGATGGATCTATTATGAAACAATACGGAAACACAAGCTGTGTAATAAACGATTTTCCTTTTTCAAGCGCTAGAAAAGAAACCATTAAAACAAAAAAATTTGAGTAGCATAGTATGCGAGCCCCTCATTAACCAAATCCACAGACGTGCAGACAAGTGGATAACTTGTGGAAGAACCATACTCATGGATGTCGATAGAAAGAACGAAGAGGCAGATAAATTCTTTCACAGACAAATTTTGCGGAAAAACAGAAATATGACAGACATCCACGAGAAGTAACAGAACAGAAAACCTAGAGGAAGCAAGAGCAGCAGATATTGATGAAATTTCGCATGACAGATGAAGCGAGCCTATGTGGACATGTGAGCTTCTTCTTCTTCTTCCTTCTTCTCTCATTTTCCTCTCCTGCGGAGACTTTCAACGTAGCACCTTGCGACAAGCGACGTCAGCTATCATCGCGGGCGCAACGAGTAATGCGACTACAATATCTTCGGTAGGGGTTTACAGGCCCCGAGCCCCTGCAGCCATAGTATGAACGGCCAACACGAGAGCACGGTACTCTGTCTCTCGATAAAGCACCATAACTGATATGACGAGCTTGAAGATAGCTGACTCCGAGCTGCCTTCGGTCCATCTCCTCCACATCCTCCAAAAGACCATCAACTCGGAACCCGCATTGCCCCGTCATGGCATTACAGTAATGGCCGACTCCAACAACGGCCGGAGAGGCCACAACGGCAGTAATAGCAACCACTGTCATGATCATTGCCAGAACGAGCACTCCCTGTGCCAAGTACCTCGTGTAGGAGAGCTTCCACGCCATATGCGCCTTTGCCAGCGGTAGCGCCTCCGGAATCACGTAGCTGTTACTCTAAAGCCAGTACCGCATCAGTACGCACAACGGATAGACGAGTAAGCTTCGGAAGGAGCGCAAGCTGTCGTGTAAGTTCTGTCAATGATGCGCGTGCACACGTTTGGATATGTGGGGGCTTGGGGGAGAGAGAGAGAGAGAGAGAATCCAAGAACCCTCAACAGCAAGCTAAGGAATGTTGGATGAGCAGCGAAGACAACTGTCGTGAGCGGCTCAAAAGTAGTGCGACGTGAGCCCACAGTGAAAACAATGGAGAGCATAAAGATGGTCCCAAATTAGAGCAACTCGATATGAGTCTACCGAGAGAAAGCTTCCAAATATGTGCGTGTTGTTGTGACCATGTGAGCTTGCGGGGCCGCGTTAGGAGACGAGAGAGAGAGAGAGAGAGAGAGAGAGAGAGAGAGAGAGAGACATCAAAGGCTGCCGTTGTAGCCTCCAAATAAGAAACAGACAGACGAAGGTTGCCGTTGTTATAACTTATGGGCCATGGCAACTGGCGACCTTGCCGGCGCGGTGGGAGAGAACGACTGTGTGGGAAACACCATGCATGAGAAGACGTAAAGACAGTGGAGGTTAGGTGAGCGGAGCCTGCAAGTGTTTAGTGCCGGAACGGGTGTAGGCTGACGAAAGAGCGTATGCTCTCGCCTCTGATGACAGTGATGAGCTCTCTATCTGTCAGTAAAAGACTAAATTTCACCACATCTCCGCCATGCCTGAGGTCTTACGCTTCCGAAGGTCCGATGTGGCATTGGACGAGGCGACGGTAGTCTTCCACAGGTTTCCATTGGAACTTGAAAGTTGACAGGTCGCCTGCATCGATTCGTCACACCTCTGACGTTTCTACAGGAGTCTAAAAATTTCAAATCTGTCTTCAGAGGTCCAACTCCCCTTGCGAGTAAATCCAGCGCAAAAATTCATCCCCTCTGTAAAGACAAATTTGTTTATTGAGTGCGAACTTCACATAGATTTTTTTTAACAAATGAAGAAAGAGATCTAATTTAATGAACAATGAGAAAATTATAAAAAGTTTGATAACAGATATCCTGGTTCGCTGGCCTGGTCGTGGGGCCTCTCGCCTCTTGAGGCGGGGGCGAGGGTTCAACCCCAGGCAGCAACATGTAGGGACATTTGAATCCCTGAAATTGTTGTATGTGGCTGTTGGCCACCGTTTGACCATCCCCGCGGTAGTTATGACCGCCGTTCAACTCAATCTTGTAAACCCCTGTTCTTGTGGGATAAGGGGGGTCCCATGGGTACTATGCCCTTCCTTGTACAGTTGTAATTTCAAAGTTAAAGTCCGGGGGAGTAGCCCTCGGCCGAACCTCCATTTAAAAAAAAAAAAAAAAAGTTTTGATAACAGATAAAAGAATAACAAAAGATGTTTCTCATCAAATGTTCCATAACAGAATGTCCATGTTTTTGGAGCTTCTTTTTTGTAATTCTGCTGCTAGTGGCTCTTGGCCCTTGCACAGTTTGTACTGCCCTTGATTAATCTAATTTTCCTGTTTTCTTTCAAAAAAAAAAAAGATGTTTCTCATGATTTTCTATATGCTTTCCCTTTTTTAACCAGCAACAAAGTTATCAGGTCGTCTCTGTCTGCTATTAAGCCTCCTAAGAACAGTAGGAAATAATTTTTTATTGTTTTTTTTATGGCTAACATCTGTATCTGCTCTATCAATATCAAAGGGTTGACTGATCCAGTCAGACCCAAAATGTTTAACCTTTGGCTTTCTTCCCTGCCTAAGTTGCCAGATATCATCTGCTTACAGGAAGTAAAAATCGGAGGTAATTCCCTCCTCCTTAATCTCAACATCTTATCTTCCAGATTTAAATGGTTTTTCACTAGCCACTCTGAAGGCAAAGGAGGCACTGCCATCGGTTTGTCTATTAATTTAATGCACTCTTTTATTTCCTATTCCTCGAGCCCTTCTAATCAATGGTGCTCCATTAAGTTGGGTAACCCTTTTGATATCTCGGTGGTTTTTGTTTATGCTTCGAACCATAATCAGGGTAGGATTTCGTGTTGGAAGGAAATCAGTAAAATGCAAGATCCTCTGATTGTTCTGGGGGATTTTAACATGGTCACTTCTGCCAAGGATAGATGGGAGGGGAAAGGGTATGTGATTAAGGAGGAAGAGTATGCTGCCTGGTCTGAGCTTTGCAATAACCATGACCTTGTTGATATCTCTCTTTCTACTGGCTTTACTTGGACTAACAAACAAGTGGGGGACTCCTTCACTACGGCTAGATTAGACAGATGCTATGTTAATCTCCCTTTTACTCAAGATTGTTGGGACATTAGTTCCGTTATTGACCATTCCCTCCTCATGTCAGATCACAAACCTCTGTTTCTTACGTTCAAAAAGGGGTTCCCTAATTATAGAGCTGGTTGGACCCACATTGACTGTAATATTCTCAAGCTCCCTAGTGTTTTGACCCAAGTGCAAGACATTATCTCCTCCAACTTCAATAGGAGCCATTCCCCTTGTGCTGCTTGGAATAGCTCGGTTAGGGATATCCAAATCCTTTTTACTTACCTGAAGAAGAATGCCAAACTCATTAGGGCTAAGAGAAGGCAATCTTCTTGGATCAGCTTAATATTCTGGATGTTAACTCTCAAGAGTTCCATGACACTCACTTGAGATTGTGCAAAGAGAAATATCTTGAAGCTAGCTACTCTCTTGCCTCTTCTAAGGAATTTTGGAGTGGGAAGATGGACAGGAACAACAAGTACATGTTTTCTATGATGAAAAAACACAAAATTAGGGATTTTATCCCTCCTATTAAAAAGAAAGGTGGTGGGCTTACTATCAACATTGAGGAGTCCTTACAGGAGGCTAAAAGCTTCTTTATGGATGTCTTCTCTGGTTCTCCCAAGTGGGGGGAAGATATTCAGAAGGCCAGAGCTTCTATTGCCATAAAAAGGAAAAAATGATTCCCGAAAGCATGGTTCCTATTCTGGACTTGCCCCTCACTGCCGGTGAGATCAAAGAAACCATCCATAAATTGAAACCCTATAAATCTCCTGGTATTGATGGCTTGCCTAATGAATTTTTTATTGTGATGAATGAATTTCTCGCTCCTTACATTCTTTTGATCTGGGAAGAGGTGGCCAGTAAAGGATATCTCCCTTCTCACATTAACATCGGGATTATTAGGCTTATCCACAAGAGAGGTAATAAAGATGATCTTAATAATTGGAGGCCCATCAGTTGTCTGAACACTATCTATAAAATTTTTGCTTCTACTCTTGCTAGAAGGATCAGCCCTTTGATGAAATTCTTTATTCTTCCTGAGCAGAAGGGCTTTATCAAAGGGAGATTCATCTTGGATGCCATTATCTCTCTATGGGAGGGCATGGACTATTGCTAAGGAAAATAACCAAGACTTCTACTTCCTCAAAATTGATTTTGACAAAGCCTATGATAGGATTGACAAAGCCTTCTCAGTAATTAGGCAATAATGCTGGGCTGCTGCAATAATATGGATGTTCTATTGTGGAATATCTGGAGGAGTCACATCTTGTGGCTGATATGGATGAGCAAGAATAATGCTTTATTCAATAAAGGGAGGAAAAACTTTCTCAAGTCCCTTCCTTTTGTATTAAGGAAAGCCTCTCATAATTGTATCCATCATATGCAAGTTGTTTCTAGTTCCATAGGAAGCACGTTTGAAGTGATGTCTAAGTATAAACCCTCGAGTTGGAGAAAAGAATTATCTTTGTTGTATTCACCTCAGAGGCTTGATATGGCTATGTATGTACAGCTAAGTGTGGCTCTTGCCCCTTGCACAGTTTGTACATTCCTCCATTAATTTACTTTCCTTTATTTTTTTTAAAGAATGTATTAAATTTAATGGAGTGTCAATAAAGTACAAAGGGCATGATAAAATCCTCGGATGGCTGCGTGTGGTGTCGCAAGAGGCTCTCTCCTTTGGTGCCCTCCCTTAGTGTCTTAATAATGGTGTCATCAAGTTAATTCATAAAAAGCAGATAAGAACAAAATTGAAAATTGGCGGCCAATTACCATGCTCCAAACTGGATACAAGATAATTGCCAAAGTTATCGCCAATAGAATCTCTTGTCATTTAAAGTCATGGCTTTGTGAGGACCAAAAAGGTTTTACCAAAGGTAGATCTATACTTGAAGCAATTGTCGATATTTGGGAAGGCCTTGCATTTGCTGAGGAGTCTGCACAAGATCTGGTATTCATTAATATCGACTTTGACAAAGCATATCCCCTCTACTCTTTGCTATCGCCTCGGATGGCCTCAGTCGCCTATTAAAGTATCACATGGATGCTAGCAATCTCAAGGGTCTTTCCCTACCTCTAGATCATGGCCAAATGATTGTGAGACTCTTTGTTGATGACATGAATGCCTTTGTACATAACGATATGAACAACATTGAGGTGTTCTAGAGTTGCCTCAACACCTTTTGTGTGGTGTCAGTTCAGAAATCAACCATGCTAAAATTGCTTTCAAAACAATCCGTGGACCTCCACCCCAACTGTTGTTAGATCAAGGGTGTCAAGCTATCCCTAGAGGTCAAGTCTTCCATCTCCTCAGTATTCAGATGGGCTTCGACATCTCAATGGACCAACGGTGGAATTGGGTGCTATCCAAATTGGATAGCAAACTAAATCATTGGAAAGGTATGCAAGTTAACTTGGCAGGGAGTGCATGTTGGAGTTAGATGTCTACAGAAGCACACGAACATCACAAGGAAGAAGAAGAAGCTTGGAGCACAACACACAATACTGAATGTATTACTAGAGAATGTACAAAGATATGTAGTCCATTAGGGCAATAGGCGTATATACAATCCGGGGAAAAAAAGCCTCATAAAGAGGGAAAAAAGTGCCACGGCAGTCCTAGTGTGTTCGCACACATCACTACCTAAATATATCAACAAATCCCCCCTGGGAGTGATGCGGTGAACAAGGAGCTGGCACTCATGTATAAGGAAGTGCCAAGCTATGTGGAAATCACTCCACAAAAGGAAGTAAGACCAAAGCTTTGCGGAAAGTTTCAAACTTCTCCCTAGGCAGAGCCTTCGTGAAAAGGTGTAATGTGTCAATATATTTTGTTTGACACAAAGCCATTCCACCATCAACTTGCATAAACTGAATGCCCAAATAGTGATGCAAATGCCCCAAATCAGAAATCTCAAATGAGGCATGCAAATCACCCTTAAAATCAGCAATGTGCTTCTCAATACGACCAGTGAGCAGCATGTCATCAACATAGACAACAATGATCAGAAGCACATCATTAGCACACTTAACATATAAGGTGCTTTCAGTTGGACTTTTCTCAAAACCATGTGCAATCAGATAGGCATGTATCTTCTCATACCAAGCACGTGGTGCTTGCTTTAAACCATATAATGCCTTCTTTAACCTGCACACCTAGTTTTCATGCCCTTTCTGCAGAAAGCCACGAGGCTGAAAACATACACTTCTTCATTCAAGTCACCATTCAAAAATGTTGTTTTAATGTCCAACTGATGTACATTCCAACCATGATGAGCTGCAAGTGCACAGATGCTTCGAACAGTAGTCATACGGCATGTAGGTGCAAAGGTCTCATCAAAATCAATGCCTCTTTCCTGTGCATAACCCTTTGCAACAAGCCTAGCCTTATACCTGTCAACTGTACCATCCGGTTTATGCTTCAACTTGTATACCCACTTAGTGGCAATGGCCTTCTTGCCTGGAGGCAAGTCACATAAAGACCAAGGACCATTCTTCATTATAGCATCATATTTAGATTGCATAGCAGGCATCCAATTTTCTGAATTTTGTGCTTCATCAAACGAAACAGGCTCATTCTCATCATAGAGACTAGATGCAGCCATAGCATAGCAATCTTATGCAAAAGAGGCACTATGAGAGCTTGAATGAGTACAATATGATAGAGGTGCATCTAATTTGCTGTCACGCAAAGTCTGCACAAACCATTTTGGCATAGTTTTTGCCTCCTCAATATCAGCTCTCTCATCAACTAGTGCATCATGTAAATCTCCATTAGAAATGGAATGATCTACATCATCACATGAAACCTGCAAAGGCTGAGAAGTTGCCTCATTGGGACCAGCACTAGACTATCCACCTGTAAAAAGAGGTAGCAAAGTATCATACATGTCTTTGGAGCTAACAAATGTCTCCTTAGTACATGAAAGCAATGGCTGAATAGCATCTTCCACAAAAACAACATCATGGCTAACCAGAATGTGTTTAGTTTGTGGATGATACAGACGATAGCCTTTACTTTCAAAACTGTACCCAACAAAAATACATTTTACTGCTTTATCATCCAATTTTCTGCGATGTTGTGTCAGGCACTAATGCATATGCCAAACAACCAAAAACACGCAGTTGAGCAACATATGGCTTACAATCATGCCAAGCCTCATATGGAGTGATAGACTGCAATGCATTAGTGGGACACCTATTCAGTACATATGTTGCACACATGACAACCTCAAGCCAGAAACTATCCCCTCGATCTAAACGGAGGGTGCCCATTGACAGATTTTTAGCCAAAACCAAAAACTGTTTGAAGCACATGAACACTTCGGATTTTGCCTTCAATGGATATACCCATGCATGCCTAGAAAAATCATCAATGAAAGTCACGAAGTAAAGATAATTTCCAAAAGAAGGTGTTTGCATAGGACCACATACATCATTATGTACAAGCTGCAATTTCTGAGTAGCCCGAACTGAACCATCCTTTGGAAAGGATGAACGCTGCATTTTGCCCAAAATATAGCCTTCACAAACATGTTTTCCAGGTGCCTCAAGTTTGGGCAATGAGGACACCATTTCAGATTTCTGCAGGCATAGCAAACTAGCAAAATTCAGATGTCTAAAGCATGCATGCCAACGATTTGCATCTGACATAGCATGAGAATCATTTACTGCACATGCCAAATCATTTACAGATCTTTCATAGTCTATGAGCTTATACAGCCCATGACATAAATTGCCAGAAGCAATAATCATATCGCCATTTGACAGATCATGAACTGTACACCTGTCATCAACAAATTTTACGACCAAGCCAATCTTGGCTAATGCAGAAATTGATAATAGGTTCTTCTTGATCCCTGGCATAAATAAAGCATCTGACAAAGTGAAAGAACTACCATCAGCAGTAGTCAAAATGATCTTACCAACTCCCATAACAGGATAAGAGAAGTTGGTGGTGCACGTAACAGTATTCCCTGTAGGGGCAAGCTCGAGTGAAGAGAAGAAACTGTGCTGCGAGGTAATATGTTTGGCCGCCCCACTGTCAAAATACCAAACATCTGTTACTATAGACATGCACTGCTCATGAGAAGATGGGTCAAAACTGCAAACAATAGTAAATGCCCATTCTTCTTCCTGCACAAGATTAACAGACTTTGTTTTTGGTCTTTACAGTCCTTACAAAACAATTTCTGCTTTTCTGATTTTTTCTCATCTTTGTCTTGGTTCTTCGAATGTGCAACATTTGCAGATTTGTGCTTACTAGTAGAAGAGCTCCATTTTACTTTGTCCTTCTGACTAGCCAAGAAAGCTTGATATGCAACATGCATAATGGACCTGTTCTGCCTGGACTGGTCTTCCTACAACAGAACAGAGACTAACTCCTCAAATGACAAGGCATTTGGGTTGCCTTTCATCATCAACCGAAGAGTAGAAGCAAAACTCTGATATGAATTAGGAAGACCATTCAGAACGGTCTACACAAGTGAGCTATCTGGTATAACCTCATCAGTAGAAATCAATTGTTCCTTCAAGTCTTTGATCTTTGTTAAGAAATTGTCCATAGAATCACCTTCATTCATGTGCTCACTCTCCAACTGTTTTAGGAGGTAAGCAACACGAGCCTCATTCCTAGCTTGGTACAATGTGGTAAGTGTATCCCAAGCATCCTTAGCTGTTTTGCAAGAGCGAATGTGAGGAATAATGGCATGTTTGATAGACAAAGCTATCAATGCATGTTCCTGGGCATCTCTACCATCCCATCAAATCTGCTCTATAGTAGGTGCAGCAGAAACCATAGCACGAACATGAATATGCAGAATATCATCATCTTCGACACCTTCTCCATCAGCTTCAGTACCTACAGTTGTAACAATTGCAGGTGTGATAGGACATTTTTAGACACCCTGCACAATGTTCCACAGTCCTTTTGCAACCAACATGTCGCATCATATAAGCCCATAACGGGTAGTTGGTACCATCCAACTTATCCTCAACAGCCAACATACGAAATACATCACTGCTTTCAGCCATGGCCGGTGACTAAAATACCTTGATGCAGAAAATTGACTGTATCTCAAAAAGTTGAACAGAATTACCCAGACAAATTCCGCTAGACCTGTAGCACACTTCGAGACGCTTATACTTGTGAGCAGAAATTGGTATATATCTTTGGCACAAAAAGACGAAATAGCCTGCACAAGCACTGTGATAGTGAGTTCGAAGGCCGAAACGAGCTCAGATTGCGATTTTGGCACCGGATTTCGTGCGAATCTGAGACTGCAACCGGAGGAGTGTTGACGATGCCCTAGATGAAGCGATGACTTGCTCTGATACCAATTGTTGGAGTAGACATCTGCGGAAGCACGCAAACAATACAAGGAAGAAGAAGAAGCTTGGAGCACAACACACAATACTGAATGTATTATTAGAGAATGTACAAAGATATGTAGCCCATTAGGGCAATAGGCGTATATACAAGCCGGGGGAAAAAAACCTCCTAAAGAGGGAAAAAAGTGCCCCGGCAGTCCTAGTGTGTTCACACACATCACTACCTAAATATATCATCAGTGCAATGGTTGTTAACACATTTATGCTTTTTACGACTATTTACTTTATCTCATGTTGGAGACCCAAGGAAAAAGAGTTGGCCAAAGTGGAAAGAATCTGCAGAAACTTCCTATGGATTGGGGACCCCAATAGGAGGGGAGTTCCCCAAATCAAATGGGAAACTTGCATTAGCTCAAAAGACTCGGGGGGCTTGGGTATTTTGGATATCGCTGGGTTGGCTGACAAGTTGGCGGCAAAGTGTTTTATCAAGGCTTGGAGCAATAGTGAGTCCTCTTGGGCTAAATTGATCTTCAGAAACATGAAAGACCATACCTTTGTTGGCCACCCTGGTTGGAAGGACATAGGGATCCTCACACTTTTGTTCTCCCCCCATTCGGTGTCCCCTAAAGGCTCTAGCCTCATGTGTTCCTTATGGAAGAGTTGGAACAAGGCCAAACAATTCATCAGAATCAGTGATGAGTGGAAGTGCACAGTCGGGATAAGACAAAATGACTCTATCTGGTTCTCGATCAATGGCATTAGGGGGGCGGAGTCTTGGAACCTCCAAATTGCTAAGCGGTTATGGAACAAGGGGTTCAAGCAGTGGAAACAGCTCTGGAAACAAGAGACCGGCCAGTGGATCAAGTTCGAAGACTGAGACCCGAGACATAGAGTTACCCTCGAGGAATGGACTCTTCTTCAAGGCAGGTGTTTAGCGTGGGACCACTCAACTACCCGCCTTCTCTGCGGACAGGATCTTCCTTGCCTAGGGGGCCTCAAATGGAGCAATGGTAAGAAACTATCCAGAATCCCCAACTTCAAAGAGAACTTAGATGTTCATCATACCCTTAACAAGTTGTGGTGCTTTTCTTAGACCAAAATTCGATGGGAACTAAAGTTCATGTCTATTTGGCACCCTCTAATTGAGATCAAAAAGTCCGCTCTCATGTGGCAGATCCTACATAAGGGTATTTGGTCCAATGCAAGGGCTAACAAAATTTGTGGGGTTCCACCATGGTGCAAGAATTGCCATCGATGCATCGAAGATTTGGTTCATCTTTTCTTCAATTGCCCCAAGTCCCATGTTATTTGGCATCATGTGACGCGCATTTTGAGACTCACGAACCAAATCAATTGGCAACAGGCGTTGTTGGGTGAGGTGGTTGGCTGCTCTTCAAGGTTGTGGAATGCCATCAGGGGAGAGATTCTTTGGAAGATTTGGAGGGAGCGATGTCCTGTCATATTTGGCCAAACTCCTAAGGAATGGTCGATTGAGAAATCCTTGTTTCTTCTAGGTAAAAGAATCTCCCAAGATAAGAGATCTCCACCATTGAGGAACCGTTGTATTTATCTCCTCAAAGATAACAAGCTGAAACCCAAATGGGTCCCGCATGAGGGAGATGATAGTTTATCCACCTCATTTGTAATGCCCTCTAGCTTACCGAACTTGTCCCCTACATTGTGGGATTTGGGGGGTTCCATGGGCACTAGTCCCATTCAGTTGTAACTTTTTTGATTTATTTTAATTAAAGTCTGGGCGAATAGGCCAAGGCAGAACTTCCTTTTATTAAAAAAAACGTTTTTACTTTAGGGCATAAACCGTCATAAATCTTTTCTGAGAGTAGTATAGAGATAGAAGATACATCTCGAGGTACAAGGCTTAATGATCTAAGGGCTGTAGATAAAACAATATCATGAGAAGGGGTTATGAACTCTAAGATGCTTTGAAAACCAATCTTGTTGTTTCCCATTTTGCAGGGGTAAAAGAAATCAGTTTTCCTTGAGTTGAAAATTTTTTGGTTCCTCCTCACCCATATGTTCCAAAGAATAGAGGCTCTTCACAATTGCCAATGGACTAAATTTTGATTAATAGAGACACCCAAGAGAACCTCCTTGTAGCCAAGTTGCCTATTGTAGGGCTATAGAGAAGCTTCGGCAAGAATATCCCGGAATTTCCTAGCATGACCACATTGTAAGAATACGTGTTCTAAGTCCTCCACTTTGTCACATAATGGACACTTCCCTTCATCTACTATAATACATTTGGCCTTGATGCCAATCCAGAGGGCATTATGAACAATCAGCCATTGAAGGATTGACTCTTTTCTACTAGTGGGGATTTCCCAAATACAATTGAATTTCCTAGAAAGGTTTCACCTCTTATTGAGCTTATGCGGAATCTTCAAAACTATCTCTTTGTTATTTTTGAACTTTTAAGCATCTCAATAGCAACATCCATCAGTTTCACCTTCTTCTTGATATCGCAGTGATTCATCAAACTAATCAGCGTGGTCTTTTCCTCTAATAGAACTTGTTTACAAGCAATAGACATGTTAGGAATATTATTGATGAGGAAGTCATTTGTTACCTTTTCATCCAGCATCAGGTTGTTCCAACAGTTGAACCCCAATTTGGCGCTTTTATGATCTTTGATAGAAGGGATCCTATTAAACAAGTTTATAAAACCATCCAAAACAAATAGAATCCTACAAATCAAGTAAAGGGAAAAAAAATATTTTAGCATGAATTCCACATCCTAAAAATAAGGGTACTTCCAACAAGCTTGAACTTTAAGGGGGGAGGTAATGATGTTCCACAGAGAGTGTTTGTCCCTAGAAATCAGGGACTTCCAACAAGCTTGAACTTAAATTGGCAGTTAATGATTTCCTAGAGAGAGTGGTTGGTCCAAGATTTGTAACTGTCGTGGTCCAAGATTTGTAACTGTCGAGAGAGAACAGGTGGACATTTCTTTTGATAAGAATAGCCCAAAACTCTTAAAAAATTTAATTATTAAAATAAAAAAATATAATTTTGATAATACAGATACTTACAAGACATTTCTTTTGATAAGAATAGCCCAAAACTCTTAAAAAATTTAATTATTAAAATAAAAAAATATAATTTTGATAATACAGATACTTACAAATGTAGCAACAAAACTATCATGCCCCATTTCACCTAAGTGTGACGTATGATTTGGTTCAATTCTCTTTTTTGCAATAGCATGTGTTTATTTAATGAACCAAAAGTACGTAGATTAAGTGTAAAAAACTTATGAAACATATTGAATTGTAATTCACATTAATATAAAGTACTTTACATACCTTCTATTGAGGAACTCTTTCTCGTACATGTAGTTTTTTGCGAAAAATATTTTTCTCTTATTTTTTTCTACCACACAATATCTCTTGTTATTTCAATCTCAAACAAAAAGGGATCACTATATAAAGGAAACTTTAAATTTATAAACATGCATACACACACATACACATATACATATACACACATACATACACTTACACATACATACACTTACACATACATACATATTCTTACCCATACATACTCTTACACATAAATACATACATGTACAAATACACACACATATACATACACGTACGTATACATACACACTCATACACACACACATTCATACATATGCACACAGATATACACACAAAACTACACACACATACACATATATACAGACACATAAATATACATGTACACACATACGCACATACACACACATATACGTACACACCCATACACATATGCACACATACACATACACATATGCGCACATACACACACATACATAACACACACACATACACATACACACACATACACATATGCGCACATACACACACATACATAACACACACACATACACATACACATACACACACATACACATATATAACATGCACATACACACACATACACATACATGCATACACACATACACACATACACATACACATACACATGCATACACACATACACATACATATGCATACACACATACACATACACATGCATACACACATACACATACATGCATACACACATACACATGCATACACACATACACATGCATACACACATACACACATACACATGCATACTTGCATCACGTGCATATCTTTAACTTCACCATCACATTCACATGAAACAACGTCATCGAGTATGGACCTTATGACCACAATGCCAACATCAAAGTCCTCGATATGATCTATGTCTCACATGAGCCAATGGACTAGCATACATATCATGTACTTAGTGCCATAATGCACTACTCATCTCCTCATACATCACAGACTCATATATAGAATCCACAAGTTGTAATCAGATAGTGGAGTTGGCCAATGCATCCATATTTGTCCATACATGGTCAAGCATGCCACAAGGCCTCTGTGCATCTCTATGCACATACATGTGTAGCCCTACACGAACCAATGTATGCCACATTTGAGCTTTCCATCTCAAAAAGTCAGTGCCATCAAACCAAGAAGACACCATGCTGGCAATGCAAGAGACTAGCAATGTAACAAGAGACTAGAAACAATAGTCTATCCTCAATAGGATCGCACCTGCATATCCATATGCGTAACTCACATCACAAATGTCTCATTGGAGAAGAAACCATGTGAACCACATGTCACATAACCATGCATCTAGCATGCCCATAAAACCATGAGCATAAACCTACTCACAAAGTCTCCAAACTCACCAAGCAGATGTGAAAGTAGCCTAGAAAAAAATTGATAGAGTGTCCCCTGTAAATTGAGCAATCAAAATAAGATAACTAATAGAAAAAGAACAATGAGTAACCTGTCACCACCTATCACTGATCCAACCCAAGATAATGGAGAATACACATGCCCAAAAACTAATGGCAATACACTTCAATACAATGGTGATACACCTCCCAGTCAAGAATAAATCCTACAAGATGGTCCAACCTGTCATGAATAACCTGTGAGCAAGTACAAAAGAATTGAGATATGCAACAATCCAAAGCTATCACACAAGCATAAAGGATTTACTAGATAATCTGTCTAGCATCAGGTCTGACAAAATTTTGGCAGCATCTTCCCTGAAAAATGGACTCTAAACCAAAATAACCAAGTGGGAATATACCTTCCACTATTTGCCCCCCTCTGCACTCCCCCCCACTAAGGTTTTATGGGGAGATCGCACAATGCCAAAAGGCCTTTATTTTGACTTGGATGGAAAAACAATGGCCCAAAAGTTTATGCCCTATGTAACCTAATGGCTAGGCTCACAACGACCATCTATAACCATCAACAATCACACATAGACCTCATCTAATTTAGAAGTTAGGATTCCATAAATGTCGGGGCTCTCAAAATGGCTTCTCCTCATAACGAAGGCCTTACAACTTAGAGCACCATGGATCATTTGTGGTCACTTGAGGGTGGAGTAGTGAGCATATCTAACACCCCCCTCAATGTCCACCCTACGGTGAACTACCTCCTTGGTTCGATTCCAAGCTCTGGAAAGTGTCGAAGCAGTTGCTCTCTCCCAAGAGCCTTGGTGAAGATGTCTACTCCATTTTCTTCAGTTGGACAATAGCTTATCTCCACGATCCCCTCCTCAATCAACTAGTGCGCATAGTGATACTAAATTTCTATGTGCTTGGTACATGCATGGAAAAAATGATCCTTGGCGATGGCCATGCTACTTTGGTTGTCACACTTCAACTTTGTAGCCTCTTGACCTTGTATTCCTATGTTCCATAGGATCCTCCTCAACCATACTACTTCACATGCTACAACACATGTAGATTTGTACTCAGCTTCAGTAGAAGATAATGCTATAATCAATTGCTTCTTACTGATCCAAGAGAAAATCTCTGATCCTAAAGAAAAGCAATATCTAGAAACTGATTTTTTGGTATCAATATCTCTTACCCAATCTGAGTCACAGTATCTGACCAGTGATGATCCTTCTTCATAAAGAATACCATAATCGGTGGTTCCTTTCGCATACCTGAGTATCCACATGCTTTCCTTCCAATGAGTTTGGCAAGGCTTATTAGAGAACCTGCTTACTATTCCAACAACATAAGAGATATATGGTCTACTATTGCACAAGTAGATGAGACTTCCAACTAATTTCGTGTATCTTCCAATATCCATTGGAGATGAAGTATCTCCAATAGATAATTTTGTGTTGATCTCCATAGGTGTAGAAATTTCCTTGCAATCCTTCATGTCAAACGCCTTCAATATCTATCTTGCATACTTTTGTTGAGAGATGAAAATATTCCCTAGTTCTTTCCAAACTTCAAGGCCTAAGCAATAATGCATGAATCCCAAGTTTGTCATTTCAAATTCTAAACTCAAGGCATCTTTTGTTTGTTGAGAAGAGCATCATCATTTCATGTAATCACAAGGTCATCTAGATAGAGTACAAGCACAATTGTCTTCGCTCCTCTCTTTAGAACATACAACTTAGCACCAGAAGCACATCTTTTGAAACCTAGCTCCAAGAGATACTTATCTATCTACTGGTATCATGCTCTAGGGGCTTCTTTCAGCCCATATAATGCCTTCTTTAGCTTACATACCTTGTTCTCTAAATGGGGAGCCTCAAAGTATGGTGGCCAAGACACATATACCTCCTCCTTGAAGTCTCCATTCAGGAACACTGATTTGACATCCATGTGATAGATTGGCCAATGCTTATGTGTAGCCACAACTAGTACTACTTGGATAATAGACAATACTCTCGGATAGTAGTCATCCTTCTAGTTAGGGCACATGATTCATAATTCAATGCCTCCAACTTGTGAGTAGCCCTATGTAACAAGTTTTGCTTTGTACTTTTCGAAAGTACCATCAACCTTGTACTTTAGCTACTAGACCCACTTGGTGCCAATGACTTTGCACTGTCGGAAGGATTTCTCCACTCCCACTTACATTCAGCAGAAATAAAATCTTTTTCAAAAGTGGTGAACCCCAAACCTCTCAAAATATGTTCTATTTGATTTTGTGATTTGAATGATCTCTTTCTTTAGTACTTGCTGGCAGAAAAAGATGAAGATGTGCTTCAAACAGAATATGATGGGATATATGAACCATCCGTACATAACCAAGGATATAAATATATGCTATATGAGTGTATATAATATATATATATATATAAATATACACACATACATACATACATGCATACATACATACACACACACACACACACATATATATATATATGTGTGTGTGTGTGTATGCTTACATTGACTTAAGAATACCTCTATGTGAAGTATAGACAAGAATTTACATCAATACTTCAAAACTTTCCAAGTTTAAGAATGAAATGTACTCCCTTCTTCAATTTTGAATTTATGTTCTTCTTCAAATAGCCTGCCTCAAGATTCAACTTCATTACCTGCAAATGACATGGATTTCAATGCTTCAAATCACGTAGGAATATTTGTATGATCCTTGCAACCTTGAAGTACAATAAACCTTTGATTAGACTGATTAAAACTTTGATTAATCACTTAAGACCAAAGTATGTATAAAAGTGTTATCCAGAAATGGCAACTTTGACATAGGTAACTTCAACCTTTAATTTCTCTCAAATCATAACTTGTTTTACAAAATGCTTTTGGACATATCTTCCTTATCTTTCAACTTAGATTTCTAGTTTGTAAATATAGAAAACTTTTTAGGCATAATTGAGAATTGAGCAGAACATTAATCGATGAGATGCTCCATTTTTGAGTCTTCACTTCAGAAAGTTGACATATGAATGTTCCTACGAGTCATATACATTCTATCAGAGGAATTATGACATGAAAATTTAACCATATCTTAGTTTACTATTGAATTAAGTTTGTATACAAGGACTTCTGATCCATATGATCATCCTAAGATGAATGTAGATTAGACTGAACTCTAATCCTACAAATTTTACTCAGCACTTCTATCTTATCTATGATAATGAATTCACTACATTTCTAGAGTCATAATTGACTTACATAGCCACAAATTTGGAAGTAGATAATGACCAATACATTGCCATTCACTTGCTTTATTGATTGCCTAGCTATAATACACATTAGGATCCTCTGAAGTGAATATATGCACAGTCATGTCTCATGCTTTTTATCCATTCCTTTCTTCATTCTTCTTGGTCTTTATTTGTACCAAAATTCTCTTTATCTTTGTACATACCCTTGCTTGACTTCATTAATCTTCATAAACACCAATTTGTGATTGGTTTGCTCCAATATCTCCCCTTTAATCACTAATTGTGATTATGCTCTTCTTCTTTATTCCTACCATCTCTTTGAATCTCTATAGCTTAGGTCCATCTAGAATCTTGGTTAACATATCTGCTACTTGTTCTTTTGTTGGAGTATATGTGACTTCAATTTCTTTATGAAGCACCTTTTCCCTCAAGAAATGATAGTGAATCTCAATATGTTTAGTCTTGGCATGAAACACAGGATCAACTGCCAAGTAAAGTAAACTCGTGTTATCACCATGTATAATTGGAACACCCTACTCAACTCGAAGACTCTTCATCAGATTCTTCATCCATATTACTTATTTTTCTGCTTCTTTGAGCACCATGATACTAGCTTATCTCCAATGTAGCATAAGTATCCATGAGTAGATCTTCTATCATCTTTATTACCTGCCCAATTTGCATCACTAAACACTTTGATTCTAGTGTCACAAGTGAAACCATAGTAAAAACCTTCATTAGAAGTTCCTTTGAGCACCATTGTACTAGCTTATCTCCAATGTAGCATAAGTATCCATGAGTAGATCTTCTATGTTCTATACTACTTGCCCAATTTGCATCACTAAACACTTTGATTCTAGTGCCAGAAGTGAAACCATAATACAAATCTTCATTAGAAGCTCCTTTGATGTATCTTAGCACTCTTTGTGCTGCAATCCAATGAGTTTTCTTTGGACAATGTATGAATTGTGATAGTACACAAGTGCATATGAAAGATCTAGTCTTGTCAAGGTAGCATATATCAAACTACCTACCAAACTATGACACATCTTCATATCTTTGAATTCTTATCCTCCATACCTACTTAACTTATGATTTACCTCTAATGGGGTTGCTGAGGTTCTACAATTTTCCATATTGAACTTTGTTAAAAGATTCTTCAAATACCTTTCTTGTGTAACATACACTCTATGTTGAGTGTGAATGATTTCCAGGCCCTAGGAAATATGATAAATTTCCCAAGTCACTTATGTTGAACTCCTTCTCCATTTGCTTCTTGAGTTGTTGGATTCCTTTGGTATATGTACGTGTAAGTATAATATCATCAACATAGATACAAATGTATATGTAGCCATCCTCACTTGCTTTCACTAGCAAGCTACTATTTGCCTTTGAAGCTTGAACTTCACATGTCTATAGTTCCAAGGCCTTCAAGCTTGCTTCCAAACCATATAAAGCTCTTTTGAGCTTACACACACAATTTGGTCCATTTGGATCTTTGAAACCTTCTAGTTGCTCTATATATACTTCATCCGCAATATATCCATTTAGAAAAGCATTTTTAACATCCAATTATGATAACTTCCATCCTTTGCAAGCTATAATAGCTATCAGTGCTCTAAAGGTAGACATTTTTGCCACTAGAATATAAGTTTCATCATATTCCACACCTTGTTTCTGAGCATTTCCTTTGACTAGTAGTCTAGCTTTATATCTATACACCTTTCCATCTACAAATATTTTTGTTTTA
This sequence comes from Ceratopteris richardii, assembly GCA_020310875.1. Classification (NCBI taxonomy): domain Eukaryota; kingdom Viridiplantae; phylum Streptophyta; class Polypodiopsida; order Polypodiales; family Pteridaceae; genus Ceratopteris; species Ceratopteris richardii. The sequence continues at coordinate 99,919,061 of CM035432.1, forward strand.
TATACCCATCTACATCCAATTACCTTTTGATTTCTTGGTTTGGATACCAAGTCCCATGTATCATTCTCAAGTAAAGCATCATACTCTTCCTTCGTTGCATTTTCCCAATTCTCTATACCTTTAGCTTCTGCATATGTTGAATCTTTGGTTGTGATGTAAGAAGCATCATGGCTATACCTTATATGTTGCTTCTTTCTCTTGATGACCTTCTTATCTTCGCATTCCTTGAAGTCTCTGCCACATCATACTCTGGATCAAATCTCGGTCTATCTTCATTTCCATCTTTATCATCACTTTCACCTTCATATATTTGCATCTTTGACTTTCCTTTCCTTGTCTTCATGACTTCTTCAAAATTTGCATGAATATTATTTGAACCTCTATACCATGTATTTTTCTCATCAAATGTCACATCTTTAGAAACAAGAAATTGTTTTGTAGATGGACTCTAGAACCTATAACCCACTTGTTTATCATCATATCCTATGAAGACATACTTTCCTTGAACTGGAATGATGTATGGTTAATAAAAAGCATCTTCTTAATAAGTTTTGGATGGAAGCGGTCATGTGTGCAAATTATGTGTTGAATCACTACTATACAAAAGCATTGAGAGTCATCACTCTTTATGAGGCTTGGAATGGACATAAGCTTATGGGTAGTCATATGTGCATGTTTGATTGTTTGGCATACACTCTTGTTCCATCACAACAACATTACAAACTTGATGACAAGGCAAAGAAATATATATTTGTTGGTTATAGTGCTAAAATCAAGGGATATCGTTTGTATAATCCTTTGACGGACACAATTATTATGAGTTGAGATCTGGTATTTGTTAAATATTCAATTTTTGCTCTACTTGAATGCAAAAAACAACCAACAATTAGCTCACAAGATGTGTCTGATACACTCATGCCTTTGTTTCAAAGTGGTACACTTGACTATAGCCATGTAGAACAACGAACTGAGGCTCAAAGGGCTGAAAAATTCCAACCAAGTAGAGCTAAAAATAGAGAGAACTTCTAGCCAAACATGGGTGAAATTTTTTAGACAAAAAATTTCGAAAGTACTAGATATTTTGAGCCACATATGGCTGAACATTTGTGTCAAAATATGGCTAAAAATGAGCATGAGACTCAGCCCACGCATGATATACATGTTGATGATGTATGACATAATGAATGCATGTCTATCAAGAGTGCAAAAATTATGCCAAAGTGGCTGAAACAAACTTTGTAGGATATCAAATTGAGTGCACCTTTACTTGGTAGAACAAGATCAAGGTCTTGCCATGCATTAAGTAATTTGTGGATAATTCTCTTATATGCAACAACATGTAATGAAGAGCCACTTAATTTTGAAGATGATTGTGACGATCCACAATGGATGAGTGCTATGCAACCAAAAATGGAATCCATACATAGGAGTGGTACTTAAGAGTTATGTAAGTTGCCAAAAGGAAAAATTGCCATTGGTACAAAGTGAGTTCACAATATTAAGAAAAAGGCCTAATGGTAGCATCGATCGCTACAAAGCTAGATTGGTTTCCAAAGGATATATGCAACAATATGGCATTGAGTATGAGGAAACATTTGCACCTACTTCACACATGGCTAGCATTTGTATTGTGGTTGCATTGGCTTCCCATCGAGGTTGGAAAGTACATCAGTTGGGCGTAAAACCAGATTTTTTGAATGGTGAATTTGCAAGAAGAGGTCTAATGAAGCAACCTTCTAGATTTGCCATGAAAGGGAAAGAGTATATGATTTTTTGCTTGCATAAAGCCTTGTATGGTCTCAACCAAGCTCCAAGTGCATGTGTATCTTAAAAAGTTGAGTAGAATTATCGTATCAAGTTCTACTAAACGTGTAGCAAACTTTGAGATGCTTGTACTGGCGAACTGAAACCTGTATATATGTTTGGCACAAAAATATGAGATTGCTTGCACAAGTGTTCTAATAGTGCATTTCGAAATGAGCTGAGATCAAAATGTTGGCACCAGAGAGCAAAGCAATTTTGAACTCCTAATCACCTTGACTATGCTCACCAAATTTCATGCAATTTTGAAATTGTGAACAGAGGGGTATCGATGACACCCTAGATGAAGGGGCAAATTGCTCTGATACCAATTGTTGGAGTGTGAGGTCTGTAGATGCACTCAAACAACACAAGGAAGAAGAAGAGGATTAGAGCACAACACACAATACTAAATGTATTACCAAGTGAATATACAAAGATAAGTAACCCATTAGGATCATATGTGTATATACAAGCCAGGGAAAAAGAACCTCCTAAAGAGGGAAAAAAGTTCCCTTATGGTCCTAAGTGTGTTTGTGCACATCACTACCAAAATATATCAACACTAAAGTTTAAAATTTTAGATTTGGTAGAATTGACCTACATCCTTGGAATCAAAGTTGCAAAGAAAGAAGATGGCATATATTTTCTACAATGGATGTATATTTCTAATTTGCTGAAGAAATATGGCATGCAGCATTGCAAGAGATCAATTCCCTCCCTCCCTCCCCCCTCCCTCCCCCCTCCCTCTATCACACTAACCTCCTCTTAAGGGGTATGTGCATGCAACAATAGTAATTTCAATAATTTCAAGAGAAGCTCACATGATCGATTGTACAAGATAGTTATTTGGATGAAACTTTCTGCTTCCAAAAGGCACTACTAGAGGCTTGCCACCAAGTCAATAATGTTGGTCCGCTGAACTATCATAATCTGGTATGAATTTTGTGTACAGTCTCAGACATTGCCAGATGTGGTTGGCGGCACCATAATTGGGGGAGGGAGAGGAAGAGGGAAAGGGGAGCGAAGAAAAAGGAAAAAGCCCCTGAAGGTGAGTTTTGGGGTTTGTGGGGTGGTGGTTTTGTTATGTTTGTGTGTGTGGAGAGAGAGAGAGAGAGAGAGAGAGAGAGAGAGAGAGAGAGAGAGCCAAGCATACCACAACTGTCAACCTATTTAGCCAGGATGTCTCGTCAATGCATTACGTCTATGGTGTAAGATTCCTCATACAAATTCCTTATTCAACAAGATCCAAGCATTTGATTTGCATTCAAACACCCAAAGCGTCCATCATGTTCATTTAATTGCATTCAGAGAGTTTGTTTCACATACAGTCAAAATTGAGCCCTGAAATGCTAGAATAATGCTAGAAATGCCAGCCAAATGGGCAAATGTAAATGTATGATCACTCTCATGCTCGAGATTGCAAGAAAGTGCTGCAATTTCATGGTGCTGAGGTTAACCAACAAACATGTATTTATAGTGTTGAATAAATGCCTAGGATAAATGGCACACCATATACACAACCCGTTAGCAAAACCACAACCATGTATGTCCATATGCTCATGTGCACATGGAGGACGGGAGCCAATGAGGTGGAAAAAAAAATGATGGGAAAGGGGCAACAAGGGGGGGGGGGGGGGGGGGGGAGAAGAAGAAGGGTTTTTTTTTGTTGTTGTTTTTTTGTTTTGGGAGAGAGAGAGAGAGAGAGAGAGAGAGAGAGAGAGAGAGAGAGAGAGAGATCTTGTTTTCTCTATCAATCTTGTTTAGACGTTCTCCATGCACTGCACTTTACAAACTCCATTATTTTATTTCCATTGTTCGAGTATAGTCATCAAATTTGGAGTCCATACTTGTAGTGAGCTGTTGTGCATTAAATTAAGTTTCTAACTCTCTCACCTAAACCCTTGGTCTTTTATGTACAGAGGTCTAATATTCATAAACTAATAGCAATCTACATTTTGACAATGTATCAACATGATTCAGTTTACATCTATCCTGTTGAGAGAGAGAGAGAGAGAGAGAGCACCAAGCATACCATAGCTGTCAACCTATTTAGGCAGGTTTGCTTGTGCTGTAGAATATGCAAATTTGTTGCATTTAAGAGCATGGTTGGATCGGTTCTCATACCTATCAGAATACACTACTCTAGCCAAACATACAAAGACACTGAAGGCACCGGACCTATGGTATTTACTCCATGTGCCATTTATGCACAATGCATAATACAAAAAAATAAATGCATAATACATATATTAACATATGTATGCATCGGGGTACATATGCACCCACAATTCATATGTTAATATATTTAGGTGGTGATGTATCTGAACACACTAGGACCGTCGGGGCACTTTTTTCCCTCTTTAGGAGGTTTTTTTCCTCTGGCTTGTATATGCGCCTATAACCCTAACGAGTCACTTATCTTTGTACACTCTAGTGGTAATACATTCAGTATTGTATGTTGTGCTCCAAGCTTCTTCTTCTTCCTTGTGCCGTTCGTGTGCTTCTGCAGACCTTGAACTCCAACAATTGGTATCAGAGCAGGTTGTCGCTCCATCTAGGGCTTCATCGACACTCCTCCAGTTAGAGTTTTAGAATCGCATGAAAATTGGTGAGCATATTCAAGGCTATTAGAAGATCAAAACCACTTCATTTTATGGCGTCGAAATCACGATCTGAGCTCATTTTGACCTCCGAACGCACTATCATAGTGCTTGTGCAGGCAATTTCATCTTTTTGTGCCAAAGATATATATAGGTTTTGGTTCGCCAGTATAAGTATCTCAGTTTGTTACAGATTTAACAGAACTCGATAGGTTAGTTCTGCTCAACTTTTTGAGATACATTCATTTTTTTGCATCATGGTATTTTAGTTAGTGGGCATGGCTAAAAGTAGTGATGTATTCCATATGTTGGCCCTTGAGGATAAATTGGACGGTACCAATTACCCATTATGGGCTTATATGATGCGTCGTGTATTGGTTGCAAAAGGACTCTGGAATAGTGTGCAGGGTGTTGAAAAACATTCTATTACACCTGCCAACACAGTTGCTGAAGGTGATGCAGACGGTATTGAAGATGGTGATATTCTTCATGTTCCTATTTGTGTTGCGGTTCTTGTTGTACCTACTACAGAGCAAATTCGTTGGAATGACAGAAATGCTCATGTGCATGCATTGATAGCCTTGTCTATCAAACATGCCATTATTCCTCACATTCCCTCTTACAGAACAGCTAAAGATGCTTAAATACACTTAACACTTTATACCAGGCAAGGAATGAGGCTTGTGTTGCTTACCTCCGAAACAATTGGAGAGTGAGCACATGAATGAAGGAGATTCCTTGGATAGTTTTTTGACAAAGATCAAAGATTTGAAGGAATAGTTGATTTCTACTCATAAAGTCTTACTTGACAGTTCACTTGTGCAGATGGTTCTGAATGATCTTCCTGATTCATATTAGAGTTTTGCTTCTACTCTTTGTTTGATGATGAAAGACAATCCAAGTGCTTTAACATTTGAGGATTTAGTCTTTGTTCTATTGCAGGAAGATCAGTCTAGGCAGAACAAGTCCATTATGCATGTTGTAGATCAAGATTTCCTTGCAAGTCAAAAGGGCAAAGGTAAATGGAGCTCTTCTAGTAGTAAGCAGAAATCTGCTGATTCTGCATAATCAAAGAAGGATGATAAAGACGAGAAGAAAACATAAAAGCAGAAATTGTTTTGCAAATACTGTAAAAGAAATCATCATGTCATAAAGAGTTGTCCAAAACTGGCCGCTAAAGAGGAAAGGAAGAAAGAGGATGGAATGGTTTTTGTAGAGGCCTCTACACCCAAAATAGAGTAAAAAATACTTTAATGTATTTAGAATAGTTTTTGGACAAAAATCAATCAAAATGTTCACAAAAGTACGCACTTTTGCATACCTATTCTCTATGTGGTATCTACTATCTTGCAAGATATGTACCTCTCTCATAGCTTCAAATCTCTATCAAAATGAGATCTCGAGTGCTTTAAGTTGGAGGTGGTCCCTTATCTCTCATAATTTCATTCTATATTAGAATTCATCATCAGTTTTGGAGTTTTTTCAGCTAGTATAGTTCAATTTTCAAGTTGGATGGTTTTGCACAGCTTTCTGTATTAGGTTTCAAGGAGGATTGGATACCTTGAGTTCATATTATTTTTTTATGAGCTACACTCTAGCTTTTTTTTATGTTTTTTGTTTCTAAGATATGCTATAAAAATTATAATTTCATGTTGTATAAATTCACTTAAAATTTTTAAGAACTATATAAGTGAACTTACAATTCACTTTGTAAGTTATTGTAAATAGCTATAACAAACCAAAACACTCACAAAAAAGATTGCGTACCCATTATGACATCCACAAATCAAGTTGTGTCCCATGTAGATGTTTGTGGGGTATGTTGGGCATCGAATACAATGGAATCACACGTAACTCATAGTTTCTCACATCATATAGATGATTCCACCATGGAGAGGGATGTAGATAATTAACATGGAGACATGCAAATCATGTTGTGGAAAGAGAGCGACAACATGAAGATGCAACTATGATTTCTGTAGGATTAGTGATTTCTGTAGGATTAGTGAATATCAACAATGCGGATATGGTGATGGACACACAAGGAGAGCCATTCTCACACACTCAAGAGCAATATGGAAGGTCCTTCAAGAGCACTCCAAAGAAGAAAAGGTATAAGTCTAGAGGTAACCATAAGGTGGTGGATACAAATGAAGAGTTTTATGAGGATAATTTTGATTATACCTTTATTGTCAATAACGATTTCCAAATGGAAGTATGGTATGGAGACTTGGAAGTGGAGGGTAAAAGAGATTTGCAAGAAGAGAAGACATGAAGAAGAAGACTAGGTAATGGTAGAGGAGATGAAAATGAATCTTGAAACAAGAGAAGCGCAAATAGTGAAGCCACAAGGAGAAGAAAAGGAAGAAGCCCATACCAATGAGAAAGGAATGAGAAGAGAAAAATCAAAAGCAAATGTGCATCATGGGCATGGAAACTAAGGCCACAATTACTACCACCAATTAGGAGGTACAAGTACAAGTTGAGCACCATTGCTTTATAGAAGATATGAAAAATATCAAAAGAGCACATATCTGTTATTTTCATATCCCACTTTGCTCGAGTAGCTAGAGAAACCATAGATAGATATTCATTATGAATTTCGATGATTCAATCGGGTGCCTTGCAACCATTGCAAGATATGGTAGAGGAAATGATCATCTCCATCTTTATGATAGTGTCCTTTGCCATGTGCATGTAAACCAGGCTAGATTCCAACCCAAAGAGATGCTCTTTGCAATGTACTTTTGATCATTGTCATATATGTGGATTGATATGTTGCTCATTGATCCTAATAAGAAGAATATTGCTGAATTTCAAGCTGATTCGCATGCCTCTTTGAGATTTCTAATTTGGGGCATTCACATCATTATTTGGGCACTTAGTTTATTCAAGTTGATGGGGAAATAGCTTTATGTCAAAAAAATACATTGACACATTATTGTAGTGTTTTGGCCTTGAAGATTGCAAATGTATTTCCGTTCCCATGGAAACAAAATTTACAATTGATTCTTCATGTTGTTGGAAATGCATTTGTTGTTCTCTATCAACAGTCACTGTGTATGGATTTGATGCCTTTTGGCTAATTTGGGTGTTTGTCAGTATTTTTCCACCACCATCTCTACTAGCAATCAGAGTGCATTAGCGATTGCGAGGAACCCTATTTCCTATGCTTGAAAAATGCACATTTGAGGTGCATATTATTATTTTTGGTAGAGGTTCTTTGCTAGAGAGGTCATTTTAGCATATGTGTCCACGAAGGATAATGTTGCATACACTTTTGTAAAGGATTTCTTTAGGGAGAAATTTGGAGCTTTCTCCAAAGATTTGGGCTTACTTCTTTTGATGGATTGATTTCTCTCCACATAGATTGGGACTTCCTTATAATGAGTGCTAGGTGCGTGTTCATGGTATCACTCACAAGGGGGATTCATTGATATATCTCATAGCGAAAAGTGTGAGCACACCGAGGAGTTTAAAACTTATCTTCTCTTTGTGGTGCTGAAATTTGGATTTGAACTCGTTTCGGCCTCAAAACACACTATATAGTGCCTATGTAGGCAATTTCATCCTTTTGTGCCAAATATATCTACACGTTTTGATTTATGAGTACAAGTGCCTTGAAGTGTGCTATAATAATTGATTTGTGCTAATGAAGTCTTGCTAGATAGTTCACTCATGCAGACTGTTCTAAATGGCCTTCCACATTCATATTAGTGTTTTGCTTCTACTTTTTGGTTGATGATGAAAGGCAATCCAAATGCCTTAACATTTGAGGAGTTAGTTTCTATTTTGTTGCAGGAAGATCAGTCAAGGTAGAACAAGTCAAGAATCATCGAGTGTATCCCTCCCTAGCTATATTCATCATTTTGCTTATGAAACTCTATCCATGTCCGGATGATGTGAAAAGAGACTAAAAGATATAGATTATTTCGGGTTTTGAAGCATAATTTTATTGAGAAAGAAAGATACCAAAACTATTGCAAAGAAACACATGATAATTTTTGTATCATTCCATATGCAAATTTCCCAAGGGTTTTTCTAGAGGCCATTGTGTGCCCATGCGCCTTGTGAAATCTACCCACCTTGCTTCTTAGGCTTTGATACCAATTTTGGGATCCAAGGGGAATTGAGATCATGACCTACCATCTAGGAGTATGATTGGCTAACCACTTGGCCAGAAAGCCATGGTTGTAGATTACTTCCTAATCCTCCCTCTTAGAGTGTGTTTCAACCATCTTCTATGTATCATTTCATGATTCTAACACACATGTAGTCAATAAGTTCTCCTCTTTGTTTGATGAAAAGAGGTCAATCTGCCTTGCATTGATTCTAGCCACACTTAATAAAATACTCTTGCTTCAACCTACAAACATGATGTGGAAAGCTTTTATGAACAAAATGTGGTGCTCATTTCATGTATAACTCTTCCTCCAAGTCTCCTTTCAGAAAGGCATTCCTCGTATCCAATTCGAAGATCTTCCATCCTTCGCTTTCAAACATTGCAATAAGTTTCCTAATGGTGCTCATCTTTTCCATGGGGCTGAGTTTTTCTTCAAATCCTACTCCATAGGTTCGTGCAAAACCCTTGGCTAGAAATCTTGCTTTGTATCTAGAAAGAGATCTATGTTAATTCCTCTTAAATTTACATACCCACTTTTGACCTATTACATTCATTTAATTATTTTTGGGAAATATATCTCTTATTTGCTTCTTCTCATGTGCATCAATATTTTCTTTAATTGCCACTTCCCATTTGATCTACCTACTTGCATCTTCATAAGCGTTGGGATCATGATCTTCAACTACTTTGTTCATATATGCACAATGAGTTTCCATGTAAGAATCATACATAAAACTTTTTGTTGTATACATAAACCTAGAAGACACGATTTCATGACCTTTTGGAGGACTAAACTTCCCTTACCTTGGATACTTGATCTCTTTCTATGATGTGGCTTTTCTCTCCGTTATGTGACCTGCATCCTCTTCAACTTCATTACCATGTTCATTCAACTGTACCAATATTATTTGCTTTTATTTAGTGATTGTGCTTCATATTTTGATGAATTTCTCCCCCTTCATGTTGATCTCATGCTTGAAAAAGACTTGTTATGGAATTCCTTCAACCACTTAGCTCTATGTCAATTTATCCCTGATCATCTCCATGTACAATCTATTTTCTTATAGCAAGGTAGTATTTCATCAAAGGGTGTATCCTTTGATATCCTCAAGTCCATTTTTTTGGTTTCAAGAATAAGTAACCTTTATGATCATTTGAATATCCTAGAAACACACACGTTTGCACCTTTGGTTGTATCTTTTATCTCAATTTCCTTGGAAGATGTACATAACAAGTGCATCAAAATTATTTTCAAGTGGGAAATATCATGTTTCTGACCATAATAAGATTGATAAGGTGTCAACGATGGATCGCTGAGATAGTCTCTCTATTTATAAGGTGCACAATAGTATTTGTTAAATGACTCCAAAACATGTGAGCTACATTCATCTCATGAAGTATTTCTCTAGTAGTTTTTGCAATGTATCTATTATTTTTCTCTACTACCCCATCTTGTTGGGATGTCTACCTACATGTTAATTACCTCTTAACACCTTGATACAATTAAAAACATAAAAACTATTAGAGAAACATTATCCCCCTCCATCAGACCTTAGATTCTTGATTTATGTACTTGTCTTCTTCTCTACCATTTCTCTAAATGATTTGGAACATGTAAACACATCTGATTTGTGTTTAATGAAATAAACTCAAACCACATTTTTAGAATCATCTAAAAAGTGAAAAATTACTTGTTAACTCTAGTGGACTATGTTTTTTTTAATGTCCACACATCGGTATGTATAAACTCCAATGGGTCTTGGCTTATGTAGATGCTCCTCTTGAATTTGAGACTACATTGCTTTCCTAATTCACAATATCCACATACTTTCTTCATATCTTGTCCTCGAAATTTAAGAAGCCTTTCAAAGAGCATATTGAATTTCATTTCCTTTATTTTTTTGTATGGTTATGTGGCTTATCGTCTTGCGCCATGAGTTCAACCTCCAATATTTGCTTCTTGTCATAATGTGAAGTAGAAATGAATCAAAATATTATCAAGAATTTTTCCCTTGAACCATCTAAGAGCCTCAAGGTGAGGGGAGTCATGCACAATAAGGAGCCAAGTCCTCAAGCCCTCCCAAGCAATGAATCGGCTTCTCAACTGGCACCATCCTACATAGTCCACTCTCCTAGCCACATCAATATCCCCAAAACTAATACATTGGCATGTTTCTTGATTTTAGAAGTGTTTCCACAAATGGAAACCTTTGTTCCAAAACTTCCTAGATTTTTGGAGGTTCCAAGGCTCAAAACCTTTGATGCCCTTGATAGCGAACTAGATCGAATCATTTTTTTCTATACAAACTACCCATTTCCAATGTTCATTGATTGTGACAAACTCTTTTACCTTGTTCCAACTCTTCCATATGGAGAATACTAAGCTTGAGTCACTCAGAGTCACTTGATAGGGGTAGAATAGAAGAGTGACAAGATCCCAACCCTTCCACCTTGAAAAGTCCACAAGCTTAATAATGCTCTTGTTTCTAAAAATGCATTTTGCCTAAGAGGTTTCCCTATTGCTCCAAGCTTTGATTAACCATTTGGTTACCATTTTATTGGCCATTCCTTCAATTTCTAGGATCCCAAAACCACCTTGATCTTTTTGGCTTATGCAAGTAGCCCATTCAATTTTGGGTACAGACTTCTTTTTAGGGTCTTGTAGCTAGAGAAAGTTTCTACAAATTCCTTCCAATTTGACAATCTCTTGATCCTTCGCTCTCCAACAAGATAGAAAGTAAATAATCAAAGAAACAGTGAATGTGTTAACTACCATAACTTCCCTTGCTAGGTTTATGTGGATACCAACATGTTATCGAGCTTAAAAATAGCCCGTTTCCATCGTTGACCCATCAAAATCCCTAACAAGCAAAAGATTTATCACATGGAGATACACGCATAGTCATGATCAACCAAAATTTGAGGTGGGTCCCAACAATAACCTTGAAAGTTCTTTTATAATGGTTGATTTTGGAACTTGATGCCTCATAGAAGTATTTAGGCAATGCCAAAAAGTATCAATGCTTGCTAGATCATTATCTAGAAAAGCATACGTGTCATCAAGCAAGAGTCTCATGATACGTGGTCTTGACTCAGAGAAAGAAAGATGCCTAAGCCCTCAACTAAACTCCCTTTTGAAAGAAAAAGTATTATCTTTCAAGAAACTTCCCTTCTTAAACAATTTCAAAAGCAAGAGATGAAAGTTTAACTTGAAGTCCCTTCAACTAACTCAAAATTTATAAAACATTTTAGCCTCCAGAATGTACCCCCAAGATTTTCTTAGGCTTAACAATCACTTTATTTTGACATTTTGACAAGGTTTTATGGGAAAGACTTTGGAAGGGTCGAACACATGATGAGTGACTATGGAAATGTATAGGGACATCTTCTTGAACACTAACACTGATACAATAAATTCCTATTTTTCAATTTCTTTGTGGACAAAACCAAACGAGTGTTTCTAGATTGGTTTCACAAAAATTCGACTAGAAATTCATTAACATATGTGATTAATCTTACCATTGTTTCTCTACTACACCTGTGCGTAGGTGATCTTGCAAACAATATTCCTTCACTTTTAGAATGCCTTCTAGCTATGAAGATAAATTCCAACTTCCTTGAAATTTAGGTATTCCATATACTCTATATTTAAGTGCCTACAACAAAATATTTTGCACTTAGAGCTTCCAATATGAGATAACATTGTGTTCCTTAGATGCCTATAGCAATCTTTCAAAAATCATGAACACATAGCCTGAGGTTGATCTCCTATCTTCCTTCAAACCTACCCAATTAGCATCACTAAAGCTTTTGACCTGCCATTCTTCACCAAACTTGTAAAACAAAGCATGATCAAATGTATGTTTTGTGTATCTTAACACTCTCTTGACTGAATTTAAGTGGCCGCTTGTTGGAGATTGTATAAACTGAGAAAGTACACCAGCAACATAAGATAGTTCAAGTCTTTTAATGTTTGCATAGATTAATGATCCTGTGATGCATCTGTATATCATTACCATCACGACGAAGGAGACAAAGAAGCGAGCTCACACATATTCTCACAATCAAGGAGAAGCACACACACAGATTGAGGCAAGGAAGAATGATCTTCTTCTTTTTCTATTACATAAAAGGAATGTACAAGAATGACCTCAAACAAGAATACAACAACTTCAATATATAAAGAAAGGTACAAAGAGAAAATCCTAATATTCGTAGATGAGTGAGCTAGCAAAAAACGAATGTGCCATCAATCTCAGTAGATAAATCTAATACATGTCAATGAAGTGTCCCTAACATACACTAACGTGACCACTATACATGTCAGAGAAATGAAAAATGATACGTGTCATGTTCGATCATCACATGTTGAGCTTGATATTTCAACACTCCCCCTCAAGCTCAATGTCATATCCTGTAATCCAAGCATCTCCAAAAACGTCTTCAACTTCTCAGCTCCAAGTGCTTTAGTGAAAATATGAGCAACCTACTCATCTATCCTCACATAAACAAGATCAATATCACGTGCTAATACCTTCTCTCTGATGAAGTGATAATGTACCTCGATGAGCTTTGTTATGGCATGAAAAAAAGGATTCCATGCTAACTTTATGCTACTAAGGTTATTAGAATAGATGGTGATAGGCTTTTGCACTTCCAAACCTAAATCTACAAGTAGCATCTCCAGCCATGATGCCTCACATGCTGCCATTGCTGCACCTCTATACTCAGCCTCTGTACTCAACAAAGCAATAGTGGGTTGCTCCTTACTGCTCCATGTAATAGCTGCACTCCCAAGTGAGAATAGAAAACTACTAGTAGATATTCTATCTGGAATGCTACCAGCCCAATTTGCATCAGTGTATCTGTGAACCTGCAAATCTACACGAGCTTCATAAAACAATGCATAATCCAAAGTAGCACTCACATAACGTAGAGTGCACCTCAATGCATCCTAATGTGGCTTCTTGGGAACCTGCAAAAATTGATTTTCAAGTCCAACAATGAAACTTAGATTAGGCCTTGTAATTGTGAGATATATCAAGCTTCCCACAATTTTCTTGTACATAGTAGCATTTTCCAATGCTTCACTTCATTAAGTATCCAACTTCAAATTCTGATCTAATGGCATAGAAATTGGCTTGCAATTAGCCATACCATACTTTTCCAACATATTCAAGGTAGATTGCCTTTGTGACATCCATATACCTGTTTTTGTATGTATAAACTCAATGCTTAAGAAATAGCACAACACACCAAGATCTTTCATGTCAAATTCTTGCATAAGAAGTTTCTTTACCTCTTTGATGCTTTCTTCATTATCATCACCTACAATCAAGTCATCAACATAAATAGCCACAATTGTGATGCGATCATCACCCTTCCTTGCATATAGTGAATGATCTGCATTACACATAGAAAACCCAATGGTGGTTAAGTAATCAACAATGCTTGCATGCCATGCATAGGAGCTTGCTAAAGCCCATACAAAGCATTTTGCAACCCGAAAACATACTCTGGATGCTTTGAATCTTCATATCCTTGTGGCTGGTCCATGTATATTCGTCTAATTCACCATGTAGGAAAGCATTCTTCACATCCATCTGATGCAAAATCCATCATTTTGTTGTAGCTAATGCAACAAGTGTTTTGATAGTACACATTTTAGCTACAGGGCTAAATATTTCCTTACAATCAATTCCATATGTTTGTGCATATCCTTTTGCTACCAATCTTACTTTGCACATGCTTATGCTACCATGAGCATTGTGCTTTACCTTGTAAAACAACTTGCAGCCTATGAGTTTCTTTCCTTGCAACAATGGAACCAGCTCCCATGTATCATTTCCATAAAGTGCAGCCATCTCCTCGTCCATAGCTTTTTCCCAATTTGCATTTCCAATTGCATCTTCAAAACAAGAAGGTTCAGCATCTTGTATTACCTTTGTCATGTAGGCACAATGACGAGACATGTTACTATCATATGTCAATCGTGCTTATCATGCAGAAATGATGCTCTTGATTGTTTTCCAAATTGACATGTTGCACATACCTTTTGCGTTTCTGCAACTTCAAAATTTGGTAGTCCATTGACAATCTCCTTTGAGTGCATCATTTCCAGCCTCTCCAAATTTTCATGTCCGATTTTTTTGTGCTAGACCGCTAGATCAACAACAACTCCTACACCTTTTGCAAACATGGTTGCATTCATTTCAAGAATTTTCACATTTAATGTGAACATCCTACCCACTTTGTTTCCTTTGGCAATCAATCATCCATCCTGTTTATATTCTTCTACATATAAACCATGAGCATTGAATCTGACTTGTAATCCTTGGTCAACCATTTGTCCAATAGAAACCAGATTCTTTGTTATATTTGGAACATGCAACACATCAACAAGATGTTTTACCTTTCCATCCTCCATAGAGAGTGCTATGTTTCTTGTATGCTCAATAGGGTGTGATGTGTCATCACTTGTTTCAACATATCCAGGAACTGGTAGTTTTGCAAGGTACTAAACCATTTCGCATGACTCATCATGTGATTTGAAGCACCTGAATCAACATACCAGAAATTTTCATTCAATTTTGAAACATTCATAGACATTGTATTCATCATGTGATGTTGAACCATGAACAGCTTCTCAGAATCATCTGCAATTGTGGATGCATAATTGTTTTGTTGCCTTCTATTATTTTGATTCTTCAACCTACAATCATGTTAAAAGTGTCCAAGTTTACCACAATTTTAACATCCTTTACTATCATTACCTGAATCATTTCTTTGGAAATTTATATGGCCTCTTTGGCTCCCCTTGCCTTGAAACTGCCCTCTACCTCCTACATGATTCTGTTGTTGACCTTGGTCTTGGTTATTGTGTCCGCTTCCACTTCTAGAGCCTCTATCTCTGCCTCTTCCTCTACTAGAGTAGAATATGTGCTCATAACTAGGTTTTCCTTGGGAGTTTGAGTCCTCACCAAGATCCGTTTCTTCACTAATCAACATAGACACAGATCAACAAAATTTAGAATATTTTCCCTGGTTTGGATAGACATTCTGAACTGCTTATATGTAGCTCCTAAACCACGAAGGCATACTTCCACCTTATCATCATCATCTACATTCACACCAATCGATGCAAGTGCCTCACATATGCTTTTTATTTTCAAGGTGTAGTGACTTATTGACATACCCTTTTTCTCGAGTGTATGTAGCTCGTTCTTGAGTTGCAATTTCCGTGCCTTTATATTGGTCTCATACAATATGACCAGACTATTCCAAGCCTCTTTCGTAGTCTTGGTATCCTGTATGTGCCCAATCATGCTATTGTATGCTACCAGATAGCCAATACATTACCTTTCGTGCTCCTTGTTTCCATTCTTCATACGCTCTTAACTGGTTTGTAGTCTGGTTCCTCTCTAGTAACTATTAAGCATTTTCATTCTCTCCTTTGATGTACTTCTAGTAGCCTTTTCCCATCAAGAAATTTTTCATTTTGAACCTCCAGGCATGGAAATTATTCTTGTCCAGCTTATCGCTCATAAGCTGACTCATCCCATGTGCGTTTTCCATTTCTATACCAATTCACAACACTACAAAACACTATAGGTAGCACTTCTTCTTGAACACTATCACACTATGACGTGATAGTTCCATCTCAAAAAAATAGAGTTTTTGTGTATCAAGAGTAGACGAAATCACTCGAAATTCTAGGTCTTGAATATATGAGTCTTTCCGAACATGATGCAAGTTATAGTTTTGCAAACTGACCTAGTTTTTCTATGGGCCCCACCTTGCGAGCTTCAAATGGAGGTTGAGATGCCTCCAAAACTTTGATTTGACCGTCATTTGTGAATCCTGCTTTCTCCATGCCTTCTCATATGCTCTTCACCATCGGCCTTCTCCACTAGCTCTGGGGCTACACTGCCTATGATACCATGTCACAAGGAAGGAGATAAGACAGACCTCACACACACTCTCACAATCAAGGAGAAGCACACACAGATGTAGGCAAGGAAGAATGATCTTCTTCTTCTTCTATTACATAAAAGGAATGTGCAAGAATGACCTAAAACAAGAATACAACAAGTACAATATATAAAGAAAAACACATAAGGAAAATCCTAATATTTGCAGATGAGTGAGCTGGCAAGAAACAAATGTGTCATCACTCTCGGTAGATAAATCTAATAAATCTCGATAAAGTGTCCCTAACATATACTAGCATGACCACTATACATGTCAGAGAAATGAAAAATGATACGTGTCATCCTAGATCATCACGTGTTGAGTTTGATATCTCAAAAATTACATCTTCTAATCGTTCTCCATCATTCAAGCAAGTTTCTGTATTTGTGTCCATGGGCTAAGTGAATTTTTGCATGCACTCACTCTAAATTTGAAAAGAACATCCAACCACTACTTCCTTTGCATCAAGGAGATGCCACGTTTTTCATAAACAACTTTAATTCCTGAAAAATATTTTAGCTCTCAGAGATATGAAATTTTAAACTCCTCACCAAGTTTTCTTTTGGTATCTTTAATGCCTATAACATCATTCCCTATTATGATGAGATTGTCAACATATATACAAATATTTTCTTCTTTATTTTCTTCATGTACAATGAAGGATATCCACTTCTTGGGATGTACCTACACTTAATTAGATACTCTACCAATCTCTTGTTCCATACTCGTGGTGCTTTCTTCAAGCCATAAAGTACCCTCTTCAACCTACAAACAAAGTTTGGATGAATTTCATCTTCAAATCCAATTGGTTGACTCATGTATACCTCTTCTTGTAGTTCTCCATTGAGAAAATCATTTTCGATGTTGATTTGGTATAATGGTGACCTCTTTCAAGACCTAATTGCTATTAAAGCTCTAATTATTCCTATCTTTGCAACCAGGTGGAAATTTTAATCATAATTTATTCAGTGTGATCATTCAAGTCCTTTGGCAACAACTATACCTTTATGTCTAGCTAGTGAACCATCCACATTCAACTTAACTTTAAACACCCATTTGTTAGGAACTATCTTCATACCTTCTTTCTCTGGCACTAGCTCCCATGTGTGATTATATATGACAGCTTTATTCTCCTCTTTCATAGCTTGCTTACATTTCATTTGTGTGCATGCTTATTCATATGTCTCAAGCTCTTTGTCTTTGATGATATGCATCGTGTATGCAAAATGGTTTGCCATGAAACTATCTTAACACAGCCTTTGAGTTGGATAACTCTTCCTTGAAGATCTTCTGTCATTGCCTTTAAAAATATTCTTCTTCAACCTTCTTAGCATTACCTTTGCAATGATGACCTCTTCATATTCTTCTTCACTTGCATCTATCTCACTATTTTGAGTAGCACTTTCTTCTTCACCTCTACTATAAACTAAATTTGGAGACATACAATGATGTCCAAGTCTCCTGTCCATGTTCAAAATTCTCTATTAGATGTAGATGCCTTTCGACTTGAGATTTTTGTGCTGGATTTCTAAAATACTCTTTGATTAGTTTTTTCATAATTATCACCATCTTTGTTAGTAACCCTTTACTTTCCTTTGTCTTCATACCATCATGAAAGACACCATCTCGTGAGACTCTTACATAGTTCATGAAAGACCACATCTCATGAGACTCTTACATCCTTTGGTGTAGGGTTCTAATACTTATATCCTTTTCTCTCCATTGAGTAGCCGATGAAAAAAGCATTTTTTGTGACATTGTTTCCATCTTCATTCTAACTTCTTGCAAAATGTGAACAAAGCAAACACATCCAAAAACTTAGAGGTGTGTAAGATCACGCTTCTTATTGGAATATACCTCCTTTGGTATCAGGTTATGTATTCTTGATGATGTGCACCTATTCATAAAGTAAACGGTGGTTGTGGTAGCTTCATCCCAATAGTATCACAATACCTTCATCTCGTTAGGCATGCATCTTGAAAATTTAGCAATTTTCCTATTTCTCCTCTCAGCTACTCCATTTGATTGAGGTGCATACCTACAAGTAAACTGACTTTGATCCCATTCTCTTGCAGAAAATATGAAAATTCTTTGGAGATTTATTCCCCTCCACCATCTAACCCTAAGGTTTTGATATATCATGTTTCTTTTTCAAGGTTGAGTTTTTAATCTCTTGAATATAGAGAACATATCTAATTTTTGCTTCATACAAAATAGCCATACCTTTCTTGAGTAATCATAGATGAAGATGAAAAAAATATCTATTACGAGTGATTGAAGTCTATTAGATAGGTCTCGATATATCAATATGTATTAAGACCAAGACATTTGGGGAGCATAATTGCTGCTCTTGAATGGTTACCTCATTTGCTTTCCTACTTGACAAGCTTCATAGAACTCATGTAGTCCAACACTATTAAATTTTTGAAAACCTCTTACCACTTCATGTTTGCTCATGTCCTTTAGCTTTGGACTATTGACGTGTCCTATACTTTTGTGCCATAAGTCTAGATCCAAAATATTCTTGTCTGCATATTGAATGTATAGAGCCTTTCCTTGTGGATGTTGGAGATCCTTCCTTCTCTTGTACCTTGAGCAATAACCTTGAAACCTTCTTTTGGATTCTTTATGAAGCACCCATTCTCATTGAATATGACATGATAACCCTTCTCTATTATTTTCCTAATCAAATCAAGTTCTTTGAATTTGTAGGAACATGAAGTAAATTGGATAGTACCTTTGCTCTGCTTGTATCTCCAAGCCTTTTATCTCCAATATGCTCAATCATGTGTTGAGTATTATCACCTATTTCAACACATCTTTTCCACTTGTACATTACTGAGCTTCCTTGGCATGACATATGGTTACTACAACCTAAATCAATGTACCTTTTTTGTCATCTTCATAAGAGCTTCTATACTAATGCCTCATTGTAAGTAATATGTGCTCTCTTCCTTCACTTGAGGTGCTTGCATAGTTTCTTTGAATCCTTTGATTTCCTCCATTTGGTCTTCCATTTTTTAGCAAAAATTCACTAGCATAGTTTCCTAATTTACCACAATGATAACATGTTATATTTATATGAGAATTTCAAGTGCTCTTAGTAATACATTTAGTATTGTGTGTTGTGCTCTAACCTTCTTCTTCTTCCTTGTATTGTTCGCATGCTTTTGTAGAACTCAAAATCCAACAATTGGTATCAGAGCAGGTCATCACTTCATCTACGACATCATCAACACCCCTCCAAATGCACTATCATAGTGCCTCTAGAGGCAATTTCATCCTTTTGTTCCAAACATACATGTAGGTTTTGAGTTGCTAGATCTAATAGAGCTGAAAGGGGTTGTTTTGTTCAACTTTTCAAGAAACATCCATTTGTTTGCATCGGGGTATTTTACTCAGTGGTCATGGCTAAAAACAATGATGTATTCTATATGTTGGCTATTGAGGATAGATTGGATGGTACTAATTATTCATTATGGACATATATGAGGTGTCATGTATCGATTGCAAAAGGAGTGTGGAATATGGTGGAGGGTGTTGCAAAATGTCCTATTACACCCACAAATATAGTTATCGAAGGTTATGTAGATCGCATTGAAATTTAGGATCTTCAAACTCATGTTCGTGTTGTGGTTCTTATTGCTCGTACTACAAAGTAAATTCATTGGGATGGGAGAGATGCTCAAGCACATGCATTGATAGCCTTGTCTGTCAAACGTGCCATTGTTCCTCACATTCACTCTTGCAAAATGGCAAAGGATGATTGGGATATACTTAGCACTTTATACCAAGCAAGAAATGAGGCTCATGTTGCTAACCTCTGAAAACAGCTAGAGAGTGAGCACATGAATGAAAGAGATTTCATGGACACTTTTTGACAAAGATAAGATATTTGAAGGAGTAGTTGACTTCTGTAGATGAATTCTTACCTGATAATTCACTTGTGCAGACTATTCTTAATGTTCTTCTAATTTAATATCAGATTTTTGCTTCTACTCTTTGGTTCATGATGAAAGGCAATCCAAGTGCCTTAATATTTGAGGATATATTCTCTATTTTTTGCAAGAAGATCAGTCTAGACAGTCTTGGAACATTAAGCTTGGACTATGCTTGAGGTGGCTATGCTCTATATCAAATCCATCCTTTGGATGGTGCCATATATGTACCTTGAAGAATAGCACTTATGTGCACATTATTTCTTTGTATTAATTGGTTGATTAGTTATTATCATTTCTTGTAAGGTTCAAGGTATTTAAATACCTTTGTAAAAGGAAAGAGTAAAAGGCCTAAAAGCCATGAGTTAGGAGTGGTTGATTCTCAATCAATCAATCAAGAGGTAGATATGACTTCAACTTTCTCTTTTCCTAGACTGTAGGAAGAGATTCCAATCAACCTAAACTACCAAATCCGCCTATTTCAAATTCAAATTCATGAATAAAAAGCATGTTGATATAATCAACAGTATACGTAAAGATTCTGAAACATTTGTACATGTGCTTCAACAAGTATCTAGCACATGAGGAGAATCATACAAGTAGACCACTCAAGAAGCTCATATGTGATGTAGAGGGGGAATACTTCTCTAAAGAGTTTGATGCATGCTTGCATGATAAATGTATCAAAAGGGAAGTGACTAGCAAGTACTCTCCTCAATTGGATGGAATTGAAGAGAGAATGAAAGAAGACTATGGTTGGATATGCTAGAACAATGCTTGAAGAGAAGAGGTTGCCACATTATCTATGGGTAAGGGCTACTTCAATTGCTTTGTACCTTGTCAATAGACTACCATCCAAATCACTTCAAGGTATAAATACTTATGAAACATGGCATGGAAGAAAACCTATTCTTGGACATTGCAAGTTGTTTGGTTGTTTAGCTTATGTTCATGTACCATCACAAATAAGAGGTAAGCTAGACGAAAGGAAAACAAAGGTAGTGTTTAGTGGGTTTGACTCAACTCAAATGGGTTACAAGTTCTATAATCCTTCAACCAAGAAATTCACTACAAGTAGAGATGTTGTGTTTAAAGAACACATGTCTTGGTATGATGAAGACAAACAAAAGGTAACTCTACCATATGATCTTGATTCTAATTCTCATCAATTAGGAAGTAAGCATGATACAGAGGTCTGGGATCCAAGATGTGATATAGATGATGAACAAGATGAAGAGGAAAAGGATTAAAAGCTATGGAAGTCAAGAGGCAAAGAAAAGATGCAAGAGTGTGGAGAATGCTCCAAGGAGACACCTAGAAGGTCAACAAGAGAGAAAAGACAACCCAAAAAGATATGGATATGATTCCACATTTGTTACAAATCATCAATTTACTTGGCAAAGGACTCAATTTTAGAGGAAACCTCAACCTATGAAGAGGCAAAGGGAAACCTGAATTCGGAAAAGTCATGTTGATTGGATCTCATAGATGCATGTACGCAGAGGATAGTACAAAAATGAAATCTCACAAAAATACTCAAAGAATAGAAAGAAACAAGAGAATTGGCACCAGATTGGGTACAATCTCCCCCCACATACTCTGATGGAGAAGTCTATCAGAGCACGTGTATTTATAGGCATTTTTCATTATGCTCTGAATAGAAGATACATGAGGGTGGTGCTTTGAAAAGCGTGTGTTTACGAAAATCTGCTTATTTGCAAATACATCGCTTTTCAAGTGATCTACTATTAAAAGAAAATAGCTTTTTAAAGTTTTCTATTATTTTTACAAAAAAAAACTAAAATAATATCTTCTAAATATCTGAATAAGTCCACATGCGTTCACACCCTCATGAATCTTCACCTGCTAAATCAAAACACAAATCACTAGAAACCCTCAAGATATTAAAATCCATATAACATTCCATTATTCCATAAAGCATAAAATGCCTCCTAGTTGATAAGCAACTAACCTCACCTGATAAATATAAAGTAGACGTGGTTGTCCAATCACATGTCCCATGATTGAACAATCATAAGCATATTCCATGGTAGAAGAACATGCATGGAATTAGAAAACTGGAATTTAATATGACTTTGAATGATATGCAAAAATCAAATGATCATAATGTGGAGTTAGTGATGTCTTATGAATCCATTGAGATTCTGCAAGTGAGTGATTTTAATATTTAACTAAATATCTATGAAATTGATTACTTGTACGTGTAATAGTAACATCATAATCAAGTATTTTCTCTAGAGTTAAAATTTCAGCATCCTCTTCTAACAAAGGAGGATCATCTAAAATAGGAGTGAGTGGTAAAGCTCCCTTAAACAATTTTCATAAATTGATATGAAAAGAATCATGTATATTCCAATGAGAAGGTATGTCTAATCTAAAAGCATTCTCATAATATTTTGAATAATACGAAAAGGTCCATAATAACATGGTGAGTTTAACTTTAGGATGTTGTGAAATAGTTTTCAAACATCTTTTAATTATTCATAACCATACAAAGCCATTTTCATTAAATTGTTTAGCCAATCGTTTCTTATTAACATTATGCATGTAATGTTCTTTACTCTTCTTAATGCTAATGAACCTCATGAAGTGTAGAAATATGATCTTGTGCAAAAGAATCAGCCATAAGTATATCAGTTTGAGTGAGAGTCATAAGAGTGGGAAGCTTCTTACCATAAACAATTTCGTAGGGTGCACATTTAGTAGTTTTATGTGTTGTGTTATTATATGCAAATTATAATAAAGGAAGTTTCTCATTCCAATTACTCAGATTAGCTAAATAATAACAACGTATTAAATCTAAAATAGCACTATTCATAGCTTCACTTTTCCCACTACTTTCAGGATGAAATGTAGGGCTAAAGTCTATTTTAGAACCTAAATTTTGAAATAACGCAACCCAAAAGTGATTACAAAAATGAACTTCAATCTGAAAGATTAACTTTTGGAAAACCATGATGTGGAAAAATACATTTAATAAATAACATAGTAGCTTTAGGTGCAAAAAGAGTATTTTTACAAGTAATGAAATATGCCTGTTTACTAAACCTATCAAACAATTGTCCAAATCATATCATTACGAGATGAAGTTTTAGGAAGACTAGTAATAACATCCATGGACATTTGTTCCCATGGACGATTAGGTATGGGAAGTGGCATCAATAATCCAAATGCTTTACCATGGTGTTGTTTCACACATTGATACACAATGCAATGGGCAACCTATTGTGCAATATCCTTTTCCATATTTGGCCAAAAGAAAAACTCTTTTCATGTAGAAGTCATACTTTCTATGCCCCACCCATATATGGTGGTTCATGCATCTTTTTCATAAAAAAATCTTTAAAACCTTGTGTGATGCATAGCTTGTGTTGGAAATACAAGAGTCCATTATTAGAAGTGTACTGATCCTCACTAAACGTTGTAGAATTATTGAAATCATTCCGTGTTTGTGAAAAGTACAAATAAAATGCATAAGTAAGAATCATGTCATGAAATGAATGAATATGAAGAGAAGAAATATTATTGATTGAAAGGATATTTGTTTGTGGGGATGGGAAGCGACTAAGGGCATCAACTACAACATTAGCTTTGCTAGGTTGATATTGAGTGATAGGCTAAAAGATTTCTATGGATAAAGCACATTTAACGTGTCTATCTGAAATCAATGATTGATTTAATGAATGTTTTGTTACACTTATGTGCTCCTCGAGTAGCTTTGATGTGAACCTTTTCCCTATACATGGGCACTTTTTACTCTAGTGCTGGCTAGAGGTTTTTCCCCCATGCTACTGCATACTTGATACTCTCATATGTGGTGGTACTTTGTACTTAGGGATATTATTCAGCTCTTACTTCAATTCAGTTCATCATCAATAGAGAGAGCTATTCCAACCATCGTCTTCTCCGTGTGTATTGCTACGTTAATGCTCCTTGTGTGTGCTTCTCGTGTGTCTCTCGCACTCCTACACACACACACCCAACGGTGGTATTAGAGAAATTTCAGCTCCTTCTCAAGTTTTGATTTTTTTCCTCGCAGCACGTGTGCACTTTTAATAGTGCAAATCGACTTCGGAGCATAGAAGAGTGAATTTCAACAGCCAAGAAACATTTCCACTAGGTGCACTGAGGTTTTACCCCCATCTCCAAGCCATTCGTGCAATTAGAATTGCCATCAGAGTGATGGTTTGTGAGCTGAAATTTTAGCATTCATTTCAGCTTTTGTAGAAGTGAAGATTTTATCACTTTCTTGTTCCTTAGTGAAATGGCGGGCAGCAATGAATTTTTTGGCATGCTTCAAGCTGAAGATAAGCTTGATGGGACAACCTATCCGATGTGGTCTTAGATGATGAAGCAGTTCTTGTTGCTAAACAACTTTGGAACATAGTGGCAGGTGTAGATTGAAGACCCACAGGTTCTTCTACTTCATAGTCTAGTATCACAGATGGAGCTTCTTCTTAGTACAGTGGTTTCTCCTTCTCTACCTACACAAGAGCACCTTAGATGGGATGGAAAAGATGCTCAAGCTCATGCTTTGATTGGGCTTTTTGTGAAGCGTCATATAGTTCCACACATTCAGTCATGTTCTACATCACGACAGGCATGGAACACTCTTGCTTCTTTGTATGTCGTGCGTAATGAAGCACGTGCTGCATACTTGAGGATGTATGTATGGCTGAAAATGAGTGAGTGGATGTGTATGTGACATGCATCAAGGACTTGAAAGAGCAATTGGCAAACATCGATGAGATCATTCCGGATGCATCACTCATTTCTACATTGTTGAAAGGATTACCAGAATCTTTTCAAAGCTTTACTACTACACTCCGTTTGGTTGCAAAAGGAAATCCTAATATGTATGCATTTGATGAGGTTGTGTCTTATCTTTTGCAAGAAGAGCAATCTAGAGTGAATAGGAGTGGTTTGATTGAGGGAACGCAAGAACTTGCTATCTCACAAAAGGGGAAAAGCAAGTATGGTTCAGCTTTGGGTTCATCAAAACCAAACCTCAAGCTTCCTCTTCCACTCATTCCTATAATGATAGTGATTTTCAAAAGAAGAAGAGATGCAAATATTGTCGGAAGGCTAGTCATACTATTGATGAGTGTAGAAAGCTTGCTAAACGCAATGAAAAGAAGAAGGAATTCGGCATGTCTAGTGCTAAAAAATCAGCAAATGTAAAGAATGATGAAGCTTACATGGCTCAAGATTTTTGGGCATGTGTTGTTACATATCATTCTGATGCTTCTTTGCATTCTAAATGTATGGTTGTGAGTGAGGCTGATTCTGATTGGTTCTTTGATAGTGGTGCTTCAAAGCAGATAACATCATGCAAAAGATTTTTTGCCTCTTTGAAAGATGCACCCAAAGGAGGACATGTGGTGTGTGTAGAAAATGCCTCTTATCCTATCATTAGAGTAGGAGAAATTGAGATTACGGATGCAAATGGAGGTGTGATTCTCTTGAAAAATGCATTGTATGTGCCCAGTATCAAGAAGAACTTAATTTCAATTCTGTTGATTGCCCAAGCTCGACTTCATGTACACTTTGTTGATGATAAGTGTATGGTTCATGATTTCAACATTGAGGATGTTATCAAGATGTCCAGTACATTATGTAATGGTTTGTATCGCATGGATACATACAAGAGGCCTGCCTCAAATGACTTGGTTGCTCATAGTTCTTCCATGGCTGAAATGGAGCTTTGGCATGCTCGTTTTGGTCACTTGAACTTCAATAGTTTGCTTTACTTTCAAAAGAAGGACATGGTTATTGGTTTGCCTACACTTGAGTCTTTCAATAGTTTTCTTTACTTTCAAAAGAAGGGTAGCTTTCACATCTATAGTGGAGTGTATATGGCTGAGATGCCTATTGATGGATCTTTGCATGGAGATTGATGCTTCTATGCATATTCTCAATCATAGTCAGAGTGCTTTGGCTGTTGCTCGAAACCTAGTGTTTCATGCACAGACCAAACATATTGAAGTGCATTCTCACTATGTGAGAGAGCGCCTTCATGCAGGAGATATTGATTTGGTATATGTGCCTACAGAAGATAATGTGGCAGACATATTCACCAAAGCTCTTCCATAGGAAAAGTTTGCAGCTTTTTCTAAAGCTATAGGCTTATTACCTTGTGGGGGCTGATCTGTCACTCCCTGTATGTGTTCACATCATTCGCTCCAGGGGGGTTTGTAACACTTATGTGTTCCTCGAGTAGCTTTGATGTGAACCTATTTCCTATACATGGGCACTTTTTACTCTAGTGCTGGCTAGAGGTTTTTTCCCATGTTACCGCATACTTGATACTCTCATATGTGGTGGTACTTTGTACTTATGGATATTATTCAGCTCTTACTTCAATTTAGTTCATCGTCAATAGAGAGAGCTATTCCAGCCATTGTCTTCTCTGTGTGTCTTGCTGCGTTTTGTGCTTCTCGTGGGTCTCTCGCACTTCTACACACACCCAACATGTTTAATAGCTTATTCATCTATTTTTATTAAAACTTTAGAACCCATAAGGTAATGTTTCCAAATTTTTAAAGCATGCACAACATCTAAAAGTTCCTTATCATATGTTCTATAATTCGCTTGAGAATCTTTAACTTTCCTACTTTCAAATGCAATAGGATGATCATTTTGCATTAATACAACACCTATACCTAAACCACTAGCATCTATAACTACATGGAAAGGTTGTGCAAAAGTTGGTAGTTGCAAAATAGGTGCATGACAAAGTGCATGTTTGATTTTATCAAAAGATTGTTGTTGTAATAATCCCCATGCAAATTTTAACTTGTTCTTCAATAATAATGTGAGTAGAAGTGCTAAATAAGAAAAACCTTTTACAAACTTTCTATAAAAACTAGGTAACCTAAGAAAAGAGCATACATCATTCATAGATTGAGGTATAGGCCATTCTTCAATTACTTTAATTTTCTTTGGATCAACATGAATGCCTTGACTAGAAACAATATGGTCTAAATACTCTAATTCTTTTTGAAAGAAATAACTCGTTTCAGGATTGGCATAAAGTATGTTTTTGCATAAAAAATTGAAAATTGTTGCTAAATGATTTTTATGTTCATTGTCATTCTCATTATACACATGTATATCATCAAAGAAAACAAGAACAAAAGCTTGGTACTCAAGAGAAATGTTATTCATCATATGTACAAATGTAGTAGGTGCATTGGTGAGTCCAAAAAGCATTACCATGAATTCAAAGTGACGAGTTTGAGTTCTAAAGGCAGTCTTATAAATGTGATTTTGTGTCATTTGTGTTTGATGATACCCAGATTTAAGATCAATTTTGCTAAAGACATGTGCTCCATAAAGCTTATCTAGCAAATCATCTATCCTAGGAATAGGATATCTATTTTATATTGTGATCTTATTGAGTGCTCTATAGTCAATGCACATCCTATAAGTCCTTCTCCACTAAGAGAAGAGGTGCTCCAAAGAGAGAAGAACTAGGTCTTATAAGTCCTTTGTGAAGTAGAACCTTAACTTGATCAGCTATTTCTTGTTGATGTGAAGGTCCATGCCTATAAGGTGCTTTATTTGGAGGGGAACTACCAGGAATGAAGTCTATACTATGGTCAAGAGATCCCCTAGAAGGTGGTAGTTTAAAAGGGAAATTAGCCATAAAACAATGCTTATAAGAATCCATAAATGCTTTACGTGCATTAGGAAGTGTATGTGTATAATCAACTATGTCATTCACAAAAACAATACATGAATTGTAGCATTTCCTAAATGCATGTTTTACTTGAGTATGAATAATCAATGGAAATGGTTGGAAGTCATGCCTTATAGACAAAGAAATATCTTGATTGTTAAACTTAAAACTCATTGTGTGTGTATGATAATCAATACATGGATTATGATGATGACAAAAAGGCATACCAAGTATAACATCATAGGAGTGCAAAGGAACGATTAAGAATATGCATTCATCTATGTATGAACCCATACAAATGTGAACGTTATGCACTTCACTTGTAACATTATATCTATTTCCTTGAAATGTGGCCTTAACTTTATACATAGAAGGAAGTGGTTTTAATTGAAGATCTGGCACTAGTGTAAGAGAAATGAAATTATGTGAACTACCATCATCATGTAAAATATTAACAACTTTACCATTAATAGTACTTTGCATGCAAAGTAAAGAATGAATAAATATTCACTTACCCAAGGTACTTAGATCCTATTCCAATGCTTCTTCGGCCCAATCAGGTTGAGTGTCTTCATGAACCGCCTCCATGTTGTGTACTTCAACTCCAATAGGCTTCATATCATTAGTTCACAACCTACATTTAGATCTAGTATGAACAAAGTTACCATAATGTCAGCAAGTGATATAGGGCATCTTTTGTTGAGCATCCATCATCATAGTTTGAAGGGTTGGAGGTTTGATAGGGCATTAAGAAACTGAATTGAGGAGGGCATTGAAAAATAGGAGGGCACTGGAATGGAGGGGGCATTGAAAAGTAGGAGAAGAAAGACTAGTGAAAGCATGCTTGAAAGAAAAATTAGGCTTGATTCGTTGTTGTCGTTGACATGTTTGTTGTAAGCGAATGGACTTGGTAATGGATTGAAAATCCTTCTCACCATCATGTGCAAGTGAAATAACTTCATAGAGGATCGTGGAATGTAGTGTGTTGATCTTGGCTTGAATTGCCATCTCCAAACCATCTTCATACTGTCATTGCAAGGTATCTTCTCCAATTGTTTCAAGTGAATGAATAAGTAGAGACCTCCACAATAGAATGGTGGTTATAGCGACCTCTACACCTAACACAGATTCTACTAATCTTATGCAAAATGAAGAATTGGGGTTTACTATTGTTTGCAATTTTGATCCATCTTCTCATGAGCGCTCTATGTCTATAGTAGAATCAGATTTTTTGTGCTTTGATAATGGGGCAACCAAACATATTAGCTCACAATGTAGTTTCTTCAGATCACTTTAGCCTACCCCTAAAGAGAATACTATAACATGCACCAACAACTCCTCTTGTCATGTAGTGGGAGTTCGTAAGATCATTTTCACTATTGTTGATGGTAGTTCTTTTACATTGTCAAATGCTTTGTTTGTACCAGGGATCAAGAAAAATATGTTTTCAATTTTAGCATTAGTCAAGATTGTCTTGGTTGTCAAGTTTGTTGATGACAAATGTACATTCCATGATCTCTCAAATGGTGATGTTATATTTTCTTGTAGAATTTTATGTCATGCACTATATAAGCTCATAGAATATGAAAAATCTATGAAACATTCAGCATGTGCAGTACATGATTCTGAGGCTATCTAAGATGCCAAGCTTTGGCATGCAAGCTTTGGTCATCTAAACTTTGCTAGTTTGCTACACCTATAGAAATTTGTAATGGTGTCTTCTCTGCCCCAAACTTGAGGCACCTAGTAAACATGTTTCTAAAGGCTCTACTTTGGGCAAAATGTAGTGTTCCTCATTCCCAAAAGATGGTTCAGTCCGATCTACATAGAAATTGTAGCTTGTTCATAGTGATGTATGTGGTCCTACGCAGACACCCTGTTTGGGGAACTTCCGTTACCTCCTAAGTTTTATTGATGATATTTCGAGGCATGCATGGGTGTATCCATTGAAAGCAAAGTCCAAAGAATTTATGTGCTTCAATGCATTTCTAGTTTTGGCTCAAAATTTGTGAGCATCTACGATGGGCGCCCTCCATTGTGATTGAAGTGGGGGATACATGTTGTCTTATTTTAATGTATTTCTCATTTATCATAGGATAAAACATCAGTAGGTCTCCCATGGAGATGGTGAGGTGTATGGTCAAAATTCAGGCTTTACCACATAGCTTCTAGCTTGAGTTTTTATATGTACAGCATATGTAACATGTGCCCACCAAAGCATTGCAATCTATCACTCTATTTGAGGCTTGGCATGGTCGCAAGCCATGTGTTGCTCATCACATGTTTTTTGTTGTTTGGCATATGCATTAGTGCTTGAACAACAAATAGGAAACACGATGATAAAGAAATGAAATGTATGGTTGTTGGGTATAGTTTTGAAAGCAAAGGCTATCGTCTGTATCATCCACATACTAAAGAAATTTTGTTAGTCATGATGTTGTTTTCATCGAAGATGCATATCGCCCATTACTTCCATGTACCAAGGATACTTCTATTAGCTCTAGAGATGTGTATGACACTTTGTTGCCTCTTTTTAGAGGTGGACAATCAAGTGGTGTTTTTCTCAGCCTCTACAGGTTTCATGTGATAATGCAGTTTATTCCATTTTTTTATACAGATTTACATGATGCACTCGTCGATGAGAGGGTTGATATAGAGGAGGCCAAACTATACCAAAATTTCTAAAGATTGCTATCCTATGGCTGCCTCTAGTCTTTGTGATTAGAATGATCTTGTTTCATTTGATGAAGCACAAATTGGAAAAATTGGATGGTTGCTATGTAATTGGAATATGATGCAATTATGAACGATGGCACTTGGTCTTGATGTGATTTTCCTCATGGAAAGAATGCCATTGATGCTAAGAACGAAACATAAGATTTTGTTGAGACCTTTGCTCCTAAATGTCAAATGACATTTGTGCACTTGGATATCATCATGGTTGGAATGTTAATCAGTTGGATGTTAAATGGTGACTTACATGAAGAAGTGTATATTTTTTAGCCTCATAGTTTTGTTGAGAAAGTGTATGAAAACAAAGTGTGCTGATTGAAAAAGGAATTTTCTGGTCGGAAGCAAGCACCACATGCTTGATATGAAAAGATACATGCCTGCTCGATTGCACACTATTTTGAGAACACTCCAACTAAGAGCACCTTATATTTTAAGTGTGCAAATGATTTGCTTCTGTTCATTCTCATCCATGCTGATGACATGTTGCTCACCAATCCTAATGAGAAGCATATTGCTGATTTTAAGGGTGATTTGCGTGCCTCATTTGAGATATTAGATTTGGGTCATATGCATCATTATTTGAGATCTGAAATTTTCTGTTTTTATTGCATATGTACATGTCTGAGATGAATTGAGGACGAAGCTTGATCCAAAAGCAGAAAAGTGTGTCTTCATTGGATACTCCGTTGAGCAAAAGGCATATAAATGTTATAACCCACTCACAGGGTAGGTAAAGGTGAGCAGAGATGTGGTATTTGATGAAATGTCAAGCTTCTATGCAGATGCCAAAGAAGGACTGAATCTTGAACCAAATGACAAAGAAAATGCTGAAAAATCAAGTGCAGAATCTCAAGTTTTGAGTGGACCGGATCTCAAGTTTTGGGTGGACCACATGCATCACCATGCAATAGTTCCAACTCAAATCCATGGAGTGGAAGATTGCATGGAACTTTCAGTCCAGAAATTTAATCAAATACATCTAAGAAAGGTAAAAAAAGCTTCCTGCAAGTCATAAAAAATGTACAGGTTTTGAAGACGTTGATGATGATTCAAGCAGTTCAGAAAAGAGTCTTGATGAGGAACTTGGACTGCCCTCTGTGAAGACTCCAGGAGTAAGAAGGGCACATGCAGATGATACAAGGAGAAGTGACCCAGGCCCAGGAAGATCTGCGAGGATGCAGAATTCAGTGCAATGATTGACGTATGATAGTTATATGGCTCGTCATTGTGCCTACATGACAAAGGTAATACAAGATGTTGAACCTTCTTGCTTTGAAGATGCAATTGGAATTGCCGATTGGGAAAAAGCTTTGGATGAGGAGATGGCTGCACTTTATGGAAATGATACATGGAAGCTGGTTCCATTGCCGCAAGGAAAGAAACCCATAGGCTGCAAATGGGTTTACAAGGTAAAGCATAATCCTGATGGTAGCATAAGCAGGTATAAAGCACGATTGGTAGCTAAAGGATATGCACACACATATGGCATTGATCATGAGGAAACATTTAGCCCTGTAGCTAAAATGTCTATTGTCAAAACACTTGTTGCATTAGCTATAGCAAAAAGATGGACTTTTCATCAGATGGATGTGAAGAATGCTTTCCTACATGGTGAGTTACAGGAAGAAGTATACATGGACCAGCCACAAGGATATGAAGATTCAAAGCATCCAGAATATGTTTGTAGGTTGCAAAAGTCTTTATATGGGCTGAAGCAAGCCCCTCATGCATGGCATGCAAGGATTGCTAATTACTTAACCAGCATTGGGTTTTCTATGTGTGATGCAGATCACTCACTATATGCAAGGAAGGCTGATGATAGCATCACTACTGTGGCTATTTATGTTGATGACTTCATTGTAGGTGGTGATAATGAAGGAAGCATCAAAGAGGTAAAGCAACTTCTTATGCATGAATTTGACATGAAAGATCTTGGTGTGCTGCGCTATTCCTTGAATGTTGAGTTTAAACATATAGAAACAGGTATATGGATGTTGCAAAGGCAATATGCCTTGAATATCCTGCAAAAGTATGGTATGGCTGATTATAAGACAATTTCTATGCCATTAGATCAGAATTTGAAGTTGGATACTACATCAGGTGAAGCATTGGAAAATGCTACTATGTACAGGAAAATTGTGGGAAGTCTTATATATCTCACAATTACAAGACTTGATCTAAGTTATACTATTGGACTTGAAAGTCAATTTATGCAGGTTCCCAGGAAGCCACATTTGGATGCTCTGAGGTGCACTCTACATTATGTGAGTGCTACTTTGGATTATGCATTGTTTTCTGAGGCTGATGTAGATTTGCAAGTTTATGGATACACGGATGCAGATTGGGCTCGTAGCATTCAAGATATAAGATCTACTAGTGGTTTTCTATTCTCACTTGGGAGTGCAGCCCTCACATGGAGCAGCAAGAAGCAACCCACTGTTGCTTTGTCGCATACAGAGGCTGAGTATAGAGGTGCTACAATGGTAGCATGTGAGGCATCATGGCTAAAAATGCTACTTGCAGATTTAGATGTGGAAGTGGGAAATCCTATCAGTATTTGTTGTGATAATCTTAGCAGCATATAGTTAGCACGGAATCCTATTTTCCATGCTAGAACAAAGAATATCAAGGTACATTATCACTTCATCGGAGAGAAGGTATTAGCAGGTAATATTGATCTTGTTTGTGTGAGAATAGATGAGCAGGTTGTTGATATTTTCACCAAAGCACTTGGAGCTGAGAAGTTGAAGAAGTTTCGGGAGATGCTTGGATTACAAGATATGGCGTTGAGCTTGAGGGGGAGTGTTGAGATATCAAGCTCAACATGTGATGATCTAGAATGACACATACCAGTTTTTCGTTTCTCTGACATGTATAGTGGTCACACCCGATATATGTTACTCCATTGAACTTTATTAGATTTATCTACCAAGAGTGATGGCACATTTGTTCCTTGCCAGCTCACTCATTCGCGAACACTAGGTTTTTCCTTTTGTACTGATCTTTATATATTGCACTTGTTTTATTCTTGTTTTTAGGTCATTCTTGTACATTCCTTTTTATGTAATAGAAGAAGAAGAAGATCATCCTTTCTTGCATCAATCTATGTGTGTGCTTCTCCTTGAGAGTGAGAGTGTGTGTGTGTGAGCTCTCTTCCTTATCTCCTTCCTCGTGACAATCTGCACATTGTAAATTGGTTGATACATAGGACAAATGGATGTCCTTGCTTAGTAGCTTTTCTCTAAGATAGTGATTGTGCACTTCAATGTGCTTAGTCCTTGCATGATATACAGGATTAGCAGCCAGATGAAGTGAGCTAGTGTTATCTCCGAGATTCATTGGAGTAGAAGAATGTAATCCCAAATCTATGTAAAGTGGCTTAAGCCACATAGCCTCTTGTGTTGCACTTGCTAAGCCTATGTATTCAACTTCAGTTGATAATAATGCCACACTTGTTTGTTTCTTTGATGACCATAAAATTAGATTTGGACCTGCAAAAGATAAATATCCACAAGTGCTCCTCCTATCATCTTTTGAGCCATCCCAATCTACATCAGAGTATAGCTTGATATCCAAGTCAGATGTGACTGGATAAAATAGCCCTTCATTTATTGTACTCTTTAGATACTTTAAGATCCTCTTGCCAACTTCCATGTGAGCTTTTCCTGGTGTATGCATAAATTGTCTTAATGTACTTACTCCATAGCATATGTCCACTCTTGTTAGGGTTGCATAAATGAGACTCCCAACAAGCCTTTGATAACTTGTAATATCTTCAAGTAGTTCTCCTTCATGAAAAGTAATTTTGGGATTGAGTTCCATAGGTGTACCTGCAACTTTAGTGTTCTTCATCTTGAATTTAATCAACATGTCATGAATGTACTTGCTCTGAGTATTAAAGACACCAGAATATGAATATACAAGTTCTAATCCAACAAAGTATGTTAACAAACCAAGGTCACTGATTTTAAACTCTTCCATGATCTCAGCTTTGATTTGCTTTATGCCATTAGCACCATTCCCTGTAATAATAATGTCATCCACATAAACACATAGATAAATAATTTTTGAGTTAGTCTTCTTTATGAACAAAGAAGAATCTACTTTGCTAGCAACAAAGCCTTGGTCCTACAAATATGTGACAAGCCTATGGTTCCAAGCTCTAAGAGCTTGCTTTAATCCATACAATGTCTTCCTCAATTTACATACAAAATTAGGTTTTTCCTTGTCTTCATATCCTGGTGGTTGAGCCATGTAGACCTCTTCAGAGATCC
Source organism: Ceratopteris richardii (assembly GCA_020310875.1). Taxonomy (NCBI): domain Eukaryota; kingdom Viridiplantae; phylum Streptophyta; class Polypodiopsida; order Polypodiales; family Pteridaceae; genus Ceratopteris; species Ceratopteris richardii. The sequence continues at coordinate 99,954,205 of CM035432.1, forward strand.
ATCCATTAAGGAATGCATTTTTAACATCTAACTGATACAAGTTCCAATTCTTTGAAGCAGCAATACTTACTAAAACCTTGATTGTTGGCATTTCAACCATAGGTGAGAAGGTCTCCTCATAATCCACTCCATGTGTTTGAGCAAACCCCTTTGCTACTAACCTTGCTTTATACCTATTGATTGAGCCATTTGAATTCTTCTTCACTTTGTAAATCCATCTGGATCCTATTACCTTCATGCTTGGTTTCTTGGGAACCAAATCCCAAGTGTTGTTCTCTTGAGGTGCTTCAATTTCTTCCTGCATCGCTTCTCTCCATTCTTCCTTCCTATTGCATTCTTCAAATGAAGAATTCTCTTTTGACATAGAGTCTTTAGCCATGTATATAGAATGCTTGGTGACTAGTGGTGTCACAACCATACCTTATGGGCTTTTAACTCTCCCTTTGAGATCTTCTAAGAGCTTGATTTGATGACTCTAGAATGTCTTCCAATTGTTTGAACTTTTTCTTGTCCTTGGACTTCCAAGCTTTGAATTCAGTTTGTTCTTCATCTTCTGAGTTGACATCTTTTGATATTTGTAATTATGCTTGAGTCAGAGTTGAAAAATCACTTTCCAAGTCATAGAGTAGCTTTATTTTCCTGCAATCATCTTCAAACCAAGAGTTATTTTCATCAAACACCACATCCCCTACTAACTATAAATCTTTTATTAGTGAGATTATACAACCTATATCCTTTCTGATTTTGATCATAGCCAATGAATATATATCTTTCAGCTTTTGGATCAAGCTTTCCTCTAGTCTCTGAGGGTATATGTGCATATGAAATGCACCCAAAGATTTTACAATGCTCTAGGGAAGGTCTCTTGCCATTCCATGCCTCATAAGGTGTCATTCCATCCAAAGACATGGATGGAAGCCTATTAATTAAGTATGTGGCTCTGGAAAGCCTCTACCCATAGGTAATTTGGAAGTTTCATTTCATTCAACATTGATCTTGCAACTTCTACTATTAGTCTATTTCTCCTCTCTCCCACTCCATTTTGTTCACGACTGTACCTTGTTGTAACCTGTAGTGTTTCCTCAATCATAATCTATCCCCAATCACAATCACTCAAGAATAAGAGAGGAGAGAAAAAGGTAGAGATTGCACAAGATAAGAGAAAATCAAATGCGGAAGAGTAGAAGAGATATGACTCAAAAAAATAGGGATTCTGATATTATAGATGTGAATCACTAGTTACAATAGCTTTGGAAAATAGCTTCTTGACAAAGCCCCTACCTCCCGACCACCCCCAAGCTATCACAATCTCATTCACACTCGCACTCTCAATCACTCTCACTCTCACTCTCAATCACAAGGTAATTCTCTGATTTTTGTGTGTCCCCTTCATTAACGAGCAGTTCTCTTATATAATAGAGTTTGATCTTTGTCCCAAAGAAGTGTGCGATCCACCAAATTTAGAAAAAATTGAGTCTCTCCAAAACTTTTGCAAAAAGCCATGCGACTGTAGTGTGCTTTCTTTAGCGTAAATATCAAAAATTGGAGGAAAACATCGAAAAGACATATTCAAAGATTTCCATAATTAGACATGATGACATGTAAGCATCAGTCACGGATTCGAATAGAATTAGAGAAGCCCTTTTTTTCTAAGTGTTTGAAAACGGCACTTTTTAGAGCCTTATAACTCAAAAACGGTGAGGAATCAGCTTAAGCTTGTGAGAACACTTTTATTCAAATTTTCAATCTGCACAAAAGTGCTAGAGATGACCTAGGTCCAAATCCACCTCCAAATGCCACTTTTGAGCCCTACAAGTTTCAAAATTCTAGAGAGAGTAAAATCAAGGCATTTTCTTACAATGAACTAAATGTAGAGCCCTGAACAAGGCATTTAAAACATGATTCACAAAAATTTCACAAGGACACTTTTATTCTCTTATACTTGCTCTACCTTTCTCTCATACAAAGTTTTTCTTAATTCCTTCATCCTCACCTTCAAATTTCAATTAGAAAGCATGATGGGCATAAGGTCTAGAGAGAGAATATGAAACTTGTCATCCCAAAATTTTTCCTACATGTATACAATGAACTAATTATTCATTCTAAGCATTATCCCTAGAGTGTAATTCAAAAAGTTCAAAATGAATTATTTCGGTAGAAAAGAGGCCTATTACAATTCTTCCCCCCTTTAAGGAACTCTGTCCTGAGAGTTGGAAAGAAGAATAATGTGTTAGAAAATTGTCTATGTCACCCAAGTTGAATCTTCTACTCAGTGAGTGCCATTTCACTAAATGTTCTACTATATATCTATTTCTAAGAAATCTTTCCTTCCTATCTAATATTATTTCAGGTTGAAGCTCAAAAGAGTCCTCATCTTCAGCTTATAATTCTTCTGCAAAACATGAGCAACATGAGGTACATATCTTTTAAGTAAGCTAATATGAAATACAGGATGCACATTTATATATTTGGTTGATTCCTCCAAATAAGCAAGAGATCCAATCTTTTTAAACCTTTAAAAGGATCTGCGTATCGAGAAGAAAGTCTATGATCCTTCCTTAGCAACAAGTTAGATCGGTGGGGACTAACTTAAAGAAAAACCATATCATCAATTTGAAATTCAAGTGTTCTTCTCCTTAAATCGTAGAATTTCTTTTGTCTTTTTTGAGCTTCTTTTATCCCACTTCTGATTTGGAACATCCTAAGGTTGAAGCATTCTAGGCATTCTCTTAAACTTAGTTTTCACCTGTTGCCACTTTGAACATTCACTAACATATTTTCATACATGGCCAAAAGTAAGAATACTTTGTTTTAACATAGGTCCTTGAATAACCTGGATGTGCAGAGAAAGGTGCATAATGACAATCATGCAATATTCTATCTTTTAACAGAGACTCAAAAGATATGCATAATCGATTGTTACAATAAAAGGATCCATTTTTCAAATTAAAATTTTCCTGATACATTGATCCCCTATTTGCATTGAAAAAAATCAAAATAGGTGCATAAAAAGAGTCATGTTTCAGTTCTTCTTGAATTTGATTGAGCAAATCAGAATTTATTACAGAAACGAGACTACATAAAGGTCTTCAACTCAATGCATCAGTGACCTTATTTTCCTTAATAACAAGATACTTAATGTCAAAATCATACTTGCTAATAATTCAATCCAAAGCTTCTACCTATTGTTAAGTAATGCTTGTAAGAAAATGTATTTTAGACTCTTATGATCTGTTTTCAATTCAAACTTAACCCCTAACAATAGATGTCTCCAATGCTTAAGTGCATGAACCATAGCAAGCATTTCTAGATCATGAGTATGATAATTAAGTTCATCTTTTCTTAATTTCCTAGACTCATATGCGAACACCCTACCATCCTATGAAAGAACACATCCTATCTAACTTCCACTTGCATCACATGAAACCACAAAAGGCTTCCCATTTCTAGTATTTTCAAAACATAATTTTCAATGACTTTTTGTCTCAATGTTTCAAATGATTTTTGATAGGTATAACTCCATGAAAATCCTACATTCTTTTTATTCAATTCTATGAGGGAAGTAGCTATCTTCGACAAATCCTTAATATGCACTCTTTCATATTGTGCTAGTCCTAGAAAACTTCTAACATCCCTTACAGTCTTAGGAATTGGCCAATCAACTATTGTTTTTACTTTATCTTCATCTATATGGATTCCTTCTTTTGATATGATTCGTCCAAGATACACAAGTTTATCCTTAGCAAAGAAACACTTACTCTTCGTTCCATACAATTTGTGTTCTCTAAGAGTTTGCAAAGTCTTCTTGAGATGTACCACATGGCTTGGATCATCTTTAGAGTATACAAATATATCATCAAGAAATACTAAGATGAATTCACCTAGGTAATCATGAAAAAAATTGTTCATTAAGCACATAAATGTGGTAGGAGCATTCGTTAATCCAATAGGTAAAATCGTAAATTCATAGTAACCATATCGTGTTCGAAAAGCTATCTTGGGAATATCCTTTGTTTTGATCCTAATTTGGTGATATCTAGATCTTAAGTCGATCTTAGTGAATATAGTCACTCCACTTAATTGACCTATCTTCCTCATCTATGTGAGGGAGTGGATACTTATTTTTAATTGTTCTTTTATTCAACCCCCTATAGTCAATGTATAATCTATAAGAGCCATCTTTCTTCTTTTGAAATAAAACAGGTGCACCCCAATCTGAGACACTCGGTCTTATCAAGCCTTTCTTCAAAAGATCATCTAGTTGAATCTTAAGCTCCTTTAACTCATCGATGTTAAATCTATAGGGTGCTCTAGAATATGATTCACTCCCTCGATAAAGGTCAATGGCATGCTCAATCTACCTAGGTGGAGGAATACCAAGCAAGTCTTATGGGAATACATATGCATATTCTTTCAAAAATTTTCTACATAATTTGGAATACTTTCATGATTATCTTCTTCATGCATATTGTTCACATACACTACAAATGTTTTACAACCATCATGTTATACTTTATGGAATATTGGAATGAAGATTTAATGCCTTGAGGATTTTAATGTGTTTTGTGTTTTGATTTAGGAGGTGAAGATCCATGAGGGTGTGAATGCGCATGGACTTATTCAAATATTTTTGGAGATATTTAGAAGAATACTTTTAGAAGATAGTTATTTTTAGAAGAAAGTATTTTAGTTATTTTTTGTAAAACAAATAATAGATCACTTTAGAAAGCAATGCTTTTGTAAAAATAGAAAATTATAAATTTGTAAATAAAGCAAAAGCAAGCTTTTCAAAGCATGGCCCTCATATATCTTCTATTCAGGATGTAATACGAATTTCCTATAAATACACATGCTCTAATACCATTGTTGACAATCGAATCTTGCAGACGCATGAATGCAAAGGATAGTACAGAAACAAAATCACACAAAAGTACTTAGAAAATAGAAAGAGACAAGAGACCACATGAGATTGGGTACAATCTCCCCCCACATACTCTAATGGACATGATCCTCCTTTGTTAGAAGAGGATGCTGAAATTTTAATTCCAGAGAAATTACTTGATTATGATGTTACTACTACACGCAGACGTAACAAATATCATAGATATTTGGTTAAATATAAAAATCATTCACTTGAAGAACCTCAATGCGTTCACAAAACATCACTAACTCCACATTATGATCATTTGATTTCTGCTTATCATTCATAATCACATTAAATTCTAGTTTTCCAGTTCCATGCATATGTTTTTACCTGGAACATGCTTATGATTGTTCAGTGATGGGACATGTGACTAGCCATCCATATCTATTTTATTCTTATCAACTAAGGTGAGTTGCTTGTCAATTGGGGGGCATGTTATACTTTATGGAATATTGGAATGAAGGTTTAATGCCTTGAGGATTTTAATGTGTTTCATGTTTTGATTTAGCAGGTGAAGGTCCATGAGGGTGTGAATGCGCATGGACTTATTCAAATATTTTTGAAGATATTTAGAAGAATACTTTTAGAAGATAGTTATTTCTAGAATAAAGTTTTTTTAGTTATTTTTTGTAAAATAAATAATAGATCACTTTAGAAAGCGATATTTTTGTAAAAATAGAAAATGAAAAATTTGTAAATAAATCAAAAGTATGCTTTTTGAAACACGACCCTCATGTATCTTCTATTCTGGGCATAATATGAATTTCCTATAAATACACATGCTCCGATAGACCTATTCATCAAAGTATGTGGGGGGAGATTGTACCCAATCTGGTGTCCTCTCTTGTCTCTTTCTATTCTCTGAGTACTTTTGTGTGATTTTGTTTTTGTACTATCCTCTGCGTTCATGAGGGATCTGATCATCAACACATCACGTATACCTCTAATTAACTGCATAACAGAAATAAGAATAGGTTTAGGATTATATGCATTACCTAAAATGTGGATAGATTAACCATCTAGGCTTAAAGTGATTGTTCTTTGTTTGCAATCATTTATTGTAGAATTCTGAACTAACAAGTCCATGCCTAGGATTGTATCACTCTGTTTCATCTCAATCAGATGAAAACTTCTACAAAAATGCCTATCAAAAAAACTAAATGCAAGCTTTTCAATGTATCCTTTCATATAGTGTAGTCCTCCATTTGCCACCTCTAGATCTCTAGTTATCTACATATTTAGAGGTATCCCCAAATTTTTATTGATTTGAAAGATAGAAAACAATGTGTACTACCTAAATGGATCAAAAATATGATTTTATGCATAGAAAGCATACCAAAAGTCGTAATTAGAGAAGCCTTTGGGAAAGAACTAGCCACCATGCAACGTAAAGTAGAGTTAGGGCACTTACCTCCATCATCTACTTTCTTAGTTGTTCTACCTTACTCAATAATGTTTATCATTTTTTATTGTGTGGGCCAAAAAACTGCTTTATTCGGGCACTCATATGTCCAATGCCCCTGCTCCTAGCAAAACATAGACTAAGTCTTTTTGCCCTGTCAATAAAATCACGGTCTTGTTGTCAATGGATTGGTTAATGCCTCCTTTGATTTTCCACTTGAGCAGGATTCTTACCTTGGTTATCTGAAGATGAAGTCTTCTTTGAATTGTTCATGTTCATTGCAACAGGTATATGTGGCCTATGTCATATCGCAACGAATCTGATTCTATTGGCCTTCTGCAAATTAAACTTCTCCATCTTCTCAAAATTCTCGACCATTGCAAAAACATCAAGAAAATCGATGCATCCAGATCCCTTGACCTGATAGCAAAATTCTTCATGAAGCCCTTCAATAAACTTGCTCTTTAGAGCATCACCACTAACCTCCAATGCATACTTATGAAGATGTAGGAACTTCTCTTTGTACTCATCAATAGAAAAGCTATGCTTGTCACTTTTCTATTGTCGAAAATTGTAGAACTCCATCTTCTTCTCCATGTGGTAATGTGGAGAGCAATAACATTTTTCAGCTTGTTCTCTAAACTCCTTCCATAAAACTAGACCTGAATGCATCCAAGTTTGCATATAGGACTTCCACCATAGCTGCATATAGGACTTCCACCATAGCTTTGCGATACCACACAAGTGCAGGATCCCAACTTTTGCCTTGGAATCCTCACTAAATTATCAAAGATCAAAGAAATCCTCCAGCTCTTCAATCCATGCATCAAGATCTTTGCCACTCTTCTTCTCACCATGAAAATCATTCAGCTTTGCCTTCTTGAAGACTTGGTTAAGGGCAAACTCAGTTGATTCCATATCTTTATAATTGCATTTTTGTTTTCCTCGAGGCACACTAGATGTTTCCGCACCTTCATCCACTTCATCGTTCACTCATGAATAAATGTGTTGGACGTTCTAGTTGCTTTCGACCTCGTTCTTTGCATAATTCTCCAAGAAACTTTTGAATAAGCTCCTCTTGCTCATGCACCTTCTACGTCAAACCTTTCATCCTTCCCAAGAATTGATTCTACTCTAATACCACTTGTGGTGTTTCCTCAATCACAATCTATCCCCAATCACAATCTTTTGATCACTCAAGAATAACACAGGAGAGAAAAATGCAGAGATTGCACAAGATAAGAGAAAATCTGATGTGGAAGAGTAGAAGAGATATGACTAAGAAAAGAGGAATTTTGATATTATAGATACGAATCAATGGTTACAATAGCTTTGGAAAATAGCTTCTTAATGAAGCCTCTACCTCCAAACCACCCCTGAGCTATCACAATCTCATTCACACTCGCACTCTCAATCACACTCCCACTCTCACCCTCACTCTCAATCACAAGGTAATTCTCTGATTTCTGTGTGTCCCCGTCATTGATGAGTAGATCTCTTCTATAGTAGAGTTTGATCGCCACCCCAAAGAAGTGTGTGATCCACCAAATTTATAAAAAGTTGAGTGTCTTCAAAACTTTTGCAAAAAGCCATGTGATTGTAGTGTGATTTCTTTAGCAGGCATATAAAAAATAGGAGAGAAACACCAAAAAGACATATCCAAAGATATCCATAATTAGAATTGATGACATGTAAGCATCAAAATCACGGACTCGAATAGAATTAGACAAGCCCTTTTTTTTAAATGTTGGAAAATAGCACTTTTCAAAGCATTGTAACTCAAAAATGATGAGGAGTCAGCTTAAGCTTGAGAGAGATACTTTTATTCAATTTTTGGATCTGCACAAAAGTGTTATAGATGACCTAGGTCCAAATCCGCCTCCAAGTTTTGAGCCCTACAAGTTTCAAAATTCTAGAGAGAATAAAATCAAGGTATTTTCTTAAAATGAACTAAATGTAGAGCCTTGAACTAGGTACTTAAAACATGATTCATAAATATTTTACACAAATGATTTTATTCTTTTATACTTGCTCTACCTTTCTCTTATACAGAGTTTTTCTTAATTCCTTCATCTTCACCTTCAAATTTCAACTATAAAACATGATGCAAATAAGTTCTAGAGAGAGAATACAAGACTTGTCATCCCAAAATTTTTCCTACATGCATAAAATGACCTAATTATTCATTCTAAGCATTATCCCCATAATGTAATTCAGAAAAAGATAAAGAGCGAGAGTCTCAAAAAGAAGAGATTTTTATGAAGTGGGAGAATTCCCTGTTGAATGCATCTTTGTGTAACTATTTTGAGGAGATTTATCCTCGGGTCTTTCAGATTTCTCATATATACTCCATTGAAGCCATGCATGCGAGTAGAGTATTTTTTTGTAAGAGGAAGTTCATCCGAAGCATACTCTCCCTAAAGGCTTGATTTAATTGAAAGTAAAGGTGAAAATGGAGGTAGAATCCATGGTACCCTTCTCTCACCCACAAGGGAGGGGTTAGAGTGAGTGGTGTGCTTGATTACAATGCAAAGAACATGCTCGAAGACGACATAAAGAGAATTTTTTTTTCAAAGAGGAAGTTCAGCAACAGCCTACTCTAGAGATTAGGAAGATTATGCAAGTTCGGCAACAACCTACTCTAGAGATTATGTAGATTATGCTATTCGAGTTACTTCTTTTAAATGGAGGTTTGGCAATCGCCTACTGCCCTGAGCTTTAACTTTCCCCCGAGCTTTAACTTTGGAAAAACAAATGTACAAGTGAATGGGCACAATGCCCGCAAGGTCCCTCGTATCCCATAAATGAGAGGTTAGACAAAATTACAATTGACTTCGATTGGTTTAGATGGCAAGGACATTACATGTCCAGCTCGGAGATTGAACTTCGGATCTCTACTTCAAGAGACCAAAGACTCAATGAGTAGACCAACAGGACGTGGATGACACAGTTAGAGTTACATGAGATATAAATATCATATTTATTTCTCTTGCATGATGTACTAGAGAAACGATGTGACGGAAAAAGAATAGTTAGCATAGAAGAATCCCCTATCCCATTCGCCTTAAAGACTTCCATCCATTGCATGCTTGTATGCATTATGCGTGTCGCGGAATCATGAGAATTTCATACATAAATGTCTGGACTAATGAGCTTTTCCTACATGAATATCTTGATTAGACATGTTAACTTAGAATATGGTTTGTCTCGGAAAAAAAGAAAAGAAAAGAAACAGAAATTAAACATGTATGATCAGCACATGAACCTTCAACAGTTAAGCCTCAATTGGAGTCAAACTATTCAAGCTCCTGTGTGCACGTCTTCTCGGTGTATAGTATACAGGCTACATCACGAGAAGAAAGATGGGGCACTATGATGAGAATCCAACTATTTCACCATTGTTATGCGGAGCTTACCTTTGTCGCATGGAATTCTCAGACCTGCACTTTCTTCTGTCGGAGGTGTCGTGGCTGATGGACACCAAATGTTCTCTTCAGTAAAGAAGAGAAGGTGCACAACGTTGCAGGTCATGATACGTTGGTCCTTGGGATGCAAGAGACAAGCTGCACAACGTTGTTTCTTGAGACGCAAGTTGCCCAAAACAAGGCGAATCAGCAATGACAAAGTACCGTCTGAAACTTGGGTCAGATGGCGTTGTACTTGCCGCCATAGCTCATGTTCGATGTCGCGACTGTCAATGTATGGTGCCGAGCATGACTTCCTGGTCAATGGTTCTCGGAAGAACACATGGCAGATTTGAAGTTTGGAACCCACCAAATATATCGTGAAGCAGCAAATGTTTTGGCGGTAGTGGTGAGTGGAAATCGGACCCGCAGAGAGCAATACCAAGTTCCAACGTCTCGTCGAGACAAGCAAATCCCGGCAAAAAGCATTTAGTAAGAAAAGCGACTTCGCGCAAAAGCAATGCTTGCTTTTTTCTTTTTTTTGCTTTTCCTTCCCTTTTCTATTGTCCCGTGTGTTTCTGGCTTACGGAAATCGTATATATTTAGGCGTAATGCACTGTTGAGAATGCTAGACACACAGTAGCCTGAGGTATACCATAAAAGCATCTTGGCTTTTTGTTGGCTCTTGGACTTTAGTAAAAAAGCGAATTCACGCAAAAAACAATTCTTGTTCTTTTTCTTTTTGCACATTCTATCGTCTCCTCTGTGTTTCTTTCGTGGAAATCATGAACTAGAAACACACTCACACTGTGTTTCTTTCGTGGAAATCATGAACTAGAAACACACTCACACACTCGATCTCATAAGGTAGAGGCACCTTCTTATACTTTATGGAATATTGGAATGTTAAATGGATTTTAGTGCCTTAAGGTTTTTAATGTGTTTTGTGTTTCGATTTAGCAGGTGAAGATCTATGAGGGTGTGAAAGCACATAGACTAATTCAAATATTTTTGTTGCCCTTCGGATTCCGCAAATGCATGAATGCAGAGGATAGTACAGAATCCAAATGGATGATTAGGGCTTGGTGCAATAGGGAGGCCTCGTGGGCCAAGCTGATCTTCAGAAACAAGAATGAGTTGGCCCTCACGGGGTTCCCGAACTGGAAGAATCTTGACATCTTGACCCTGCTTTTCTCCCCGATCCCCGTATTCCCGAAAGGCTCCAATCTCGTGTGCTCCCTTTGGAAGGGCTGGAATAAAGTCAAAAGCTTCACAAGAATTAGTGAGGACTGGAAGTGGGCGGCCGGAATCAGACAAAACGACTCTATCTGGTTTCCGATACATGGCATCCGGAGTGTGGAGTCGTGGAACATTCAAAATGCCAAGAAGCTATGGAACAAAGGATTCAGAAAATGGAAACACCTCTGGAAACATGACACCAACAACTGGATCAACTTCGAGGATATTGACCCTCGCATAAACATCTCCTACGAAGAATGGAACACTTTGCAAAGCAGATGCCTCGCTTGGGATCGCCGCAAGACGCGCCTTCTCATGGGACACGACTCACCGAACTCGCTTGGTCTCAAATGGCACAACAGAAATAGCCTACTCAAAATCCCGAACATCAAAGAAACGGCTGACCTCCAGATCAGCCTCAACAAGAAGTGGTGCCTGTCTTGGACGCGGCTTCGGTGGGACATGAAATTCATGGGTATCTGGCACCCCCTTATTGAGATTAAGAAGTCCGTCCTCTTATGGCAAATTCTTCATCGAGGAATTTGGACCAACCATAAGGCTAGCAAACTTTGTGGGATCCCTCCTTGGTGCAAACGCTGCCACCGTGCTATCGAAGATGTCCCACACATCTTCCTTATTTGCCCCAACTCCTACAGAATCTGGCAGACGGTTGGAATGAAAATCAGACTTCGAAAACAGCTTAGTTGGAAACAAGTCCTTCTGGGAGAAGCGATCGGCTGCTCTGCGACACTCTGGAACGCCATCAGAGGGGAAGTCCTGTGGAAAATTTGGCGGGAGAGGTGTGCTCTCAACTTCGGCGATCCCCCCAAGGAGTGGTCGATTGAGAAATCACTATTCCTCCTGGGCAAAAGGATTGTTAACTGCAAGAAGTCCCCCCCCTTCAGACACCATCAAGTTCTCCTGCTGATCAACAACAAGCTCAAACCCAAGTGGGCCCCGCATGTGGGCGATGAGAGGGTGATTAACCTTCTCTGTAATGCAACCTAGGATTCAATCATGCTTCCCCTGCTTTGTGGGATTTGGGGGGTCCCGTGGGCACTAGTCCCCTTCTATTGTACCTTTGTTTCTTAATTTAATTCAAGTCCGGGAGAGTAGGCTATTGCCGAACTTCCTTTATATTAAAAAAAAAACACACAAAAATACTCAAAGAATAGAAAGAGACAAGAGACAACACCAGATTAGGTATAGTCTCCCCCCACATACTCTGATGGACGAGTCTATCAGAGCATGTGTATTTATAGGTATTTCTTATTACATCTTGAATTAAAGATAGATGAGGATGGTACTTCGAAAAGCGTGTTTTTACTTCAAACTCATAATTTTCTTATTTTACAAAACATGCTTTGTAACACGATCTATTATTTTTACAAAAATCTTCTAAATATCTCCAAAAATATTTGAATAAGTCCATGTATGTTCACACCCTCATGGGTCTTCGCCTGCTAAATCAAAACACAAAACACATTAAAAACTCCAAACATGAAAATCCATTTAACATTCCAATATTCCATAAAGTATAACACACCCATCTTATGTTCAATCAAGACTTGAACTCACGACTTCCTCCCAAAGACGCAGGACTTCAAACCACTAGGTAACATGAGCTCGACTGAAATCGTGGATATTTATGTGTAATGGAATGTTAATAATGCTTGACACAGAGTCACCAAGGGTTACCTTAAAAGCATCTTGTTTTCTCTTTTCATTTTTCTGATTTTCTTACCTCAACTCATTGAACATGTGAACTGCTTTACAAAGTTTGTGCCATCAGGCGTTTTGACAATTTAGGTGGTGATTTTGGCCGTAAAGCTCTTTTCCAACTTTTGAAGCAACGATGATTTGTGACGGCCCTCATGTTCAAGTTTCTGTCTTTAAGGTCACTGAACATGCCATTCTTTACTAATATTAAAAAAACCATTTACAACGTGAAGATTTTGGGTATTAGTATATGCGAGACTATGCTGTATGTATGGCAAGGCTTCCTTTGTAGAGTGAACCCCTATTTTCATTACCAATTAACATGTTTGGGGGCCATATGTTGTCGATTTCAAATACATTTTTTCATGCTTTGTAAAGATATAGAGATAACTGTGTGTTCAAGTCCATGGAGGCAAACCAAACGGCCATGGTGAAAAAATGTGGCCCTCATCAAGATAACAAGATACCTTATGCATAATTAAAGAACGATACTCTAAAAAAAGTGTAGGTGAAGTTGAGGAGCAATCTGGATAAATCTGGACAAACACGTCATCAAGAGCTGTCCAAAACAAGCTACCAAAGAGGCAAAGAAGAAAGAGGCCGAAATGGTTGTTCCAAAGGCCTCTACACTAAAAACAGAGGCTGCTAATCTTGTGGAGGAAGAAGAATGGGCGTTTACTACTATTTGTAGTTTTGACCCAACTTCTCATGAGCACTACATGTCTGCAGTAGACTCAGATGTTTGGTACTTTGATAGTGGGGCAACCAAACATATTACCTCACAGCTTAGTTTCTTCTCTTCACTCGAGCCTGCCCCTATAGGGAATACTGTTACATGCACCAAAAAGTCCTCATATCCTGTTATGTGAGTTGGTAAGATCATTTTGACTACTATTGATGGTAGTTCTTTCAGTTTGTTAGATGCTTTGTTTGTGCCAGGGATCAAGAAAAATTTGTTATTAGTTTTTGCATTAACCAAGATTGGCTTGGTTGTGAAATTTGTTGATGATAGATGTACAGTTCATGATCTGTCAAATGGCGATGTCATTATTGCTTCTGGCATTTTATGTCATGGGTTGTATAAGCTCATAGACTATGACAGATCTCTAAATGATTTGGCACGTGCACTACATGATTCTCAGGCTATGTGAGATGCAAAGCTTTGGCATGCATGCTTTGGTCATTTGAATTTTGCTAGTTTGCTATGCCTTCAAAAATCTGAAATGGTATCCTCTTTGCCCAAACTTGAGGCACCGGGTAAACATATATGTGAAGGTTGTATTTTGGGAATGCAGTGTTCTTCAAAGATGGTTCAATTCAGGCTACTCAAAAATTGCATCTTGTACATAGTGATGTCTGTGGTCCTATCCAAACTTGAGGCACTGGGTAAACATGTATGTGAAGGCTCTATTTTGGGAAAAATGCAACATTCTTCATCTCCAAAAGATGGTTCAATTTGGGCTACTCAAAAATTGTAGCTTGTACACAGTGATGTCTCTTGTCCTATGCAGACACCTTCTTTTGGGAACTACCTTTACTTCGTGACTTTCATTGATGATTTTTCCAGTCATGCATGGGTATATCGATTGAAGGGAAAGTCAGAAGTGTTTATGTGCTTCAAACAGTTTTTGGTTTTGGGTAAAAATTTCTCAATATGTAAAATGGGCACCCTCCCTTCTGATCGAGAGGGGAATATATGTCTTCTGACGTTAATGCATTTCTGGCTGAAGGTGGGATAAAACATTAGTGTACAGTGCCAGATACACCTCAACAAAATGGAGTTGCTGAATGAAAGAACAGGTCACTCATGGAGATGGCGAGGTGTATGGTCAAGAGTTAGGCTTTACCACATAGTTTCTAGCTTGAGGCTATTATGTGTGCAACATATGTACTGAACATGTGTCCCACTAAAGCACTGCAATCTATCACTCCATATGAGCTTAGCATGGTCACAAGCCATCTGTTGCTCATCTGTGTGTTTTTGGTTGTCTAGCATATGCATTAGTTCCTGAACAACATCATAGGAAATTGGATAATAAAGCAGTAAAATGTATTTTTGTTGGGTATAGTTCTAAAAGTAAAGGCTATCGTCTGTATCATCCACAGACTAAACACATTCTAGTTAGCCATGAAGTTGTTTTTGTGGAAGATCATATTCATCCATTGCTTTCATGTACTAAGGAGACATATGTTAGCTCGAAAGACATGTATGATACTTTGCTGCCTCTTTTTAGAGGTGGATAGTCTAATGCTTGTCCTAATGAGGCAACTTCTCAGCCTTTGCAGGTTTCATGTGATGATGCAGATCATTCCAATTTTTATGCAGATTTACATGATGCACTTGTTGATGAGAGAGCTAATATTGAGCAGGCAAAAACTAGGCCAAAATGGCTGGTGCAGACCTTGCATGACAACAAATTAGATGCACCTCTATCATATCGTACTCGGCTAGGCTCTCATAGTGCCTCTTTTGCATGAGATTGTTATGCTATGGCTGCCTCAAGTCTTTGTGATGAGACTGAACCTGTTTTGTTTGATGAAACACAAAATTATGAACATTGGATGGCTGCAACGCAATCTAAATATGATGCTATCATGAAAAATGGTACCTGGACTTTATGTGACTTGCCTCCTGGCAAGAAGGCCATAGGCACTAAGTGGGTATACAAGCTGAAGCATAAACTTGATGGAATAGTTGACAGGTATAAAGCTAGGCTTGTTGCAAAGGGTTATGCGCAAGAAAGATGCATTGATTTTGATGAAACCTTTGCTCCTTCTTGCCAAATGACTACTGTTCATAGCATCTGTGCACTTGCAGCACATCATGGTTGCAATGTACATCAGTTAGACATTAAAACAACATTTTTGAATGGTGACTTGCATGAAGAAGTGTATGTTCTTCATCTCCATGGCTTTGTGTAGAAAGGGCATGAAAACCAGGAGTGCAGGTTAAAGAAGGCATTATATGGTTTAAAGCAAGCACCACATGCTTGGTATGAAAAGATATGTGCCTATCTCATTGCACATGGTTTTGAGAACAGTCCAATTAAAGGCTCCTTATATGTTAAGCGTGCTAATGATGTGCTTCTGATTATTGATATATTGATGACATGCTGCTCACTGGTCCTCATGACATGCATATTGCTGATCTTAAGGCTGATTTGCATGCCTCATTTGAGATGTCTGATTTGGGGCATTTGCATCACTATTTTGGGCATTCATTTTATGCAAGTGGATGGTGGAATGGCTTTTTGTCAAATGGAATATATTGACACATTATTGTAGTGTTTTGGCCTTGAAGACTGTAATCCTATAGCCACTCCTATGGAGACATGTTTATGATTGGGTCTTCATGATGCTAGAGATGCATTTGATGTTGTTCTCTATCAACAGGCCCTTGGATGCTTGATTTACTTATGCATTACTCAGCCAGATATTCACTTTGTTCTCTCACAAATGAGCAGGTTTATGCATTGCCTAGGTGTCAAGCATTGGCAGGCGATTAAGTGCATCTTTCACTACTTGAGTGGTACCCAGCTTCTTGGATTGTTTTATCCCAAGGGGGGATCACTCATGCCAGATTTTCATGCTTTTTTTTATAGTGATTGGGCTGGTTGCTATGACACTTCTATGTCCACTAGTGGCTTTTGCTTCATGCTTGGTAGCTCATGTATATCTTGGTTGAGCAAGAAGCGGCCTACTATGGCCCCTTCCAGTTGTGAGGTTGAGTATAGGGTAGCTTTCACAGTGATTGTTGAGTGTGTTTGGCTCAGACGCCTTATGGCTAATTTAGGTGTTGGTCAGTCTTCTGCCACCACGATCTTCACTGGCAGTCAGAATGCATTAGCAATTGTGAGAAACCTTGTGTTCCATGCTCGCACTAAGCACATTGAGGTGCATTATCGTTATGTTAGGGAGAAGTTCTCTGCTAGGGAGATCAGCTTGGCACATGTGCCCACGTAGGACAACATTGCAGACCTTTTTATGAAGGCTCTACCAGCTCCTTGTTCACCACATCACTCCCAAGAGGGAATTGTTGATATATTTAGGTAGTGATGTGTGTGAACACTCTAGGACCGTCGGGCACTTTTTTCGCTCTTTAGGAGGTTTTTCCCCCCGGCTTGTATGTATGTCTATTGCCCTAATGGGCTACTTATCTTTGTACATTTTAGTGGTAATACATTCAGCATTGTGTGTTGTGCTCCAAGCTTCTTCTTCGCCTTGTGTTGTTCGCATGCTTCGGTAGAGTCTAACTCCAACAATTGTATCATTTACAAAATTTGGCTAGAATTCATGTGATTTTACCTCAAAAAGGTTATTGAACCATGTATCAAAACAATGATGATACATCTAATGACAAAATTAATTTATATCAAGAAGATTCTACATATCTACATGAATAAATACCATGCTTGATATTGAGATATCTATACATGAAGTTACTTCAATGAAAAGTGTTATATGATGAAAGATACTACACGATCTTTACATTAATTGGATAATCGAACATGGAAAGATATCCTATCTCTACATTGTTAGATGTCTGTAGAAGTTTTCAATATTTTTCATGTCCTTTATATATTAATAGTTTCTTGCACATTCTAGAGTCTAGTACAAAAAATATTAACGATTTCAAAGTTCTTTCTTATAGATGCAATAGCACGGAGACATCCTTCATCGATGGACATATCAATTGTAGAATACCAATAAAACTAATGGCTAAGCAAGGAAGAGGTATAAGAGACTCGAGAAGTTCACATTGACAAGCTGACATCAAGGAAGACGCAATTTAGACATATTATGTTTTAGGTTTTCAAATAATCATGATATGTTTTCGTATTAGCAATATGGAAGATCTGTTAAATTATTTAAATATGCATACACTCAGATTCAACTTCAAGAATTTTCATTCAAGAACATCGACATAGCATGCATTAGTCTCAACCATACTACATGATGCAAGTCGAGAAAGAAAGAAATCACAATCCACAAATGTTTTCAAATAAAATGGTTTCAAGTAAGTTAAAAGACCAATAAAAAATAGCAAAATGGAAAGAAATGTACTTCGTTTCATCAAGGAAGTAATGAAAAATTTAATCAAACTAGTTCCATTAGCAATTCAGGCAATCACATCAAAGGCTCTTCACATTCCAATCTAAGTTTATGTGAAATTTCATTGATCAACTACCTTCTAACTTTGGCAGTGCAAATTTTAGCTGAATAAAACCAGTTGTGTGAGTCAAGACGAGTAGTTCTCTCTATCAATTTCACTCAATTGGAAGTTACACTATTTCTAATGAATAAGGTATACTAGTGATAATGAATAAGAGAAAAATTCCCCTTGCCTATTTTTATCTAGAGTTTCACTCACCACATCATTTTGTTTTCTTTTTTTTTTTTAATATAAAGGAAGTTCGGCATTAGCCTACTCTCCCGGACTTGAATTAAATAAAGAAAAGTACAAGAGAAGGGGACTAGTGCCCACGGGACCCCCCAAATCCCACAAAGCAGGGGAAGCTTTTACAGAGCTTAGATGACATTGCAAAGAAGGTTAATTACCCTCTCATCACCCTCATGTGGGGCCCACTTGGGTTTGAGCTTGTTATCGATCAAAATGGGTACTTGATGATGCCTAAAGGGGGGGGATTTTTTACAGTTGACAATCCTTTTGCCAAGGAGGAACAACGATTTCTCAATTGACCACTCCTTAGGGGAGTCACCAAAGTTGAAAGCACATCTTTCCCGCCAGATTTTCCATAGGACCTCCCCTCTGATGGTGTTCCAGAGGGTCGCGGACCAGCCGATCGCTTCTCCCAGCAGGGCTTGCTGCCAACTGAGACGTTTTTGAAGTCTAATTCTCTTTCCAACCACCTGCCAGAGTCTGTTGGAGTTGGGGCAGGTAAAGAAGATGTGTGAAACATCTTCGATAGACCGGTAGCAGCGTTTGCACCAAGGAGGGATCCCACAAATTTTGCTAGCCTTAAGGTTGGTCCAGATTCCATGATGAAGAATTTGCCATAAGAGGACAGACTTCTTGATTTCTATGAGGGGGTGCCAGATAGCCATGAACTTCATGTCCCACCGAAGCCGCGTCCATGACAGGCACCACTTTTTGTTGAGGTTAACCTGATAGTCGATCGTTTCTTTGATGTTCGGGATTTTTGATAGGCTATTCCCATTGTGCCATTTGAGACCAAGAGAGCTCGACATGTCGTGTCCCATGAGAAGGCGAACTTTGTGTCGGTCCCAGGCGAGACATCTGCTTTGCAAAGTGTTCCATTCTTCATGCGAAATGTTGATGCTAGGGTCAATATCCTCAAAGTTGATCCAGCGGTTGGTGTCTTGTTTCCAGAGATGTTTCCATTTTTTGAAGCCTTTGTTCCATAGCTTCTTGGCATTTTGAATGTTCCAAGAATCCACACTTCGGATGCCATGGATCGGAAACCAGATAGAGTCGTTTTGTCTGATACCGGCAGCCCACTTCCAGTCTTCACTTATTCTTGTGAAGCTTTTGACTTTATTCCAACTATTCCAAAGGGAGCACACCAGATTAGAGCCTTTCGGGAAGACGGGGATCGGGGAAAACAGCTAGGTCAAGATGTCAAGATTCTTCCAATTTGGGAAACCCATGAGTGCCAACTCATTCTTGTTTCTGAAGATCAACTTGGCCCACGAGGCCTCCCCGTTGCACCAAGCCTTAATCATCCATTTGGCCGACAGTTTGTTAGCCATGCACCCAATGTCCAAGATACCAAGTCCCCCACTATCTCTATGGTTGGTGCAGATGGACCATTTGATTTTAGGCACCCCCCTCCTATTGTGGTCGCCCGTCCAAAGGAAGTTTCTACAAATACTATCCAGTTTGGACAAATCTTGCTCTTTTGGTCTCCAACAAGAAAGGAAATAAATGGTAGATGATAAGAGGAACGTGTTGATAACCATAGCACGACCAGCAAGATTGATTTGCATACCTCTCCAATAGTTAAGCTTGTTTTCGAGTTTGGCAAGCACCCAGTTCCACCGCTATTCCATAGAGACGCCAAACCCCAAGGGAATCCCAAGAAGCCGAAAAATTTGGCCCTGCGGAATGATTTGACAGCCATGATCAATGAGAAGGTCGGGCTGCAGCCCACCAATAGCTCTAAAGGCGGTCTTAGAGTGGTTGATTATGGATCCAGAGGCTTCACAAAAAGTAGCCAGACACTTCCAGAACGTCTCCAGGCTGGTACTATCATTGTGAACAAAAGCGTTCATATCATCGGCAAAAAGTCTCATGGTGATCTGACTATGGTCATGCGGCAAACGAAGGCCTTTAATGTTACCAGCTTCCACCTGATGCTCCACCAGCCTGCTAAGCCCTTCGTGGCAATGGCAAAGAGAAGGGGAGCCAATGGGCACCCTTGTCTGATGGATCTTCTAAGTTTGATGACCTTTGAAAGTTTTCCATTAATGTTAATTTGGGTCGATGCGTTTCCGAGAAGGGTCGCGATCATCTTGGTGAATTTCTGACTACATCCAAGATCTTGTAGCGACTGTAGAATATAGTCCCATTCTAGCCTGTCGTAGGCTTTATCAAAGTCGATCTTGAGGAATACTACTTCTTGTTTAGACTCATTTGCAAATTCAAGACCTACCCAGATATCTATAATGGTTTCCAAAATTGACCTGCCTTTGATGAAACCTTTTTGGTCCTCGCTTAACCACGCTCTCAAGTGGCAAGAGATTTTGTTGGCAATGACTTTGGCGATGATCTTGTATCCTGTTTGGAGCATTGTAATGGGACGCCAGTTCTCTATTCTGTGCTTTTCCCCTTTTTTGTGTACTAACTTGATAATGCCATTGTTGAGACAAGAAGGAAGCGCGCCAAACTTGAGTGCCTCTTGCCAAACCAAACGAAGAGGGGTGGCAACCACCAACTTGAAGGATTTAAAGAACTCATTAGTGAGCCTGTCGGGTCCCGGGCTTTTACCTGAAGGGAGGGCATCAATGACCTCAATGATTTCGGCTTCAGAGATAGAGGCATGAAGCAGAGGGTGAAGGTTGAGTGGTATCCTGTGGGGGGAAACCCTAGATATGGCTGCCATACAGTCCCTTCTATGGTGGGAGAGGGGGTTTGAGGTCCCCAGTAGTCTCGTGAAGTGCCCTTCAATGATCCCAAAATTATCTTCTTCTGTATTGCATACATTGCCATTTGCGTCTAGCAATAAGGGGATCGATTCTCTGTTGTGTTTCCTTTTGAGGATATGGCACATCTCTTTGGTGGGTTTGTCGGCTTTGCCAGCCCACCACTCCTTGAAGAAAATTTGCAAATTTTTCCTTTGTATCTCTTCCTCGTATCTCAGCAGCGCTCTGATTTTTCGAAGTCCTTTCTGGGCTTGAGATTTTCCTTTGTTCACTTCCTCCTCGAGCTGCCAGAGTCTATGATATAGAGCTTCTCTACGAGCCCGCCGCACAGTCTCTAGCATCTTCCTGGATCTAATCATGATCTGTCGTGACTTATCGACCGCACTTCT
This sequence comes from Ceratopteris richardii, assembly GCA_020310875.1. Lineage (NCBI taxonomy): Eukaryota > Viridiplantae > Streptophyta > Polypodiopsida > Polypodiales > Pteridaceae > Ceratopteris > Ceratopteris richardii. The sequence continues at coordinate 99,975,406 of CM035432.1, forward strand.
CCAACACTTGGCTGGGGACAAGCCAGAGGCGAATGCCTCCTTTGGCACACATCAGAAATTTCTTGATGGACGGAGGGGAGAGAGAAGGAGGGCACACTGGCATGGAACCAAGGAGCCTTACGGATCTTGGTGGGGGGTTGAAAAGTGATGACGATCGGGTAGTGATCAGAGATGGTGAGGTCGGTGCGTTGCGAGAGGGAAGGGTGGCCCCACTGATGAGTAAAACTCTGAGAAATGTAGCATCTATCAAGTCTAGCTTTCCTCAGGTCCTCGCCTGCTTGGAGATTTGACCAAGAAAAGCCATTCGAGTCTTTGAATTCGACCAAATCCAAGTGTAGTTTAGTTTTGTCCCACGTTTCTTTCTCCCGACTATCGATGACCCTACCCTTACCCATCCATCTGTCCATAGGGTCCTCTACCATGTTGAAGTCACCACAAATGAGCATGTTGTGGGGGAGCGAGTCCAAGGAGGCCCAAGTGTTAATCTCTAACTCCCCATTAGGGGCATACAAAGAAACTAAAGTAAAACAAAAGGGAGCACCGAAAGAAACAGCAATCCATCGATGGCATTCATCTTCAATGAAGTTCTCAAGCTTTTCAAACCAGAGTTGATTAATACCGATTACCGTTCCACCGGACCCCCACTGATGCGCCATTGAAATCCAAACATGGGTCGAGGAGACATGTCTAAGCCGTTTCTGGAGGTCTTCTCCGTCAATTTTAATCTCTTGAATACATATAAAATCTGGGTTTAGGCTAATGTCGCGAAGCCATTGACCAATGATGATCGCTCTTGAGGGGTCGGTTAGCCCTCTAGCATTTAAGGAGATGATGATCATTGTCGTAGTGAGCCCTCTTTGCGGGAGGGAGCTTTGTCCTTTGTTTTCTTGGATTCATCTTTCTTTTTCGCTCGGATCGGATCCCGAGTTAGCAGTAGGTTCTTGTGGGGGCTTTTCCACGGTAACTCCATAGGTTGTTTTCCTTTGCGGGATGCCTCTTGCTGGGAAGAACTGGGCACCGTTTTCAGCTCCGTTTTCGGAATAGTCGATCCGATGATGGAGCTTTCACTATCCATGTTATCTTCGTTGCTAGTAGTAAAGCCATCTTCTTTGCTTGTAGTGTAACCCTCCTGCAAGGTTTCTTTACTGTCAGGGATCTCTAGGCCTTTGACGTCGGTGTCCACCTCAAGTTGGTTCCCACCTGGGTAGTCAAACTCATTGATGTCCTTTTCCAGATTGCAATACAAGTTGCTGGAGGGGGTAACTGACATGTTGTTTTGCTCAGAAGTTGCCCTAGGTCTTCTTTTCCTTCTTCTTCTGACTTCGATGAACCCGTCTGCATCAGCTTCTGGATTAAGGGGGCCCTTGAATTCCTCTACTTTCGTCGAGTGATTCAATGCTCCATTGCTATCTTGAGCATTTTTGGGGGCTTCTTGATTTCGCTTGCTTTTTCGTCTCAAAGGGCAATCTTTAATCCTGTGACCTTGTTGGCCACAACGAAAGCACGCGTTGGGAAGGTTTTTGTAACTGATGTCTTGCTCCCATACATCCCCTTCGCCCAAGTCCAGTTTGATCTTCGATGGAAGTGGCATACTGAGGTCAGCCTCGACACATATTTGAGGGTGCCACCGAGCGTTGAACGAGTGTCTTGCACCTTCATAAATGAGACCACCAATGTCCTCGCGTGAGGCCAACGGCTTGCCGATAGGAGAAACGATGTCCCACACGAAGTTGTACAAGAAGTATGGCAGGTTAGGGAGCTCAACCCAGAGAGGGTACCGAAGCGATTTCGATTTGTCGGGAGTAAAATCAGGGGACCATCTGAATAGGCACAGGGTCGCCCGGCCTAGTTGCCAAGTTCCGACACTAAGGGCTCGAAACGCCATATCTTCATTTTCAAAGACTAGCAGCAAGTGGCTTGCCGGTAAGAACTGACACTTACAAACAACTAGCCCACGGGGGAACCACTCGTTGCGAAGCCACTGTCGCACAGTTTCGAGCGGGGGCTTAGGGCCGAACATTTGGCCGACGAGGCAAACTTTCTTGAGCTCCTCCTGAGTTGACAGAATTGCGGATCTACTGAGGGAGACCAAGGGGGGTTCAACACTCTCGAAGGCCCCTAGGGCGGCACAAGAACCCCCCTCCAACAAAGAGGCCAGGTTATCGGTCTCCCCGGGAGGAGGGGCCAGGTTACTTCTCACAAGAGAGGGGGTCGCCAAATCCATGACAAAAGAGGGACACCCCGAGAATGAAGATCTTTTTCTTTTTTGATGAACAAACTCAGAGTTTTGATGAAGTCCAACTTCCAACGGGCCACATTTAAGATTTTAATGAAAAACCTTTTTTGAATCCTCGTGAACGAAGGCTGGCTGGAGCAACTCCACCCGTCACAATTTATGCTTTAGAAGAACTGAAGAAAATAAAATCTGCCACGCGCGGAAATGGTTGCCTTGCACCCAGGAGAGTCGCGATGACTCAACACCAACCCCCAGGATAGTTTTGAAGAGTTGCTTTTTTGTTATATAGTTCGCTACTCCAGTAGAGAGCCCTCGGCAGTGCTGATGGAACAAAAAACACTTAAACCAAAGGGCAAAAACGCGACGACCCCACTAATCAAGATGGGGTTCTCTCGCGAGAGGGCGTTGGGCTCACAAATCAAGGCATGGGACTCTATCGCGATAGTCGAGGGGCGTGTATCGCGATAAAGGGGGGGTGATAGGCAAGTATCGCGATAGACGGGGTGCCGTGTATCGCGACGGATCAACTCTGTCGTGTATCGCGACAGACGGGGTGGCGTGTATCGCGACAGACGGGGTGGCCTGTATCGCGACAATTCAACTCTGAGACGAGCCCGGCAATGGAGAACTGGACCCGAATGGTCTATTTCACAGAGTTGTCGAACGCAGAGAAAGGTCCTCTCTCAGGCTTCGCAGGCAGGGGGACGTTCAGAAAACTGGAAGCTCCTCTGTTGCGGCGATGACGACATTGCAGCAGCCACCATCGTGGCGACTCTTTTGCCAGTGGAGACCTTATCCTTTGGTAGAAAGTGGAGCACTATTTTAATGATGTTGTCTGTACAACCATGCCTGCATAAGTGATATATCCCATGAGGATGATTACACTATTGCATTTTGTTGCCATCGGTTAATGACATCTGTAGCTTGACTATTTTTGTTGAATTCCTCTTTGTAACTTACATCCATCATATGAATCACTCATACAACTACCACTGCTCAAATCATATTCCAACCTTTGAAAGCTGGCCTTCAACTTTCTTGCCCTAGGCTTGCACAGTCAAAAGAATGTAAAAAATGCGTAGGCACCCCAAATCTGTCCTGTGCCCCCAAGTTGTAAGTGAGCTTTCAAGTAGCAAAGTAAGCTTATCTCATCTCGATAATTACCCTCATATTGCATGAGCTTAAAAACTCTTCACGGTACCTTCACTCTTCCCTTGATTATGATATCTCGTCATTAAAGCATCCCGTACGTTGTACAAGAAGTCCATCAAAAATTTCCCCTGCTTTTGACAAGACCCCACACGTGTCATACATATCCATTAGAGCTATTACAAGCACTACATCTCTTCTTAGAATATCCTGTTGAACAAGCTCATAATGATTCTGCTTAGCAATGGCAAGTTCTCCGATGTTGCCACATGCTCTCAAGATGGAGGTGAAAGTTACTTCATCACGTCACATCATTTTGTTCGGTTGGGCAGCGGCTATCATGCTTTACTTTAAGTTATAACTTGAGACTTTTTTTATTATTTAATATGATTTTCTTACATTGACTTAATCCTGCGTTTCATTCTTTGTGGTAACCTTCACGATAGGGTATGTATTCCACTACTAACGATGAGGTGTAAATGACATTCTTGGGTGGCATTGATTCTCTGAATTTAGGCAACACTTTCGAGTGAGATAATTTTTTCTTGAGAATATTTGAGCTAACATATATTTCGTTGATTCCGGAGTAAAGTAGAAAGGAATCTGTAGAGATAAATTCTACATAGCCTCTAATAGTCGCACTAATTTCCACTTTCCTCGGGAAGTTTTGGAATCATTCACAATTATGGTATAAGTGAAATTTTAACATGAAAATAGATTATGAAAAGAAAGGGGGTAAGGGTATGAGTAAAATCATTGTAATCTATAAACACAAAGAAAAGGCACATGTATCAAGGGAAGCTACATTCAAAAGATAGGGAGGCAGGGATGCCATATGTCTCAAGAGAACATTATTTGAAAAGTAACCTCCTCATTAATTATCTTTCCAAACACATCTACGAAGAGGGTTCGAATATCTAAGAAGTGTTATAAAGTAGAATATGGCTTACCATAGCACTCAAATAGATTTATTAGACAAGCATATATGTTCACCTTGGAGGTTTAATACTTCACGCTATTGTGGGATTTGAACTCTTGACCTACCTCTTAGGAGTATGATGGGCTAACCACTTGCCCCAAAAGTCATGGTTGAGGATAAATTTCTAATCCTTCCTCTTAGGGTGTCATTCAACCATCTTGTGCTTGTCATTCTTGAGTCTAACACTCTTTTCCCCTTCTAGAGATCATTTTTCTCAATGATCAATCCTTGATCTCCCCTTGAATTGATGTCCACACCCTTGACAATCTCTTGAACCGTTTTCTTCTCAACCTTGCTCTCTTGAACCTTGCCATTCTACTTCTTATCCATTTGACCATGGACATGCCTTGCTCTCAAGCTTAGTGTCTTGAGCCTTGCCTTGCCACTTCTTGGCCACTTGCCTATGGACTTGCCTTGCTCTCAACCTTGGTATATTGAACCTTGCCTTTCCACTTCTTGGCCACTAGCGTATGGACTTGCCTTACTCTCAACCTTGGTCTCTTGAACCTAGTTTTCACCCATGTAAGCTATCTTGGATCCTAAATCTATAACTTTCCTTGAACTTTCATTCCGAGATCTTTCCAATGGTGTTTTACACGTCTCGATCCAACCTATGGATTGGGAGATACGCTCAAATCTTTGTTGGGATCACCTTTCAATGCGATGTGTGCACCTTCCATCCACTTGGCTAAGTCTACTTCCTAAGGTCTCATACTAATTGTGGGATTTGAACTCATGACCTACCAACTAGGAATATGATGGCCTAACCACTTGCCCCAAAAGCCATGATTGAGGATTACTTCCTAATCATCTCTCTTAGGGTGTGGTCAACCATCTCCTTCCTATCATTCTTGAGTCCAAGAGCTTTATTGTGGGTAAATTCTTGTGGGGATTGGTGAACTTGATATAACTCTAAATGTGAGATGAGAGCAAATGTGTGAAGAAATGAGAGAGAAAGAGAACGATATTTACCCTATCTCATCACATAGCAAAAAATATTTGACATATCCAAGAATTCGATCAAGGTATAACATTTGAGAGACACTTGAAAGGTTCTACTCAATGACTATAATGAAAAAGAAAATCTAGATAAAAACAACCTCAAGAAAATAGAGATAATTCAATCAATGAATAACTATTGAAGATGAAAGAGCACATTAGGGTGAAAAACAAAAAAAAAGGGACATGTAAGGAGTTCAATTAGTTTGCTTAATCTGGATTAATGTTGTCGAATTGTTTCAAAAAATTTGATGTACGTTCATTTAAAACGTAGCTTATGGAAATATATAGTTTTGGAAGAGAGGGAAATTTTGTGTGATAATTATGAAAAGTGATATGCCTCAAAGTTTTTGCTTGTCGAGCGTTCACCAACTTTCAAGTTTGCCTCTTGTTCTTTGACTTATATAATGTGTGTTTAGGACGTTCTACACTTTTTGACTCTACTCTCCATAGCAGATCTGCTTCTCTCTTTCTCCTAAATCTAGAAAATTTCACCATGGAGAACCTCAATCCAAACACTCTCACTAAACTTTCATCCAATTGAACTCTATGTGATAAGTTCCATATCAATATTGCAATCAGTCAAGAGTATGCAACAACAAGAAAGGTATTCTTAAGAGCTGTTCAATCTTGTGGAGTTAATGGATTGTGCAAAGAAGGCAAAAACATATTAACATATGGATAGATGGATCTATTTATCCGATTGATCCAAAAATTGGAAGGTATCCACCTTTTCATAATCTTCATGATCTGATTAGATTTGTAGAAGATGGTGATGATGGTTTACATGGCTATTGTTCAAAGCTCTGTGAGATTTCAAAGAACTATATGCAATACATAAACTATCTACAAAATGTACTACATCAAAGAGACTTACATCAGAGGGATCTAGAAAAAAGTTGTTGCATTTGTCTTCTCAATTAGAAGCTTTCAAACAAATGAAACAAATTCGGATAGGATTGAGAATGCATTCCAAATGAGTAAAACTTTTTTTAGATTTGATTGAAAAATATGGCCAAGAGAAAAAGAGAATGAAAATTGTAAGAGATCATGTAACAGATGTGCTAGGTTTAAACATGTTGAGCATTTTTGAGCATGTTTATTTTTGTAATGAGATTATGAGTCAGAATGATGTTTTTAAACTATTTAAATGGAATGAAAATGTATGCTTGAAATGGTTTATTTTTTAAAAACTCGTGAAATAAATGAATTTGTTGCTAGAACCATCTCATATTAAGGAGGTTTTGATGGAGTTGGAGTGAGTAGAAAGGGTATAGAGAGATTTCAAAAGTTTGGTGTGAATTTCTTAAATTCAATAAAGTAAAATGCTTTAGATTGCCTAGACCTCATCATGTAGGAAAGTATCATCTCTGCTTGAATAAGAGAATCATGTCTATATTTGGTAACTATAAACACCTTCACAGTAACATGTCTTACGAGGTAGGAAAACAAAATTTACATTTCACTTACAATGCTTTTAACCATATATTGGATAGATATAATAATACTTTAGATATACATGGTTCAGCTCTATGATATAAAATAACATGAATGTTCTCGCCTTTTGAAATTTGTAATAAAACTTGATGGAGCTAAAATAAAAAACATCAAAAAATGAAGAGAATAAGTATTGCACTAATGAGAAGAGCTTTGGACTATAGCCTTGGGAAACTTGATACTCCATCTCTCAAAGTACAATAAAAAATGGAGTTATGGTGAGTTGAGTATGCTCAAGTTCCATCTGAGAATCATAACGCACTTAAGTGATTACTCTTACAGATAGAAATTCCAAATGTTATCCAAAGCCATCACTCAAGAGAATTGTTGAATGTGAACCACTGCAAAAGCTTTTAAATTGAGTGGCATTTGAGTGGAGACTTAAAGAATGTTTAGTATAAGGGGGAGGGTGCAAATTGTAAGTACCCTTGTTTAGACTGCTTTCAAAGTCTAGGTACAAGAGGATGGATTGCTAGAACTAAGGCTAAGGAAGCTCCTTCTAGAAAAAATGTTAATCTATATAGTTACTCATCTTCTACCATGATTTGGGATCATCGTATACTTCCAATAGATATGATTAATGTACACATATGTATAGTGCATTTAAATTTAAGGATCATTGACAAGTTGGTCCTTCTTCACTTGGATTATGCATATTCCATCAAGCCTACATCTCTAGGAGATGAATGCATAAAAAAATGTGAATCTCTACTTTCAGAAATGGGATTTCATGGTGTTGATGTTCATCTAAGGAAAGATCCAAAGCTTTCACAAAGTACAGGTGATGTATTACAAGATGTGTCAATTGGAGGTGCAAAAGCAAGAAGATTCTTCCTCAATAGCGATGGAAAACAAGTAAATGAAAAGAGGAATTGTTGGGAACAATTTTGTGAGGTTACGATAAATGTAAAAAGCAATCTAGAAATAGCGAAAAAAAGAATGGAGGTTTGGGTTAGACTAGATAAAATTTTGAAGATCATGAGGTAGCAAGTAACATTCGATACCTATGTGATTGAATTCAAAAGGGCAATCACAAAGCTTATAGAAACCATCACTAAGGCATGGAGTCTCAAAGACATAACTTACTACTTGGTGAGTTTCAAAGAAATTTACTCCACCATAATACTTGGTGTGTTTTGAAATAAACATCTCATGATATTTACCTTTATGTTTTTATAGCATATTCTGCTTTTGCATCGTCCGTTCTTTGCAAAAAAGAAAACACTTGCCACACAGAACACCTAGGGCATGGAAAAATCTCATTATCAAGCAAGAACAAGCTTCTTCAGATGCACAAGAAAAGGAGGAGGAGACACAAAAAGTAATGCTTTCAAAGATATTTTTGATTGTTTCTTTAGAAGACAATTACAAAGGAGCACATGCCAAATATCATCACCAGATAAACTATACAGATCATGTCAATAAGGAGTATCAACAAACGTCATTTCCTTTAGGACATATGGATTAAATACATAAAAGAATGATATTTCATTCCAATTTGAAGCTATAATATTTAAAATATCTTTTACAATTCGTTTGGCCAAAAAATACATATGGATGTATATACAGTTTCTAAACTCATGAAATTTTTGAAATGAAATATTTATTCTTCTTTCAATCTTTTGAATGAGCTTGCCTCTTGTGAATCTCGTTTGTATCTAAGGAACTGCTTTCTCCTGTAGCCAGCAATACTTTGTACATATGAGACCTCTGCAGCCATTGCATATCTTGAATAACAAAGGAAACATCCAAACCTAGAAGCATTGAGCCCTTAGGCATAGCCAAAAATCTTAAATGTTGTTGTTCTCTCAAGAAGTAAAATCCTATATGCATTAGAGGGTAGTGAGGAAAAGCCCATGTATTTTGAAAGAGTCTTCAAAGAGAATAATGTAAAATCAGGGTCCTCACTATATTGCTTATGTACAACACAGAATAAATCTAGATTCAACTTTGGAAGATAGTGAATGATTGAATGTAAATTCACTTTTGCTTTTCCTTTACTCTCTGTAGCTTTCCTTGTGGCCTTACCCCTGCCAAGATAATTGAAAGAAGCAACATACTGTGTCCACTTCTAGTTGTTAGGTTGATTATAGCATTGTTTTCATAGCGATTCTTGAGTGTGTGTGGCTAAGATGCCTTTCGACTGATGTGGGTGTTGGTCAGTCTTCTCCCACCACCATCTTCATTGACAATCAGAGTGCATTGGCAGTTGCGAGGAACCCTATGTTCCATGCTTGCAAAAAGCACATTGAGGTGCATTATCATTATGTGAGGGAGAGGTTCCCTTTTGGAGAAATCAATTTGGAATATGTGCCCACACACGATAACATTGCACATCTTTTCATAAGGCTCTCCCTCGAGAGAATTTGGAAGCTTTTTGCAAAGCTTTGGGCTTACTTCCATTTGTGGATTGATCTCTTTCCACATAGCTTTGCACTTCGTTATACATGGGTGCTAGCTGTTGATATATTTTGATAGTGATGTGTGTGAACACACTAGGACCACCAAGAAATTGTTTTCCCTCTTTAGGAGGTTTTTTCCCTCGGCTTGTATATACGCCTATAGCCATAATAGATTATTTATCTTTGTACATTCTAGTGGTAATACATTCAGTATTGTGTGTTGTGCTCCAATCTTCTTCTTATTCCTTATGTTGTTTGTGTGCTTGCGCATATGTCTAACTCCAACAATTGGTATCAGAGAAGGTCGTCGTTTCATCTAGGGCATCATTGAAACTCCTCGGATTGCAGCCTTAGAACCGCACCAAATTTGGTATGCATACTCAAGGTAATTAGCAGATCAAAATAGCTTCGGCTTGTCGTGCCGAAATCATGATCTAAGCTCGTTTCGGCCTCCGAATGCACTATCACAGTGCTTGTGTAGGCTATTTCATTTTTTTATGCCAAAGATATATATAGGTTTCAGTTTGCCACTATAAGCATTTTGAAGTCTCCTATAGGTTTAGCAGAACTCGTGAGGGTAGTTCTATTCAACTTTTTCAGATATAATCACTATTATACATCATGGTATTTTAGTTAGTGGCCATGGTTGAAAGCAGTGATGTATTTCGTATGTTGACTGTTGAGGATAAGTTGGATGGTAGGAATTACCCATTGTGGGCTTATATGGTGCATCACGTACTCTGGAATATTGTGCAGGGTGTTGAAAAGCATCCTATCACACTTGCAAATACAGGTACTAAAGCTGATGCGGACAACATTGAAAATGATGATATTCTTCCTGTTCGTGCTATGGTTCCAGCTACACCTACTGTAGAGCAAATTCATTGGGATGGTAGAAATTCTTAAGCACATGCACTGATAGCCTTCTCTATCAAACATGACATTATTCCTCACATTTGCTTTTGCAAAATAGCTAAGGATGCTTGGGATACACTTACCACATTGTACCAAGCTAGGAATGAGGCTCGTGTTGCTTACCTTCGAAAATAGTTGGAGAGTGAGCATATGAATTAAGATTGTTCTGAATGGTCTTCCCAATTCAAACCGGAGTTTTGCTTGTACTCTTCATTTGATGATGAAAGCAATTCAAATGCCTTAACATTCGAGGAGTAAATTTTTGTTCTATTGCAGGAAGATCAGTCTAGACAGAACAAGTCCATTATGCGTGTTGCAGATTAAGCTTTTTTGGCTAGTCAGAATGGCAAAGCTAAATGGATCTCTTCTACTAGTATGCAAAAATCTGCTAATTTTGCAAAATCAAAGAAGGAAGATAGAGAAGAGAAGAAAGCAAAAGAGCAGAAATTGTTTTGCAAGTACTGTAAAGCAAATTTTACAATTTAGACCCATCTTCTCATGAGCAGTGTATGTTTGTAGTAGACTCAAATGTTTGCCAGTATTTTGATAGTGGGGCAACCAAACATATTACCTCGCAATGTAATTTCTTCACTTTGCTTGAGCTTTCCCCTATAGGGAATACTATCACATGCACCAAAAATCCTCTTGTCCTATTATGGTAGTTGGTAAGATCATTCCAAATACTGTTGATGGTAGTTCTTTCACATTGTCGGATGGTCTATTTGTGCCGGGGATCAAGAATAATCTGTTATCAGTTATAGCTTTAGCCAAGATTGGCTTGGTTGTGAAATTTGTTGATGACAGATGTACAATTCATGATCTGTCAAATGGCGATGTGATTATTGCTTTTGGCATTTTATGTCGTGGGTTGTATCAGCTCATAAACTATGAAAAATCTATGAATGATTCAACATGTGTAGTACATGATTCTCATGCTATGTCAGATGCAAAGCTTTGGCATGCACACTTTGGTCATCTGAATTTTGCTAGTTTGCTATGCATGCAGAAATCTGAAATGGTGTCGACACCTCTTTGCCCAAACTTGAGGCACCCGGTAAACATGTCTATGAAGGCTATATTTTGGGCCAAATGCAATGTTCCTCCTTTCCAAAATACGGTTCACTTTGAGCTACTCTAAAAATTGCAGCTTGTTCACAGTGATGCCTGTGGTCCTATGGAGACATCCTCTTTTGAAAACTATCTTTACTTTGTGACTTTCATCGATGATTTTTCCAGGCATGCATGGGTATATCCATTGAAAGCAAAGTCTGAAGTGTTTATGTGCTTCGAATAGTTTTTGGTTTTGACTAAAAATCTATTAACATGTAAAATGGGCACCCTCCATTATGATCGAGGGGGGGAATATATGTCTTCTAACTTTAATGCATTTCTGGTTGAATCATGGGATAAAACACCAGTGTACAGTGTCGTATACACCTCAACAAAATGGAGTTGCTCAATAGAAGAACATGTCACTCATGGAGACGGCGAGGTGTATGGTCAAGAGTCAGGCTTTACCACATAGTTTCTAGCTAGCTTGAGGCTGTCATGTGTGCAACATATGTACTTAATAGGTGTCCCACTAAAGCACTGCAGTCTATCACTCCATATGAGACTTGGCATGGTCGCAAGCCATCTATTGCTCATCTACATGTTTTTGGTTTCTAGCATATGCATTCATGCCTGAACAACATCACAAAAAATTAGATGATAAAGGAGTAAAATGTATTTTTGTTGGGTATAGTTCTGAAACAAAAGGCTATCATCTATATCATCCACAGACTAAACACATTTTGGTTAGCTATGATGTTGTGTTTGTGGAAGATGCTATTCAACAATTACTTTCATGTACTAAGGAGACATCAGTTAGCTCCAAAGACATGTATGATACTTTGTTGCCTCTTTTTACAGGTGCACATTCTAGTGTTGGTCCTAATTGTTGAGAATATGAGAGTGCATCTCCCTTTTGTATCTTGGATTCACTCTATTTCCATTTCATGTCCATTACATTTCCTTGTATTTCCTTTGTATTTGGGTACCTTGCCATTTGCTTCTACTAGTTGTATTCATTCTCTTTTCATGAGAATTATCCCACATGAGATGTATTTTGGAGAGCCCCTCACAAATCTATGTAAGGAGGGCCTCTCCCCCATTTGTATTTGGTTAGAAGCTTGAGGAGCCTACTCCATGCTCTTGGCAAGCTCATTTCTAATCCACATGAGTTTACCCATTTCCTGGTCTACTACTCATTTTGAGTCTCACACACTCTTTGTTTTGTGAGTACACTCTTCTTTTCATCTTGTTTTCGTGCGTGTACTCTCTAAATGGTATCAGAGCGCTAAGTGGAGGTTTTGGCGGTGCGTTTGGTGGTGATTTTGGTGGTGGTGGTGCTTGAGTTTGGTGGTGTTGCTCTTCACTCATTTTAGAGAAGCATTTTGCCATCACTTTACTCTTTGAGGCTTCATTTTGCCCATTTGCTCACCCTCCCACCCATTTTCTTCATCGATTTGGTCACTTTTTACCCCATTTTCCCCTCCCACCCTTGTTTTTGGCATCCTTAGCTGATTTATGCTGAGTTCTGCAAGTTGAGTTTGAATGGAGTTTTGGAAGTGATGTATGGTCTTCATATGTTACTTATCCATATCGATGAAGTGTTTATAAATAGTTTTATGCACATCTCAACTTATTCGCATTCATACACACTATTGGAACTGCTCCCAATCGAGGCTTCTTTATGTTGCGTTGCTAATACAGAGTGGTTCCAAGACCGATTACATATGAGCTAAGGCATCTACAAGCGCCATTTGTAGATGAACTATGTGTAATATACTAAGTGGCGTGCTCACTACAGTCCAACGATTATTGTCTACTCAGTGGAGGATATCAGTCAGACATGACCTTTCTCTAACTTTCAAATGGTCATCATTGCTACTTTCGTTTACATGCCCAGGTGCCGGAGGGAGACGAAAACCAAGTTGCCAGCCTATTCTGGATTTGTGCACAGTTATATCTGCTGTTCATGAGATTCTTGCTCTTTTTTTTTTAAATAAAGGAAGTTCGGCCTTAGCCTAATCTCCCGGACTTTAATTATAATAAAGAGAAAAAGTTACAAGTGAATGGGACTAGTGCCCATGGGACCCCCCAAATCCCACAATGCAGGGGAGGAGTATGGCAAGCTACAAGGCATTACAAATGAGGCGGATAACATTACCATCACCCTCATGTGGGACCCATTTGGGTTTCAACTTGTTGTTTTCGAGGAGATAAATACAGTGATGTCTAAACGGTGGCGATCTCTTGACTCGGGAGATTCTTTTACCAAGGAGAAACAAGGATTTCTCGATCGACCATTCCTTAGGAGTTTGGCCAAAATTGACGGCACAGCGCTCTCGCCAAATCTTCCAGAGAGCCTCACCTCTGATGGCATTCCACAGCCTCGATGAGCATCCGATCGCCTCACCCAACATCACTTGTTGCCAGTTGATTTGACTCGTGAGTCTCAAAACGGGGGACACGTGATGCCAGATAACACGGGACTTGGGGCAGTCGAAGAACAGGTGAGCTAAATCTTCGATGCACCGATGGCAACGCTTGCACCATGGCTGCACACCACAGATTTTGTTAGCCCTTGCATTGGTCCAGATTCCTTTATGCAAGATCTGCCACATGAGAACGGACTTTTTGACCTCAATTAGGGGGTGCCAAATAGACATGAATTTTAGCTCCCACCGAAGTTTGGTCCAAGCAAGGCACCATCTCTTGTTAAGGGTGTGGTGAACATCCAAATCCCCTTTGAAGTTCGGGATTCTGGATAGCTTCTTACCATTGCTCCATTTGAGGCCCTCCAAGCAAGGAAGATCCTGACCGCAAAGAAGGCGGGTAGTTGAGCGGTCCCAGGCTAAACACCTGCTTTGAAGAAGAGTCCATTCCTCAAAGGTAACGCTAAGTCTCGGATCCAATTCTTCGAACCTAATCCACTGGTTGGTCTCTTGTTTCCAGAGCTGTTTCCACTGTTTGAACCCCTTGTTCCATAACCGCCTTGCAGTTTGGAGGTTCCAAGACTCCACTCCCCGAATGCCACTGATCGGGAACCAAATAGAGTCATTTTGTCTTATGCCAGCCGCCCACTTCCAATCATCGCTGATTCTGATGAACTGTTTGGCCTTGTTCCAATTCTTCCATAAGGAGGCTAGAGCCTTTAGGGAAGACCGGGTGGGGGGAGAACAAAAGCGTGAGAATCCCTATGTCCTTCCAACCAGGGAGGCCAACAAAGGTAAGGTCTTCCGTGTTTCTGAAGATCAATTTAGCCCAAGAGGACTCCCTATTGCTCCAGGCCTTGATAAGCCATTTTGCCGCCAGCTTGTCAACCAACCCAGCAATATCCAAAATTCCCAAGCCCCTTGAGTCTTTAGGGCTAATGCAAGTTTCCCATTTGATTTTGGGAATCCCCCTTCTGTTGGGGTCCCCAGTCCAAAGGAAGTTCCTACAGATTCTTTCTACTTTGGCCAAGTCTTTCTCCTTAGGTCTCCAACACGAGATAAAGTAAATAATTGTAGACAACATAAAAGTGTTAATAACCATAGCACGTCCTGCCAGGTTGACTTGCATACCTTTCCACTGATTCAGCTTGCTATCCAGCTTGGATAGCACCCAGTTCCAGCGTTGGTCCATTGAGATGTCGAAACCCATCGGAATGCCAAGGAGACGGAAGACTTGACTGCTAGGGATAACTTGACACCCCCGATCCACCAACAATTGGGGAGTAGGTCCGCTGATTGCTCTCAAAGCAGTTTTAGCATGGTTGATTTTTGAGCCTGATGCCACACAAAAGGTGTGGAGGCACCACCAAAACACCTCAATGCTGTTTATATCGTTATGCACAAAGGCATTCATGTCATCAGCAAAAAGTCTCACAACCATTTGGCCGTGATTTAGAGGTAAGGAAAGACCCTTGAGATTGCCAGCGTCCATGTGATGCTTTAATAGGCAGCTGAGTCCATTCGAGGCGATAGCAAATAGTAAAGGAGCCAGAGGGCAGCCTTGCCTAATTGATCTTTTTAAACGAATGGGCTCAGAGAGCTTACCGTTGATGTTTATTCTAGTTGAAGCATTTCCAAGAAGAGTGGAAACCATCTTCGTGAACTTTTGGCTGCATCCAAGGTCTTTCAATGATTGAAGAATAAAGTCCCATTCCAATCTGTCATACGCTTTGTCGAAGTCGATCTTAATGAATACTAGATCTTGAGCAGACTCCTCAGCAAAAGCAAGGCCTTCCCAAATATCGATAATTGCTTCAAGTATAGATCTACCTTTGATAAAACCTTTCTGGTCCTCGCATAGCCATGACTTTAAATGACAGGAGATTCTGTTGGCGATAACTTTTGCAATTATCTTGTATCCAGTTTGGAGCATGGTAATCGAACGCCAGTTTTCAATTTTGTTCTTATCTCCCCGTTTGTGGATTAACTTGATGACGCCATTATTCAGGCACTCAGGGAGGGCACCGAAAGAGAGAGCCTCTTGCCACACGAGGCGCAGCGGGGTGGCCACCTGATGTTTGAAGGACTTGAAAAACTCATTGGTAAGGCCATCTGGACCCGAACTTTTCCCATTGGGAAGGGCATCAATAACCTCGATAATTTCATTCTCGGAGATGTTAGCATCCAGTAGAGCAATCAAGTTCTGTGGGATTCTGGTTTGAGCAACCCTTGAGATGGTTGCCATGGAGTCGCGCCTGTGGGGGGAAAGAGGAGTCGAGACCCCGAGAAGATTGGTAAAATGTTCGACGATGATAGTTCTATTCTCCACTTCCGTGCAACATTCAGTTCCATTGTTATCGACCATTAGGGGGATGGATTCCCTAGCTTGTTTCCTTTTGAGGATGTTACACATCTCTTTCGTTGGTTTATCGGCCTTCCTTGCCCACCAATCTTTGAAGAAAATTTGAAGATTTTTCCTTTGGACCTCCTCCTCTAATCTTAGCCTTCCCCTGATTTTCAAAAGACCCTGTTGGCAATGTAACTTACCTTTGTTCACCTCTTCTTCAAGCCGTGAGAGCCTCCGGTACACCGTTTCTCTTCTTTTTTTCCGAATTCCTCTTATAGCCTTTTGAGTCCTGATTAGAATTTTTCGAGTCCTTTCTACTGCGCTTCTCCAACACTTAGCCGGTTCATTACAGTGAGCAAAGGCTTCCGTCCACACCTCAGAAATTTCCTGGTGGACAGAGGGGAGGGAAAATGATGTCTGACAAGCATGAAACCAAGGAGCTTTCTGGAGCATGGGAATCGGTTTGAAGGACAGAGTAATCGGATAGTGGTCTGAGATAGTGAGGTCCATGTGTTGAGAAATCGAAGGAATACCCCACTGAAGGATGGTGTTCTGATCGATGTAGCATCTATCAAGTCTTGCTTTCCTCAAAGAGTCCCCCGACTGGAGATTAGACCAGGAGAACCCCTCCCTGTCTTTCACTTCGACCAGGTCGAGATGGAGCTTGATTTTATCCCATATCTCTTTCTCCTGACCGTCAATAATTTTTCCTTTGTTATTCCATCGGTCCTCAGGAAACTCAACCATGTTGAAGTCCCCACAAATCAGAACATTGTGTGAAAGGGAGTCAAGGGAAGCCCAAGTATCCATTCTATCTGCTTCACCATTAGGGGCATAAATTGAGACCACAGTGAACTGGAAAGGAGACCCGAAAGAGGCAGCAATCCAACGATGGTTCCGACCTTCAAAAGTCGAGGTCACATTGCTAGACAAGGCGTGACTAATACCGATAGAAGCACCCCCCGTCCCTCTAGGGTGAGAAGTGGAGAACCAAAGGTGGTTCGGAGAAATGCATTTCAGCCGATTTTGAAGATCCTCTCCGTCGATTTTAATCTCTTGTAATCAAATAAAGTCAGGGGCGAAGCACATGTCTTTGAACCACTGGCCAAGAATCGAAGCTCTTGACGGGTCAGACAGACCCCTAACGTTTAAAGATGTGAATTTCATTAATGATGGTTGCCCTCTTTGAGGGGAGGGACCCGATCTTTTTTCTTCTTGTGGTCTTCTTTTTTCTTCCCTACTTCTTGACTTAGGATTCTACTCTTGAGGGGGCTCTTCCAAGGCATGCCGGAAGGTTGTTTACCTTTAAGCTTGGACTTTTGTTGCGGTAGTCTTGGAAAGCATACCGGGAGGGTAGGACCAAGAGCGGAGCTTTCGCTGTCTGGGTTGTCTTCATTGCTGGTAGTGAAGCCTTCCTCTTTACTCGTGGTGTACCCTTCTTGGTTATCTTCTTTGCTGGTAGAGCACCCAAGGGTATTATCAGTGGGGTCTTCTTCAAAATGGTTGTCCCCTGAGAAGTCGAGCTCATTAATCTCTTTTTCTAGGTTACAGTATATGTTATTTGAGGGGGCAGCTGTCGTAGTATTCCTTGTTTTTGATCTTCGAGGGCTAACTTTCCTCTTGCGTCTCACTTCAGTGAAACCTTCTGAATCCGTCTCAGCAACGCGAGTTCCCTCTTCTTCCTCCATTGGAGGGGGATGACCCCGAGTGTCGTCTTGGGGGAGAGGGTCTAGGGTCCCATCTGGTTTAAGCTTGTTTTTATTGGTACTTTTCTTCAGGGGGCAGTCTTTGATCCTGTGACCTTGAAGCCCGCACCGGAAGCACGCGTTTGGCAGATTTTTGTAAGTAATCTCTTGTGTCCAGGTCTTACCATCTCCACAGTTTATGGCCTTGCTCTTGTATCGCCTCCTCCCCGCTCCATTCACTATACTCAAGCACAGAATCCATGCAATACGTAGCAACGCTATTAGAAGGGGAAAAGATTAACCCACACCAGAAAGTCTTCGCAGTACATTGGCGTTAGGCGGAGAAAACAAGGAAAATGGGCAGTTGAGTTTCGTAATCCCGTCAAAGGGAGACTATGGCTTGGTACCTACGATCATACTGAGGCAGCAGCTAAATCTTATGACATGGCTGCAAGGAAACTCAGAGGGCCTCCTTCCAGCAGAATAGGCTATGGCTTGCATATCCAATTGCGTTCTTTATTGTAGATCCCCCTATACCCCGACGATGGATGATCACATGTGGAGGTCCTAATCCACGCTGTGACATTGTCTCTCTTGCCATCCTATGTGCGCCATCTAGAGGCTCGCGAATCGGCTCTCACACAGAGAGAGAGCTAGAGAGAGAGAGAGCAAGAGCCTCCCCACGCGATGGATGTTTTGCTACTGGAACTGAAGATGCAACACTCGACTGCGCTTCCATCAGAGAGATAGAGAGAAAACGACAGTCTCCGCCATTGCTGTAGCCCCTCAACTCTGTGGCAGAGAGAAAGCGCAAGAGAACAAACTCTCTCTACAGCACCAAAGTTTGGCATCGTGAGCAATTTGAGCATAACAGTGCAGCGTCAGAAATAAGAGTGCACGTCGAGTGATTTGATAGTAGTTTCTGCCAGTTATCGTGCCTCAGACCGCGTGTTGGAAAGAGAGATTAGTGCTAACGAATAGCGACGTGGTCTGTCCATATAGTATTCTGTGCTATCTAATGAATTCTGTTCGTGGGTGCATTGCATTGCACATAAGATGTAGGTGAACTAAGAAAAAAAAAAAAGAGCTATCCTTTAATGTGTAATGTGGGATGATCGTGGGCTATTCAAGAGCTATCCTTTAATGTGTAATGTGGGATGATCGTGGGCTATTCAAGATGGGCGGTTACTTGTAGTCTTCTCATGTCTCCTTTAATGTGTAATGTGGGATGATCGTGGGCTATTCAAAAAAAAAAGAGCTATCCTTTAATGTGTAATGTGGGATGATCGTGGGCTATTCAAGATGGGCGGTTACTTGTAGTCTTCTCATGTCTCCTTGCTTCCAGAGGTGTGCTAAATCGTCTTTTTGAGTAGCTTTCGATCATCTTTGCCTCAATGTCGACCCTTCTCCCCTCGTTGGTCCTAAACAATGTGGCTCCCCCCCATTCCGAGTGCCCCCTCGAGATGGGTTCTGGCCCATCGGACATCGCTCCCCCGGTGGTGTCGTTGTGCATGGAGTCAGTGGCGGCAAAGCAAGAAGAATTGATGAAAACTTGTCTGATCGGTCAAGTCTTTGGCCCTAGACCCCCTCTAGAAATTGTGAGATCTTGGTTGCGTAAGGAGTGGTTCCCGCGTGGTCGAGTGACTGTTGACTATGTGTGTCTTAGACACCTTATGGCTGATTTGGGTGTTGGTCAGTCTTCTGCCACCACCATCTTCATTGACAATCAGAGTGGATTGGCAGTTGCGAGAAACCCTATGTTCCATGCTCGCACTAAGCACATTAAGGTGCATTATCATTATGTCAAGGAGAGGTTCTCTACTAGGGAGATCAGCTTGGCATATGTGTCTAAGCACGAGAACATTGCATACCTTTTCACGAAGGCTCTACCTAGGGAGAAGTTTGAAGCCTTCCACATGGCTTTAGGCTTACTTCCTTTTGTGGATTGATTCCACATAACTTGGCACTTATTTATACATGAGTGCTAGCTCATTGTTCATTGCATCACTCCCAGGCAGGATTTGTTGATATATTTGAGTAGTGATGTGTGTGAACACACTAGGACCGTCAGGGCACTTTTTTCCCTCTTTAGGAGGTTTTTTTCCCCGACTTGTATATACGCCTATAGCCCTAACGAGTTAATTATCTTTGTACATACTAGTGTTAATACATTCAGTATTCTGTGTTGTGCTCCAAGCTTCTTCTTCTTCCTTGTGTTGTTCGTGTGCTTTTGCAAACCTCGAACTCCAACACTAGCTCACCGTTCACCACATCACTCCCAAGGGGGATTTGTTGATATATTTTGGTAGTGATGTGTGTGAACACACTTTGGTCCCTCTTTAGGAGGTCTTTTCCTCTCGGCTTGTATATGCGCCTATCACCCTAGCAGGTCACTTATCTTTGTATATGCACTTGGTAATACATTCAGTATTGTGTGTTGTGCTCCAAGCTTCTTCTTCTTCCTTATGCTGTTGTGTGCTCCTGCACACCTCAAACTCCAGCATAGTGGATTTGATCATGTATTATTTTTTGAGAGTATAAGAAAGTTTGAAACCTACACTACTAACTCACACACCCATATTTTTAGATACTTTTGAAGGCTGATAATGTCTAGTGAATGGGTTTTGAATCCAAACATGGTGCCCCATGACGTTCAAAGCTTACCGCTAAGCCACACTTATTTGAACAAATACGATCATGTTATTTTCCGTTGTCCCCTTAGCTTTTGTACGTGATGAGATTTTTCCCGCTCACTCAATGGAGTCTTTCTTCATTAACATTGACAAAGCAAGATCAGAGAGAGGAAAACAGTTTTGAATGACTCAAGACACAAACAATTGAAGTTGTAAGGAAAAACAATCGCTAAAATGAATGTAGGAGATGACCAATTCAAGCGACTAGGCTCATCAGGGAATCTTGGATGGGCCTGATCACTTGAATTGGTTGTTCATAAGAATCATTATAAATCTACCATCACGTGCCATCATATATTAATATTCAAAGATAAAGGCCTTTAATAAGATCAAACAAAGAACTTAATAGACATGACCAATTTAAGTGAATAGACCCATCTAAAAGGCTCAGATAAGCCTAATTGAATTGGTGGGATCCCAAAGATCATCATTATCATTGGAGATCATCTTGGAATAGGTATTGGAAGAGTAAAATAAATCATGAAATAGAGAAATCAATGAGACGACCGATGCAAGCGAATAGGCTCATCAGAAAGTCTAGATAGGCCTAATCACTTGAATTGGTCGTGACTTCCAAATGATCACAAATAGATGTTAATTGGCTTACATTACATAAGGTACAAGCTAAAAAAGACATAGAAAAGAACAACTCTAGACACGACCAATTCCAGCGAAAAGGCTCATAAAAAATTCTATGATGGGCCTAATCGCTTCAATCGGTCATCTCTCACAATTTTCTTATCTAGATGTACCTTGAACTCATCTTCCTCGTAGATCAATTCTTTCTCGTCAATCCTTATTGTTCCTTTGTCCTCAGCTACCTCCACAAACAAACATCCTCATCCAAATGAGAAAACCCCCAAATCTTTTTGCCGCTAGTCAAAATCTTCTTTTGCAAGGGTCGGCTTCTATGAAAGCACGCTTTCATAGTAGCATGAGAGAGCTTTGGATGATACTTTGAATTCTTTTGACAAGGATAAGTCGAGGCTCAAAAATTCCTCTTTACTTTTATCCTTCTCATTTATAAACCTCCTTGCAACTTCTTTTGATTCAGCTATAGCAGCAAGGAGTTGTCTTCTCTAATATTGAAGAGCTCTTGGATTCAATACAAAGGAACAAAATCTTCCTAGAGATAAAGTAACATGGGAGATTTGGGAGAAGGAGTGATTTTGTTGAGATTTTCACATGTTCTATTGGCTCTCTAATTGTAGTCTTTGCTCTGAAAGTAGCGATATCAAAGTTTCTAACCTCTTCTTCTTTTGCTTGGAGGTCCTTTTTCTAGGGATGCCCCTTTTTCTTCATCATGTTCCTTTTCTTCATTCTTCCAAACTGAGATGTGATCAAGCCAAATCAGAAACCATATGCTCAAGGGCGGTAAACAACAATTGTTTTGATGTTCTAGTCAAAGTTCTATCTTTCTTGGCAAGGGGGAGATCTTCCTACATTTTCTACTAATTATGGCCCTATCCAAAGGATCCTTCCCAAAAATGATTGGGTGGATATAAGTTTTTCCAGATATGTAACTTATTGGCCGTTTACTATCCTAATCAAGGTCTCCCAGTCATCCATAAGAAATGCCTTGCTTTTCTCCACAAGTGCTTCAAAATCAAAGGTGGGATTGAAGATTCTCATTGCATCTGGAAAATGATTCACCCTCAATCCCTCTTGAACCATAAAATCTAGAAGTTTCTCAGATGGAGAAACACTAAGAATCACATTCTTCTCTTCCATCTCAATAGACAACTGATACAAGTGAATAGAAGTAATCAAAGAGAGGCAAACTGGCAGAATCCCTTGAATCGGTCGTGTATAGGATATGAGCTTAGAGTGCTTGGCTATGGAGGTAGAAATTTCTTCAAGGTTGAAAAATCAGAAAAGACCAAGGCAACTGATATTTATAGGCAAAGAGAGAAAGAAACAGTCACATGAAGTGGACCAATGAACATGTGACATGTGGCAAAATTGAACTCAAAAATTTCAATGATCAAATGATGTGGACCACTGGAAAGTTGACATGTGAAATTGTACATTGGGATTCACAATGATTAGATGATGTGGACCAATCAAATGATGCCACATGGCACTAGTGGTCAACTCAACTTAGAGACCTATTTAAGCTCCTCCCTTCATTTGTGCCATTTTCTTTGTAACCCATGTGCTACCCTTGACTTCCAATAGTTTTCGTGCTCCAAGCCTCTTCTGCAAATTTCTCTATTTCCTCTTCTCCTTGAGCTCTCTTGGTGTGCAAGGTAATATCCCTAAACTTGGAATCCTGTACACGACTGATTCAAGCGATTAGTAGAATCGGAGATTTTCAGATTTTCCCAATTGCTTGAATTGGTCGTGTCGAGTTAAAAAGCTTTTTGAGATCTTGGTTTTACTTTTCAGATAAGGGCAAAAGATTATAGGATTCTATTTTTTCCACATGATTTTATTGACACAATCAATTCAATCCATTAGGGGAATCAGAGACTTTCGGATAGACCTATTCGGTTGAAGTGATAATGTCTAGTCAAAAGCATGTCTATGATCTATTTTTTTTCCAAGGTATACAAGGGGAAGATTTATTCATTTTTTGAATTAGGCACCTTTCAGGCATATCCGTTGGATCTTGGCTTCATCCTAAGGCTCCAAATGCTCGCTCCCATGAGAAAAAAACACATTTTGATATTCTCCATTGGATCTAGACAAGATCAAAGAGCACACAATCTTGCAATGGGGAGATCAGCCCTGTTTGCGCTCCATCCTTGGATTTGAGATCAATCCAATGATTGAAATCCTTGTAGAGATTGACACACGTGCCTCTTCTTTGTCCCTACCTTCCACGAAAATGGATAGATGCCAGTGTTTTTAAATGATCCAAGTGCTAAGATTTATCTTCTTTTTCCATTAAAAAATGAAAGTCTATGAAATAATATTTTATTTATGAATACCACTGGTGGTTTAGGATTTTGCCTTAATCACCCTGGAGATTAATTTTAATCCCTAAAAATTAGGGATCCTTACAAGGCCCATCCAGGGTTCACTTTTTCCCCTAATGAAGAAAAATATCTACAATACAAAAACATATATCTGGTAATACAAAAACAATTGAAATTGATAAAAGAGCATTGTTAAACTTCACTTACAATATGACTGGAATTGCAGATGATTGTCTAGCATCAGATCCTTAACACTATATACATGTTGAACTTTAGCAAACAACCGTCTCTCTTCAATTAGAAACTAAGAATACGACCTTTATTTTCTTGGAAGTAATCCTCAACCATGGATTTTGGGGCAAGTACTTAGCCCATCATTCTACTAGCAAGTACGTCATGAGTTCAATTCCCACAATTGGTATCAAGGCCTAGGCAGTAGGCTTTCGCAAGGTGAATGGAAGGCATGCACACAGCTTTCAAAGGTGAGCCCAACAAAGATTAGAGTGTATATCACAATCCAATGATCAGATTTAGAAGTGTAAGATATTATTGGAAAGCTCTCAAAATGAATATTTGAATGGGAGCATCTAGATTGAGGATCGAAGATACCTTGTATGGGTGAAAACCACATTCAAGAGACCAAAGGTTGAGAGCAAGGTAGGTCCATAGGCTAGTGGCCAAGATGCAGAAAGGCAAGGTTCAAGATACCAAGGTTGAGAGCAAAGGCAAGTCCATATGCAAGTTGCCAAGAAGCAGAAACACAAGGCTCAAGACACCAAGGTTGAGAGCAAGGCAATGCTATAGGCAAGTGGCCACGAAGTAGAAAGGCAAGGTTCAAGGGACAAATTTTGAGAAAAAGATGGTTCAAGAGACTGTGCAAGGGTGAGGACATCAATTCAAGGGGAGATCAAGGATTGATCATTGAGGATAATGATCTCTAGAAGGGGAAGAGAGCATTAGAACCAAGAATGATTGGTAGGAGATGGTTGAACCACACCCTAAGAGTGAGGACTAGGAAGTAATCCTCAAGCATGGCTTTTCGGGCAAGTGGTTAGCCCATTAGACTCCTAACTAGTGTTTCATTAGTTCAATTCACACAACATGATCATTATCCATCAGCGTAATTTTGTGAAATGTACAATGGTATGGTGTAAACACATAGTAAAAAAGATGTTATTACAATAGCGTTAGCAACCTAAATAGAAACATGGAATCCTAGATGGGTCTGGATCCCAACATGGATGAACTACAGGTTCTTTTCATTTCAAGTTTGCTTCACCCCTTGCTAGAGGCCCATCAAATCTTTGATGCTTTAGGTTAAGGAGTGCTACTATAGGCAGGATCACACTTTACTTGACTTCAATATGACTTTAAAATAATTTAGACAAAAAACCATCTATTAGTGCATTTGAATTTAACAAAAATCACTCGTGAGAAAATTTTATGCTTTAATTTGATCGTTTTTCTCTGTACTTCTCATTTTATTTTTATTTCTTTTTATTCCTATAATTTACACACTTTTTTATTTCTTAATTTTCTTGTTCTAATTTCTTTAAGTTCTTTTCATTATATCTATATTTTTTTCCCCTTTATATTATTTACACTATTTCTTTCCTTCTTTTCTTGATAATTTAATTTAATTATTTTAAGATCATTTTACTATCATTTATATTCACACATTTCTTTCTTTTTAATTAAATAATATACTACCACTAGCACTGTGAGGAAAGCCTTCTTGAGGCCAAGTGTTTTTTTAATAAATGTCTTCTCTAGCACCCCCAAGAGGATAGAGGACATTTAAAGAGCTAGAGCCACTATTGCTCTAAAAAGGAAGAAGATGATCGCAAAAGGCATTGCCTGCATTCTTAACCTTCCCCTTATGGTTGGTGAGGTCAAAGACACCATTAGCAAGATGAAACCTAGTAAGTCCGCAAGTATTGATGGTATTCCTAATGAATTCTTCTTGGAGTTGAAAGAGTTCCTTGCCCCTTTCATTCTTTTGATATGGGAAGAAACTACTAGGAAACGAAACGTTCCCATCAACATCAATACTGGAGTAATAAGGCTCATCCACAAAAAGGGTGCAAGGAAGACTTGAAGAATTGGAGATCTATTACTTGTTTGAACTCAATTTACAATATTTTTTTCTTCCTCCCTAGCTAGAAGACTTAGCCCCATTACGAACCAAACTATGCTTCCTATTCAAAAAGGGTTCATAAAAAGGAGATTCATTTTAGATGTGTTAAATGCTACAACGTTACGCTGTGTTAATAACTAGCCGAAATCGTTACCGAACAAATATTAAACGTAAACTAGTGATTCACCGTAAGCTGTATTAAACTTTCTATCACCTAAAGGCGTTATCAGATCAAGTAGGTTCTTGGGAGTGGTAGGGGATTGTTAGACAGAGGCCCTGTACTCTTTTCCCAATTCTTAATCACAACATCAAAACACTAATGCACGTCTTAGCTTAGTTTCTTGAGGTAACTGGACAATATTGGGTTTCTTTCGGCCTGCGTATCGAACTTCTTCAGACTATTCTGCTATTGGAACAGAGCAGTAGTCCATTTTACATCTCCGCTATTATACCGTAAATCAACCAAAGCGAAGACTATAGCTGACAGGTTCATTCGTCACCACGATTGCCAGTGATCTCAAAATCCACGTTACCGAAGATACTAGTTCGTACTCATATTCGGGGTCATAGTTATTACACCGAATACAATGAGTCTGATGGAAACATACAGAACATACTCCGATAGGACAACAGATTACCTATTCAATTCACATAGCCAGATAACTACTCAAACTGACTCAGGGTACCTTAATAACTGAAGAATATGCAGCCATATAACACGATAACAATATTCAGACATACAACCCGTCATTCAATCACTCGTTACGGTGAACTTCAATGTACGCATCCGATACAGAACTCAACATTTTTTATTACTCCGACTCCATAACAGTGTAAATAGTAAATTAAGCGAACAGTTCGGTAATTCCAGAAAAAAAAACGTCTCTCTCGAGCATTCTCCTTACATTGCTTTATATAGAATTACAAAGTGCACGTACCAACTTTTGCGCGTAATTCAAGGAACTCCGTTACATCCGGCATACATTTGTCTCACTCGGCGGCCGACTAACACTGGCACGCACGGTGGACTCGAACCCGCAAGTGATTTCTATTACAAAACTCATTGTTCCTCTACGATTCCTTCTAGATACATATTTCTTGCTAGTCTAAATGTGCGGGCTATTTTTTTCTTAAGTGTTTCTAATAATTGTTTAAGGGTATCGGGTTCTAAAATCTGAGCATCTACTCTAACGGAACTAAGTGCGATGGCTTCAGTAAGAAAAATTTCGGCCTGTGTTTGCAAAAAGGCCTCCTGTAAATAAAAATCGTTTGATAATGCTGCATCTCTTGCTGTCTTCATGTGTGTTACTTGTTTCTGCATCTCATTAATTCTGTCTTTCTGGTTGCGTACCTGATTATCTAATCTTCCGAACTGTTGGTTCTGGAATTCTATGGTTTGGTAGTAAGCGTCCCGTTCTCTGCAGGCAGTTGCTAAATCTTTCTGATATTTAGATTCTCTGTTTAGTTGGTGTTTCAGCATGTTGTTGACATCGTCTAAGGATTCTTTTGCTCTTTGTAACTCTTCTACTGCCTGCTTTGCTTCTCTCTGCTGCTCTTGATATTTCTGTATTGTGTCCTGCAACTGGACTCGTGTTTCTTCCAGTAGGTTTCCTAGTGCTATTCTTGTATCTTCGGTATCTTTGAGTGTTTGTTTTAACTGTATTATTTCCGCGTCGGCAGCTATCAGCATTTCTTCTTTTGCAGCCATTGCCTTATCTCTCTGGCTTGAGCTCTCTTCTTGTACTTGAAGTATAGCCTGTAGTTGCTTCATCTGCTCTTGTAGTGCATGATTTTCGGCTCTTGCTGCTTGTAATTCTTCCTGAAGAGGGGTGATATCCGCCTCCATTATTTCCAATTTCCTTTGGAATTCTTCTCGGGTACTGTCTGTGGCGTGCTCCAGGTGTTGCGGCAATTGTTGGAATAGATTAATTAAAAGGTGACCCATATTTTCTAGTTCCGAAAAAATTGGCGGCAGGGGAGGACGAGGTTGTGACGAGGTTCCGGGGAGGAGTTGTTGTGAGTTTGGAGGTGAATAGTTAAGGGAGGATGTAGAGGCTTCAGAAGTTTCGGTGTGGTGACTGGGCTTGATGGGGCTGCGGTGTGGTTTCGGTTGGGAGATGGGGTTAGCAGGCGGGGTTTTGGGGAGGGCAGAGTCAGTAGTTGTTACCTCGTTTATTTGTTTCGTTTCTGCATTGGGTGCTTCTGTAGATTCCACTACCTTCAGTAGCTTGTCTAGTGCATCTTGATTGGATTGCTGCTCATTTTCCTGATGTTTTGATTCTTTTTCGATCGAAATTATTTCCGTCTCTGCTTGATCTTGTTGTTCTTGTTGCTCAATCGACGATTCATTATGCATTGAGGTGGCAGTATCATGAAACGTCTCTTCTTCTTGCTTCGCGTCTTCTTTATCATCATCTTTATCCTTTCCTACTGAGCCCTGTGCTTCACTTTTTGAGGAGCTAATCCTGATACGTTTTCTGCGGAACAACTGATTAAGCTCTTCTTCATCTTCTTCTTCCTCATCGTCTAGTAGTTTAATTGACTCTTCGTGCCTTAGAACGGGTCCTCGTTGTGATGGTTGAGCGGCGAGTATGGTTGGGAAGAGAAAAGAAAGGATGTGGGGAAGTCTGGATCGAGGGGTGGTTCATTTGTTGATTTGTTTCACTATGGCGACGCACTCCTTATGGATTCGGTGAAAGAAAAATGAGGCGAAATTAACGGGTTCTCGTGTGGCAAGGTCGATGGCAAAATAGAATGGTCTGGAGATTCCGTATGTGCGTTTTTGGAGGTTAAGGATTGCGACTAAGAACTGTAATGCAGTTCTTTCAGGTTCGGGGCAGTAGAGAATGGCGTATTCATTCGATGAATGGCGCGGGAAGAGTTCGGTCATGCGGGCTACGGGGATACTGGGGCCATTCTCGTGGCCTTGTGGAGTGAGGCGGAAGGCTTCGGCGAAGGCCTGTAAGGTTATTACGGTTCTAGATGGTAGGGAAGGGAAGAGCCATTGTCGTTCAGCGATGGGAGATTGGGCGATGGCTGGGATAATTTGTGCAAAGAAGGGATGGGCTTCCACTGAGTGCCAAGGCAGCTCAGCGAAGTTGGCCAGCCCTCGGATACGCAGGTATTCTCCTACCTCTGTAGGGATACCATCACAAAAATTTGTGTAGTTCACCAATGCTTCCATTGCGCACGCGAACACGAATACACAGAGCACAGAGCACGAGTACACAGAAAACACAATCACAATCACAAAAACACAATAGCGTTTTTTGGCATACCCGAAGAGCTTAAGTACAGATATTATGGTGGGGGGGTTAGGAAGGGATGGTTATCATTGTGCAGTGCTGGAATGATATTGCTTTTAATTTGGCATGCATACTCGAGTAATTGGTAAGGAGGGCGGCTTATGACAAAACACGGCTAAAAAAAAGAGAAGAGAAAAACAGAATGAAAAGTAAAGAACAAAAGCTAAAAAATGCCGTCCACCGCCGAATGATTTAATGCAGACTAGTAGCGCTTCGATACGGCCGCAACTTCGAGCCGTTGATTACCTTTGGAAGTGGATTTCCGGTCAATGTAGTTAACCAAAAAGTCGCTGGTCCGATTTGCTCTGCGATCTTGTAAGGGCCGAAACACCGTAATTTGAATTTGCCTGCGGATCTATTTGATTTTGCGTTATAAAAAAGTACAAGCTGTCCTACCGAAAACACTGGAGTTTTTAGGTTTCGATCGTGCGTCCTTGCCTATCTTAATTGAACTTCGTGCATGGTTAAAAAACTGAGCCATCGGTGTTCGTCTAATTGTCTGAGTGTGTCCAACCGAAATATCAGTGAGTCTTCCGGTAGCAGTTTCTGGGTAATGGCTACTCGTAAACTTGGTATAACCATCTCCATTGGTGCTATTGCTTCTAAGCCATAAGCTAATTTGAAAGGTGTCAATCCTGTTGTTACTTTATAGGTAGTGCGGTATGCCCATAACATTGCAGGTAGCAGTTGATCCCATCTTTCCGGTGATTCCATGATCAATTTTCGAAGGATATTCAGCAAAGATTTGTTTGTACTTTCGGCCAATACGTTGGCTTGAGGATAATAAGGAGAACTAAATTTATGTGTAACCTGGAACGACTGTGTAAGTGCCTTCATTAGATTGTTTACAAAATGAGTGCCTTGATCTGAGACAATTTCCACTGGTAAGCCAAAACGTGGAAAGACATCGGTTAGCAGACACTTTGCTACCGTAACTGCTGTAGCAGACCGTAAAGCCTAGGCTTCAGCCCATCTGGTTGCATAGTCTGTACAGGTCAGTATGTAACGGTTGTTACTGAAAACTGTTGGGGGTGTAATTTGACCGATAAAATCTAGACCCCACTTCTGAAAAGGTTCCATTGGTAAGATGGTTTGCAGAGGAAAAAAATGACGTTGTAAAGGTCGACCCGATCTTTGACAAGTATCACATTGTTTGACAAACTGTAATACATCTTTGTACATCGTTGGCCACCAGAGACCACTCTGCAAAATTTTTCGGTGAGTTAAATCTGCAGCAAAGTGGCCACCGGAAGGAATCGAGTGAGCCAAAGTGATAACTGACTTAACTTCATGTGGTGGAATACATCGAAGTAGGGTTCCGGTGTGATCTACATAATATAATTCTCCAGCAATTAGCCAAAATCGGCGGCTAAAAACTGCAATTTTCCTGCATACTGCTCTAGAAGTCTGAGATGGAAGGCAACCATCAGTGAGAAAGGTCAAGATCTGATCATAATATGAAAATGGGATAGGTGGGTCTGCAAATTCTTCATTAATTGGTTCTGATACATAAATTGCGGGTGTCGTGTCATCTATGCCCACCGGAGCTTCACCGGAATCTAAGCGGGATAAAAAATCTGCTAAGGCGTGTGAACTGCCTGGTCGGTGAATGACTTCGTAATCAAATTCCTGCAAGAGTAAGACCCATCGCGCTAATCGACCTCCTAGATGCTGCTGCGGAACTAGATAGACAAGTGCAGCGTGATCTACATGAAATATGAATTTACGACCTAGCAAGTAATGTCTAAATTTCTTGACCGAATATACTAGTCCTAGACATTCTCTTTCTGTTACAGAGTAATTTTTCTCAGCAGGTGCTAATCTTCGACTTGCATAATACACTGGTCTGAACCATTTATCAATTTGTTGCATCAGTACACTTCCTATTTCTATATCTGAAGCATCAACAAATATATGAAATGGGTGATCCCAGTTCGGTGGTTGTAAGATAGGAACTTGTGTTAATAAATGCTTTAAACGATCAAAGGCTATCTGGCATTCCTGGGTCCATTCAAATTGTCGAGGTGTTTTGCTGATTAGCTTGTTTAGTGGTATAGCCAGATGAGCAAGCCACCGTAAGTGCCTTCCATGCCACCGTACTTGGCCCATAAAGCGCATAACCTCTTTTGGAGAAGCTGGCACCGGAGCTTCTAATACTGCCGAAATCTTATCTGGATCTACTTGGATACCTTGTGCAGATATAATGTGGCCAAGTAACTTGCCACATGAGACTGCAAACACTGATTTGTTTGGATTCAAACAGAGTCTATATTCTCTGCATTTCTGAAAGCAGCACTGTAAATGAGATAGATGTGCTATCATCTTACCGAAAATTGAAAAATTGTCGAGATATACTTGCATAAATGAAGTGAGATAAGGAGAAAATATCTCTTGCATACATCTTTGAAATGTGCTTGGTGCGTTTCTTAATCCAAACCACATTACCGTACAAGCAAAGACACCCCAATTGGTAATAAATGCAGTTTTCGGTATATCTTCTTCGGCCATTCTTACTTGGTTGTAGCCACTGTATCCATCTAGAAATGTATACATCTCGTGACCTGCTACTCTATCAAGCATGGTATCTAAAAAGGGAATTGGAAAGGGATCCGGTATGGTTGCTGTATTTAATTTCCGGTAATCTACACAAATTCTCAATTGCTTGTTTTTCTTTGGCACAATCACAATCGGAGAGATCCATTCAGCATGCTCTACTGGCACGATGAATCTAACTTTCAATAACCTATCAAGTTCTGCCTTTACCTAGGAGGCATAGTGGGGATTCATCCGGTAGCTAGTTTGCTTTATCGGTCTTGCTTCCGGCTTGAGCATGACCCTGTGCTGGTAGATACGGGGGTCTAATCCTTTCATGTCTTTGAAGTCCCATGCAAAGACATCAGTGAATTCTTGGAGTAGCTGGATTAAATCTGCTTGAAATGTTTTCGGTAAGTTTTGCTTTATTTTCACAGGACGCGGATGATCTTCATCTCCTAAATTGTAAGTAATCAACTGATCTTCGGGGACATAGAACTGTTGATGTTCCTCTGTGTTGTCTGTTGGTTTAAGAAGTTGCTGCAATTCATCGTCATCCTTTTTAACCTCTTCTGTGACGGGTATTACTGTACACATTGAGGCATTCCAATTATCTACAACGGGCTGTAGATCAATAGTTCCTAAGGAAATTAAGTCAGCGTTACTCTTCAGAAACTCTTCTTCTTCATCATCTGATAATCCATCTAGCATATGGACTGGTTCAGCAAAATACGTTCTAGCGTGTAGCTCGCAGGGTTGTATAGCATCTAATTTTACCACATATCTACAATTGGTGTCTTTAAACGTAAGCTCTTGTGCAGACCAGTCCTGTATTACCTTCGCATGTTTCAGCCAAGATCGGCCAAAAAGAAGGTTGTAATCCAAAGTGGATTCCGGCAAATCTAGTATAACAAAGGTCATGTTAAAGGTCGTACCTTGCAAAGTGATGGGTACATTTCACACAAGTCCTACAGGATGGACTCTTGATTGATCTGCCATTCTGACAAAAAATTGAACTTGTTCGATTTTGGTCCATCCTAATCTTTTGCATAAGACCGCTGTCGCGATGTTAACACCAGAGCCTCCATCAATCAATACTTGCATAATTTTATGCTTCTTATACCATACTGTAATCAAGGGAACTGAATGATCGATAGTAGCATCAGGTTTCGGTTGAACTGCCGCTGTTGCCGGAATACAAGAAGGCACCGGACTGAACTGCTGCTGGAACTGTTGTCGAATCCCAGGTACTAATGCCAGAAGTTGGCCTAGAGGCAAAGTGATAGATGCCTTGGATAAAATTTCCCAGGCCTGTTGAGATTGGTTGTCCTGCTCCTTTGAACTTGAGGTCTCCACTAATGCAGAAGTATCTGCTCTTATGTCTACTGCTGATGATGGCTCCGCTGTTGCTTCCTTTTGTTGCGTTTCCTCCTTTGTTGACGAAGCATGCGTCACCGGAATAGGTTTTGGGAAGACTGGTGGTTCTGTTATGGTCCATCGACTAGCTTTGTTATACATTCTGTGTTGTTCGTGTATCCTTGGTTCAAAGATTTCTGCTGCCGGTTGCAGTTGTTTACCGGAACGGGTCTGGACTGTAGCAGCCTGTATCTCCGTCGGTGTGATTTTTACCATGTTGGCCATTGGATTTTGACGTTCCTTCTTCCTTTGATCATACTCAGCTGCATCCTTGCAAAATCTCCTAATATGTCCAAATTCACCACAAAAATGGCAGCGTGGTGGTGGTAAATTGGGATTTTCCGGTGATGGTCCGTTTTGCCAACGGTTTGGATTATAATTATTATTCCTCGGTCCTCGGTAATTTCGATATCCTTGCTGCGAGTTGTTTCTTATTTGTGGAGGCACATAGTGATTGGCTGGTTGTCCTTGCTCCTGGATAATTGCATTGACAGTTGCTGTTCCTTGTACTCTAGCATTGTATGCGCAGTTTTCGGTGGTGTGTCTGGCAATGTTGCAGATAGCGCAGAATGTTCGATTAAGTGCGCAATTGGCACTGGTATGTCCTGAATTTTTGCATATGTTGCAGTATACCTGTCTAGTCATATCTTCTACAACATTCTTGTTTGTTTTTAACCATTCTAAATCTTCTGTAAATCCACCGACTTTGTGTTCCAGTTGCAGAGTCATTGCAATGACTGCGTCGAGGGACATGGCTCTGACACATCTTATGATCATGATTTGCTTAAGTTATGGAACCAAGCCATTGATGAACCACTGAGTGATAACATCATCTGGTAAGTTGGCATGGGCCGGTGGTAGCTGCCTTAAGTGTATTCTGAAGAGAGTAGCATACTCCTGTACAGTTTGATTTGGTTTCTGTCTGTTATTCTGAAGATAATCAAAAATTTCGGCTGGATTTTTTTTTAGCCTGAATCGCTGCAGAAAAGCATCTCGTACTGCTTCGTAGGTGCCGAAATGATTAATATCATATTCTGTAAGCCATCTAGCTGCTTCATTAACAAGTGTAGATTGGAAGACAATGGCTTTGTAGGCCTGATCCGGTGGATGATTGAAAACTGCATAACTTATCTCGAACGTACGTACATGAGCATCCGGATCATCTCTTGGAAACCCACCAAACTTCGTGTACGTCACTCCCGTTGGAGGTGGCCTGGGTGGACATAACTGTTGTTGTCCGTTCATTGTGAGCGTGTTATACTTTCCTGCTGAACTACCGGGATTTGTATCGTCGGATGACGCACTTTCCGGTGCGATTATCTTGTCTAATATGCTTCAAATCTTTGTGTCGAACAGCCTTCCTTCCTCCTTGATGTCCAGTGTATGGGAACTCGCTACCAAGCACGGCAGATGGGCTGAAGATTCAGCAAAAAATGCTATATTGTCACCGGAAAACTGTGATTCTTTTACCGAAATTTCACCGGAATGAACTGAAATTGTGGCCGAATTCGGCGTTTTTTTGCCTTTGCCGATTTCTTTGACTAAAGCGTTTCTAATCGTAAATGAATCCGAATCTTTTCCCAAGAGTGTTAAACTAGATTCCAACTGCGTCTTGGTAGGTTCTGGAATTACTATATCTTTGACAGATTGTGCCGAAATATTAACGGAATCTACCAGAGGCGTAACAGGTTCCACCGGACTATGACCGGAATCAGTTTTGATGTTCTTAACTTTCTTGACAACTGGGTCAGTCCTACTTGTACTTCTACCTTCCAAAGTGGGTTTTAGTACTCCAGACTGATGGTTCTTGGGATACGTTTCACCGGATCGAGTAACCGGCATGTATCATCTTTTGCTTAATATTACTAACGGGACAGTCTGCAACAATCTGGTTCTGTTGCTACTGCCAATCGAACGATAATCTAATTCCGACAGATGACTGGCAATTTTGATGCCACCTTCCCACGGACGGCACCAAGTGTTAAATGTTACAACGTTACGCTGTGTTAATAACTAGCCAAAATCGTTACCGAACAAATATTAAACGTAAACTAGTGATTCACCGTAAGCTGTATTAAGCTTTCTATCACCGAAAGGCGTTATCAGATCAAGTAGGTTCTTGGGAGTGGTAGGGGTATGTTAGACAGAGGCCCTGTACTCTTTTCCGAATTCTTAATCACAACATCAAAACACTAATGCACGTCTTAGCTTAGTTTCTTGAGGTAACTGGACAATATTGGGTTTCTTTTCGCCTGCGTATCGAACTTCTTCAGACTATTCTGCTATTGGAACAGAGCAGTAGTCCATTTTACATCTCCGCTATTATACCGTAAATCAACCAAAGCGAAGACTATAGCTGACAGGTTCATTCGTCACCACGATTGCCAGTGATCTCAAAATCCACGTTACCGAAAATACTAGTTCGTACTCATATTCGGGGTCATAGTTATTACACCGAATACAATGAGTCTGATGGAAACATACAGAACGTACTCCGATAGGACAACAGATTACCTATTCAATTCACATAGCCAGATAACTACTCAAACTGACTCAGGGTACCTTAATAACTGAAGAATATGCAGCCATATAACACGATAACAATATTCAGACATACAACCCGTTATTCAATCACTCGTTACGGTGAACTTCAATGTACGCATCCGATACAGAACTCAACATTTTTTATTACTCCGACTCCATAACAGTGTAAATAGTAAATTAAGCGAACAGTTCGGTAATTCCAGAAAAAAAACATCTCTCTCGAGCATTCTCCTTACATTGCTTTATATAGAATTACAAAGTGCGCGTACCAACTTTTGCGCGTAATTCAAGGAACTCCGTTACATCCGGCATACATTTGTCTCACTCGGCGGCCGACTAAGAGATGCCATTATCTCCATGTGCAAGGGGATGGAATGTGCCAATGAATTAAACTTTCTATTTTTTAAAGTGGATTTTGATAAAACTTATGAATTAATTGAGTGGGATTTTATCCTTCACTCCTTGCATGACATTGGAAGTGGTGGGAAGTTCATAAAGTATGTCAATGTTATCTTTGGAAATGCCCACTCTAGGGGCCATTAATGGGAAGTTGTCGGAACCTTTCAAGCTCAATAGATCCATTGGGCAAGGGTATCCACTAGCCCCCCACCTTTTTGCTATAGCTAGCGGTGCTCTAGGTTGGCTTTTTCAAGATGCCATGGACAAAGGTTCCATTAAGGGTATTGACATTCCTACTCCCCCGACAAGTTGGGTCTAGAAATGTTTGCAGATGACACTAGCATGTGCATGAATGCTGATGCTGATTCTGCCTCCACTTTCCTTGACTGCCTGCATAGTTTTGGTTTAGCTAATGATTCAAAGATAAATCATAAGAAAACAAGATTTAAATCCTCTAAAAATTTGAGCCCTAAGTGTGTTATTAGTGCAAGTTGTGATAGCAGGTGTGATTTTCAAATTTTTGGGGATCCCTATGGGATTTGAAGTTATGATGCAACAAAGGTGGGACTCGATCATTGAAAAATTCAAAAATAATCTCTTTAGGTAGTATAACTGTCAAGCCTCCCTTCCCCACATATCCCTTATTCTCAAAAACTATGTTCTCCCTTGCATCAACTATTTTCTTACTTTTTGGAAACCCTCAAAGAAACAAATCTCCCAAGTCATTGCACTCTCTTGGAGATTCTCTGGGGTGGTGGTGCTCATGGTAGTAAAGTTGTTAGAGTGCCTTGGTCGACTTGTTGTGCCTAAATCTAAAGGAAATCTTGGTATAATGTGTCCTACTAAAATGGCTAGCAATTTTCGATGCAAAATGGGTTCTAAGAAGTACCACTTCCACAGATATTTGGGTTGTCCTTATTAAGACAAATTTGAGCCGCTTTTATGTTGATAACTACAAAGCTTGGACTAATATAAGCTTTTGGGGCCTAATTGTTTCTCGTTGAATATTTTCTCTTGTGGGAAGTCCTTTAGTGTGTAATTTCTGGTAAGCATGGATTAAAGTCAAAAAATGTTATTCTCCTAACCCTAAGTTCATAAACAACCTCAACTTCTTTTTGGAGGAATCCCCCTAGAATGGGTTCATTGGAAATCAGTGTGAATGTTCCCATTCTATTAGAGAACACAAATGCTTCAAAGCTAGCTTCACGAGGTGGAACAATTTCAAGATGGTAGACTGATCTTTGATGAGTATATTGACTCTTTAGACAACTTGTCCAATGCTTGTCCCCATGATATGTGGATTGAGTAAAATAATAGTAAAGGATATGTTGCCTAGATATGCTTCCAGGCTAGCTTCACGAGGTGGAACAATTTCTTTCAAGATGGTAGACTGATCTCTGATGAGTATATTAACTCTTTAGCCAACTTGTCCAATGCTTTTTATGGATTGTTGGCATGACAAGATTTTTTGGCATATCCTCAAACCGTACTTAGCCTACAAAAGGTTACCACATTAAGAGTTCAAGAGATCCTGATTGCTTGCTACTTCCACATGGACATTTGTCTTTGGAATTGTTGGAGAAGTATCATCCTCTAGCTTATCTAAAAAGCAAAAACTAGAGAGTTTTTAAATCCATTCATAAAGATTATAACTACACCTTTAAGAGCACTTTGAAAGCTGCTAATTTGAGTTGTATCAATAATATCTCTATAGCTCCTGATAAGGACTTTGAAATCTCCATTATTATGAGGAACTGTCCTCCTAGAAAATGGAGAAGAACTCTTATGTCACTTTACTCCAGGCATAGATTCTTGATGCTTTGGGCTTTGGATCTATAACTGTTAGAGCTTCAACTTGTTATCAGGTGCTTATATGGACTTGTTATGGTAGATGATTAAGCTCTCTCTATTGGAGCCTTCCTTTTGCCCTCCTAATAAAGTTTTGCAAAGATTCAACTTGATGCCTAGTTTAAGTTAGAGACTCCTATCTATTATATTGTTGGTGGAAGCTCGCTCTATTGATTGCTCTGCTCACCTCCTAGGAATTTTACATTGGTGCTTTCCGTTAGCCCTTATGTTAAAGATTTTCAGTGCTTTAGTTTTATTCAGAGAACTCTATCAAAACTTCAATTGAAGGAAACTCTTGGCACTTCTCCTCCTGGTTCTTTGACCACCACTTCACTTTTCAAGGTGCTTCGAATGTTTGATGAGGTGTTTTGTGCCCTTTTTGAGCCCCTAGAATTTCCTTGACATGGTTGGCTTGCTATGTGGATCAATCCTCAACAACCCATCAAAGAATATAAGTGTTTCAATCTAGGCATTAGGAATTGGAAATGGTTCTTCCAAGAAGGTGAGATATTATCTGATGAAGCATGCACCAACCTTATTCCTTTATCTACTACTTGTTTATAAGTCTTTCTCAAATACAAATTATTGTTGACTCTGAAGTTGGAAAAAAGCAAGAGTGTTCATCTTGATATTCAGGAGATTGCTACTGATATGCTAAAGAGCTTCAAGAGGAACAAAGTGTATGGTTCAACCATCTCTTGGTTGTCATTCTCGAGTCTAATACTAAATGAAAGATCCCAATTAGCTACATGCCACTCTCCTCTCAACCTTGAATAGCCCTTGCCCTTGGCATATCTAGAGTCTCCTCTAAGTTCAAACACTCCTCATAGGGCCACTCTAAGGAGATGGAATACTCTCGAAGAATAGTGCTAGAGTCTTGGCTCCCCGCAGCTCTCGTCCTTGACCCAGTTAGGGTCCTCCACCAAATGCAAGTAGACCAATGGTAGACCATGGAGGTCTAAAAATATCTAACACTCTCTCCCCCTTCTAGATATAACTATCCTTAGTTATTAAGGAAGGAAAGTGTTTGCAAATCAAAGCTTCTGGCTCCTGACTAGCATCTATGAGTGGATGGCTAGTCCATGCTACTAAATACTCTAGAATGGAGCAATTTGATAACTTCCCCTCCCTCTTATCACAGACTCAAATTGGAACATCTAGCTGAGATGTTCCATATTCTAAAGAAACTAAACCATCTACACAATTCTCATCCCAAGAAATGTATGGTTTCAACTTGCTAACATGGAAAACTTGGTGAACTTTGCAATCATCTCGCAATTGTAATTTGTATGTAACATCACTAATCTTCTAATGAATGTCAAAGGTCCACAAAATCTATGGGATAACTTGGGTTTCTAACCTATTGTGGTTGATGAATGAAGTGGAACTTGTAAAACACATGATCGCCCTCTTGATTTTTTTGTGTGTGACATCCATCTACAAATGCATTCATCCTCTCAGCAGCTTGATGAAGATTAAGCTTGGCTATTTTCAAGTTGGCTTCCATAACTATAAGGAATTGTGAAGAACTCAGAGATTTCTAGGACAACCCAATGGTAGTTGGAATATGGGGAATAAACCCGTAAATCACTACAAAAGATGACACCCTAGAAGTCTTGTGCTTCCAACTATTATAAGAAAACTCAACTAATGGGAGGAAACTATCCCAATCTGTTTGTCGGTCTAAAACATATGCATGTATCATATCTTCCAGCATCTCATTAGCTCTTTTAGTCTAACCATCTTTCTGTGGATGCTCTCCACTACTCATCTTGAGTTGAACTTGAAGTTTATTACACATATGTTTCAAAAATTTTCTTATGAACCTAGTTGCCACCAAAAAAGAAGGTAATAGGTAATAAATGGATTTGGAAACCTAAGTATAAATTAGATGGCACATTAGAAAAGTATAAGCCAAGATTATTTGCACAAGGTTTTTCATAAATCAAAGGATTTGATGTTCAAGATAATTTTGCAACCACGTCACGCATGACAACTATTCGAACGGTACTTGCAGTAGCTACACAAAAGGACCTATTTTTTAGATGGATGTGAAATCTGCATTTTGGAATGGTCACCTCAAGGAGGAGGTATATGTATCTCAATCACCAGGTAAGTTTGAGGTGCCCAATTCAGAAAATAAATTTTGGAGGTTGAAGAAAGCTTTGTATGGACTTATGCAAGCACCACCAATGGATAGACAATTTTTTCAAAAATATG
This sequence comes from Ceratopteris richardii, assembly GCA_020310875.1. Classification (NCBI taxonomy): domain Eukaryota; kingdom Viridiplantae; phylum Streptophyta; class Polypodiopsida; order Polypodiales; family Pteridaceae; genus Ceratopteris; species Ceratopteris richardii. Next base: position 100,015,109 of record CM035432.1, read on the forward strand.
GGTTTTGAAAGAAGTACTTCTGATGCTAACTTGTATGTAATAAAAAGGGATAGCAAGCTTGTTGTTAGCATTGTATATGTAGATGATTTGATCATTACAAGAGATCATCAGGAACTCATCAATCAAACTGGGAATAGCTTGGGAACTGAGTTTGAAATGACAGACTTAGGTCTACTCCATTTTTGTCTGGGAATCGAAGCATGGCAAAGAAAGGATGGCATTTTCATCTCACAACAAAAATATGCCGAAGAAATTCTGAAGGCATTTGGAATGATGGACTGCAAACCAACTAGCACACCTATGGAGGTAAATCATAAGCTATCTATGGATGATAACATGCCTGATGTAGATGCTAAGAAATATAGAAAGCTCGTTGGAAGTCTTATGTTTTTAAGCAACACTAGACCAAACATCTCCTATGCTGTTGGAGTGTTAAGCAGGTTTTCCAACAAACCTAAGGAGAGTCACTAGAATACTGGAATGTTTTGTGGCATAGCACTGATCACCCCACCACATGGACTACATTTGAAGAAAAGATCAAGGAGTCTTTCCTTCCCCCCAAATTCCCTTTTACATGCTTATTGATCATGGATAACTTTTGGATGGAAAGATGGAGATACTCCATCTACTTACACTGAACATTTTTGGCAATGACTACTACTTATTAATTTGCTTGAAATGATTCCTGAAGGTAGCGTGCAAGGAAATTATGAAGATGGATTGGAGATGGGAATCCAAGCCAAGCTCAACACACTACATCCTACAACCCTCTATGAAGTTATTTCTTATGCACATGATTCTAAGAAGGGGTTTCAATCCATTATCAAGTCCATTCGCTTACAACAAATGCATTGATGACAACCACCAATCAAGCCCAATTTTCCTTTTAAGCATCATTTCTCTACTTTCTCTTCCCCTACTTTTCAACACCCACCTACTTTTCAACACCCTCCTTAATCCGATTTCACATCTATTCACAAGCTAGCCCCCTACACCCTACCAAACCTCCAACCCTTCAAACTATGATGATGGATGCTCAACAAAAGAGAGCCCATATCACTTGCTGACATTGTGGTAAGTTTGGTCATACTAAAGCTAAATGTAGGTTCCGAACTAACGACATGGAGCTTGTCGAAGCTCAAGTACACAACGTGGAGGTGGTTCCTGAAGACATTCAACCTCATTGTACCAAAGAAGCATTGGAAAAGAATCGAAGTACCGTGGGTAACAAAATTTCTATTCATTCTTTACTTTCCATGCAAGGTACTATTAATGGTAAAGTTGCTAATATTTTACATGATGATGGTAGTTTGCATGATTTTATTTCTCATAAACTATTGCGAGATCTCCAATTAAACATGCTTTTTTCTATACATTTAGATTTGTATAGGCTCATACATAGATGAACGCACTCTTAATTGCTCCTTTGCACTCCTATGATGTTATACTTGGCATGCCTTTTTGTTATCATTATAATCCATGCAATGGTTATCATACACACACAATTAGTTTTAAGTTTAACAATCAAGATATTTCTTTGACTCCAATGCATGACTTCCAACCATTTCCATTATTTAGTCATACTCAAGTAAAACATGCATTTAGGAAAGGCTACAATTCATGTATTGTTTTTGTCAATAACATAGTTGATTATACACATATACTTCCTAATGCACATAAATCATTTATGGATTCTTATAAAGATTTTTTTATGGATGATTTTCCCTCTAAAATACCACATTCTAGGGGAATTTTTGACCATAGTATAGAATTAATTCCTATTAGTTCTTCTCCACATAACGCACCTTATAGGCATGGACCTTTACATAAAAAAGAAATATCTAATCAAGTTAAGGACCTACTCTACAAAGGACTTATAAGACCTAGTTCTTCTCCCTTTGGATCACCTATTCTCTAAGTGGAGAAGAAGAACAAGGCCTATAGGATGTGCATTAACTATAGAGCACTCAATAAGATCACAATTAAAAACAGATATTCTATTCCTAAGATAGATGATCTGCTAGATAAACTTCATGGAGCACGTGTTTGTAGCAAAATTGTTGGTGCATTTAACCCCAAGCCTACATACTTGATCACCTCACATAAGCTTGATGTATGGACATTACACTTGGAAGACTTCAGATGTACAACCTCTTGTAACTTTGTTTCACAATTACCCATTGTAAAGTGGAATAAACCCACGAGGAGTTAGGAAGCATATAATCTCGTATCATTTGGTAGTTGAGTCACAAGAGAATCAATCCTATACTTTAGGATTCACTTTTAGGTAGAGATTTGAATTTGAGTTCAAATCTTTGGCTCCAACAAAGACTATAAAAAGAGGATATGAAAGGCCCTGGTCTATCTCGAGATTCAGAGATCATATTCGTGTACTTTCATTGTGAAGAGGAGCTCACTTCATAGTTCACTCATTCCTCATTCATTGAGCAATGATCTATTGCCAATGACATTGTACTTTTACATGATTTAATACATACATGCTCATTACTTCTTACTCTCATATCTCTATCATACTCCATCATAACAGTGAACTTGTTAGAGCTTGTTCTCATTGTATAGTTGATCATTTCCTATGATTGAAAGCATGATAGCTTCAGCATATTTTTGTGAGATTTTCCAAATTGACATGCATTTAATTTGAAATCAACTGTTGATTTGAAATTTTGGGCATTAAGAGTACACTTTGATCTCTACTTATTTGTTTTAATGCCCTCTCTTCAATATGAGCCAATCTTTTGTGTCAAACCTCTAACTCTGATAGGGTTTGAATACCATAGTTAAACAATGCTATGTTCCTTGTGTCTTGGACTTCAAAGATGAAAAACCTACTTGTCTTTTCCCCTTTGTATATCTTCTTAAATGTTGGTGTGGGTCTTCTACATAAGCTCCATATTTTAGGAACCTCACCTACAAACCTTTTACCTTAGACTCTTCAAGGTTCCACCTTTTTTATTCACTACTAGTGCTAGGTACTTTTTGAAATAAGAAAAAACTTCATCTCTATGCCTCATAAAATAAAGTATGGTCCATTTGCTACTATCATCAATGAAAAACATATAATACCTTGACCTTGAGATATTGTATTCCTTTCTTGTTCCCCAAACATCCAAGATTATTCCATGTATATATCCCTTCTTTGTGAATGGTCTTTTGTGAGATTTTCCAAATTGACATGCATTGAATTTGAAATCAAATGTTGATTTGAAATTTTGGGTATTAAAAGTACACTTTGATCTCTACTTATTTGTTTTAATGCCCTCTCTTCAATATGAGCTAATCTTTTGTGTCAAACCTCTAACTCTGATAGGGTTTGAGTACCATAGTTGAACAATGCTATGTTCCTTGTGCCTTGGACTTCAAAGATGAAAAACCTACTTGTCTTTTCCCCTTTGTATATCTTCTTAAATGTCGGTGTGGGTCTTCTACATAAGCTCCATATTTTATGAACCTCACCTACAAACCTTTTTCCACAATCTGCCCTACACTTATCAAGTTCTTAGTAATACTAGGTACATAGAGAATTTTGATCAACAAATTAATGTTACCATTTGATGTATTCACATTTCCAACATTATCCATAGGGTGCCTTGTGTCATCTCCTATTTGTACCTCATGCTTGTTCTTAGGAGATTCCAAATCTAAGACTAGTGCTACATTCGCTGCTAGTTGATTTGAACATCCAAAATCAATATAGAACACATGATCATTTGATTTACCTCCTTTAATTATCATGTCTATTCCTAGAAGTGAGTAACCTTGTGATTGATCATCAATGTAGTTGTTGTAGTCTATTCTTTCTTTATAGCCATGTTGATAGTTGTTATTGTAGTAGTTGTTGTATCCTCTGTTATATCCTCTTCCTCTATAGTTCGTTGGGTTCTTGAAGCAATGCTCAATGGTATGGTTGGTTAATCCACACATCGCACAAGATGAAGAGCTTTTAGATCTTCCCATGCCTTGTCTATTAGCTCTACCTCTTCCTCTTGACTTCTTCCCCTACCTGCAAAGTTAACTTTGGAGTTACTTTCTTCTTCATTAGATTTATTTCCTTTTTCTTTTACATCCTTACTTCTACTTTTATCTATGTAAAGGGCAGAAAATTGATTACCTTTTTGTTTTTCTCCACTCTTCATAATCTTGGCTTCATGAGTGAAGATTTTTTCCATGGGTGTGTTGAAATCTAGTACTTGCATGTCCATGTATAAGCTCATGGTAGTGGTAAATTCTTTCCACTTTTCATCTACTATGATTCCGTTAATGACTTATCTAAAAGTTTGTTCTTTATCTATGGCCTCTCCAATGCTTCCTAACTAATGAGTTATATCCTTAACTTTTGTGACAGTTGATGACATTTTGCTTGGGTTGCTTCTTCCATCCATATTTGATTCTTCCTAGCCTTGGTGCTTGAAGAGAAGAATGCTTTTGAAGCATTCCAAGTCTCTTGTGAAGTATTAGAGCTCCTAATGTTGGGAACTAAGAAATCAGAAATAAAGTTTAGAATGTATGGCCTTGTCAAAGCATCCTTTGCACACCGTGTGTTCAGCCTTTCTTAATTCTCTTGTGTTGGTTGTACTTTGGTCCTTAGCATAGGCATAAGCTCATATCCAAAGATATATTTGTTATCAAGATCTTAATTCACACCCACACAGAGGTTATGAATACTCAAAACACAGAGAGAAAATAGATAGGCAAGGAGACGAGACAGAATGCAGTATTGGGTGCAATCTCCTCCCATGCACTCTGTTTCGACAGTCCACATAGTGCATGTATTTATAGGATGTTTTGATTATGTTGAAAATAGTGGTTACATGAGAGTGGCTTCGAAAAGCATGCATGAAAGTAAAAGTTGGTCTCTTTTGTAGAGAGCCTTTGGTTTTAATACCATAAATCATGGTCTACAGTGACCCTTATTCTAACCACTACTTTACTAAGTATATTGAAAAAAAGAAACCTCTAAGCGAGTTTATTTAGAAACTATGTAAATTATAAATTGGATTATTGATGTCCATCCTTTCATGTCTTTCACACCCTCATGAACCTTCAGCTGCTATATCAAAACAACCAAAACACATTAATACATTAATAAATTAACACTCCAACAATTCCTTGTTCAACACATTCCATAATTCATAACATGCCCCTCAGTTGAAAAAGCAACTGACCTCAATTGATAAAATAAAAATAAACGTGGATGCCCAGTCACATGTTACATCATTGACAAAAATAAGCATGTTCCATGTAAAAACACATGCATGGAAATGTTCATGGAGGAGTTACATTAATGTGTATGTGTATGATATGCACAAATTAAGTGATCATAATGGGGTGTTAATTGTGTTTTATGTATCCATTGACGTTATTCAATAGAGTGATTTTTTTACTTAACTAAATATCGATGATACTAAGCACATGTGCATGCAGTAGTGACATCATGATCAACTATTTTCTTAGGAACTAAGATTTCAGATTGTTCTTCAATTAAAGGAGGGTCATCAAGAAGTGGAGTGAATGCTAAAGTTTGTTCAAATGGTTTAAGTAAACTAATATGAAAAGAGTTATGTGTATTCCAATGGGATGGTATATTGAATCTGAATGAATTATCATTAATTATCTATATAATGCAAAATGATCCATAATAGCATGGTGCAAGTTTAATTTTAGGATGTTGCAAAATATTTTTCAAACATCTTTTGATAATACATAACCATACAATATCATTTTCCTTGAACTCTTTGGCTAATAATTTTGTATTGACCTTACTATATAACATTCTTGACTCTTCCTAATTTGCAGATGAACATCGTGAAGTATAGAAATGTGATCTTGAGCAATAGAATCAGCCATCAGAATATCAGTTTGGGTGAGTGAAATGGGATTCGGAAGCTTTTTACCATAAACAATTTCAAAAGGTGCACGACTAGTAGTGGTGTTTGTAGAGCTATTGTAAGAAAATGGAAGCAATGGCAACTTTTCATCCCAGTAAGTGGGGCAGCTCTAATGAATAACAATGCAATAAATCAAGAATAATATTGTTTGTAGCTTCACTTTGTCCATTACTTTCGGGATGGAGTGCAAAGCTAAAATCTATTTTAGAACCAAAATGCCCAAATAAGGCAACCCAAAAATGATTGCAAAAATGAATATCACGATTAGATAACATTACTTTAGGAAATCCATGATGTGGGAAAATGCATTTGATGAATAACTTTGCAGCATGAGAAGTAGACAAAGTTTTTCTACAAGGAATGAAATATGCATATTTACTAAACCTATCAACTATTGTCCAAATCATATCCTTATATGATGAAGTGATAGGAAGACCTATGATAAAATGCATAGAGATTTGTTCCCATGGTTCGTTCAGAATGGGAAGTGGCATTAATAATCCAAATGGTTTACCATGATGATGTTTTACATGCTCGCATACAATGCATTGAGAAACATAATGTGCAATATCGTTTTCCATGTTGGGCCAAAAGAAGAAATCTTGGCAAGCAAAAATGGTGCTTTGTATGCCTCTATGACCCATGTAAGATGATTCATGCATTTCTTTGATGAAAAAATCTTTAAAAGCTTGGGTTATGCACAATCTATGTTGAAAATAAAGTAAACCATGATGAAATGTATAATGTTCATCAGATAAAGTTGCACCATTGTTGAAGTCATGACATGCACATGCAAAATACAAATTAGATGCATAAGTGGAAACCATTTTCTTGAAAAGAATGAATTCGGATGTTAGAAATATTATGCAAAACAACAGAATGTGAAGGAAAATGGCAAAGAGCATCAACTATGACATTAGCTTTACTAGGTTGATATTTGATCGTGGGCTGAAAATTTTGAATGAATGAAGCCCATTTAAGATTTTTATCAGAGATTAAGTTGATATATTTAGGCAGTGATGTGCATGAACACACTAGGACCGCTAGGGCACTTTTTCCCTCTTTAGGAGGTTTTCCTCCCCCCCCCCTTGTATATACATCTATTGCCCTAATAGGAAACTTAAATTCTTACATGCTAGTGGTAATACATTCAGTATTGTGCATTGTGCTCCAAGCTTCTTCTTCTTCCTTGTGTTATTTGCGTGCTTCCATAGACTTCAAACTCCAACAATTGGTATTAGAGCAGGTTGCTGCTTCATCTAGGGCGTCATCGACACCTCTCTGTTCAAAGTCTCAAAATCGCATGAAATTTGGTAAGCATACTAAAGGTGATTAGCAGATCAAAACTGGCTCGTTTCGTGGTGCCAAAATTGTGATATGAGCTTGGTTCGGCCTGAGAACGCACTATCATAGTGCTTGTGTATACTATTTTGTCTTTTTGTGTTAAAGATATATACAATTTTTGGTTTGTTGGTAGAAGCATCTCGAAGTTTACTATAGGTTTACTAGAACTTGATATGGTAGTTCTATTCAACTTTTTGAGACACAGTCCATTTTCTGCATCAAGGTATTTTAGTTAGTGGCCATGGCTAAAAGCAGTGTTGTATTTCATATGTTGTCTATTGAGGATAAGTAAATGCATCATGTATTGGTCGCAAAAGGATTGTGGAATATTGTGTAGGGTGTTGAAAAAAGTCACATTACACCTGCGAATATAGGTAATGAAGCTGATACAGATGGCATCGAAGATGGTGATATTCAGTAGATTCCTATTCATGCTATGATTTTCGTTGAACCTACTGTAGAGCAAATTCATTGGGATGGTAGAGATGCTCAGACACATGCATTGATAGCCTTGTCTATCAAACATGCCATTATTCCTCACATACACTCTTGCAAAATAGCTAAGGATGCTTGGGATACAATTACCACTTTATACTAGGCAAGGAATGAGGCTCGTGTTGCTTACCTCCAAAAACAGTTGGAGAGTGAGCACATGAATGAAGGAGATTCCATGCACATTTTTCTAACAAAGATCAAAGATTTGAAGGAATAGTTGATTTTTGCTCATGAAATCTTGCCTGACAATTCACTTGTGTAGATTGTTCTGAATGCTCGTCCTGATTCATATCAAAGTTTTGCTTCCACTCTTTGTTTGATGATGAAATGCAATCCATATGCCTTAACATTTGAGGAGTTAGTCTCTGTTCTATTGCAAGAAGATCAGTCTAGGCAAAACAGGTACATTATGTGTGTTGTAGATCAAGCTTTATTGGCTAGTTAGAAGGCCAAAGGTAAATAAAGCTCTTCTACTAGTAAGAAAAAATTTGCTAATTCTGCACAATCAAAGAAGGATGATAGAGACGAGAAGAAAATAGAACGGTAGAAATTGTTCTGCAAGTACTGTAAATCAAATGATCATGTCATAAAGAATTGTCCTAAATTGGTTGCAAAAGAGGCAAAGAAAAAAGAGGTTGCGATGTTTGTTGTAGAGGCCTCTATATCGAAAACAGAGTCTGCTAATTTAGTGAAGACTAAAGAATGGGTGTTTACTATTGTTTGCAGTTTTGACCCATCTTCTCCTCAAAGCATGTATGAATGTGTATTATGCATGTGTATGCATGTGAAGTGTGATGCATTTATGCATGTGTAGGTATTATATGTATGATGCATGTATGCATGTGTATTATGCATGTGAAGTGAATGTATACATGTAAAGTATACATAAGTATATGTATATGTATGCATATATGCATGAGTGTATGTATGATGTATGTATGCATGAATGCATGTCCATAATTGTGTAATATACGTATACATAGAAGTTGTGTGCATGTATGTTAGAAGTGATTCATGTGCATTTATGTAAATGGTGTGATGTGCATATGCATAAATATGGTAGATGAATAAACACATGTGCATAATAGTGTAAGATGCATGTGTATGTGTTTGCATGTATGCATGTATAATTATGAAGTACGCATGTATGCATGAGTGTATGTATGATGTATGCATGTGTGTATGAGATGTGTGTCCATTTGCATGAGTGCATGTGTAAGAGTGCATGAGTGTATGTGCATAAATGAGGTAGATAAGTGATATGAATAAGTGTATATGTATGTGTAAAGTATGTGCATATGCCTATATAAAGTAGATGTGTGCATGAGTTAAATATATGTGTAATAATTGTGTGTAAGCATATGAAATAGATATATTTATATGAGAATGTATGTGAGTGTGTAGTTACATATACATAAGAGGGTTAATTAACATGTGTTAACATAGGTTTAAATTATGTTAAATTTTAAGTGTTAGATTTATAAATGAGTATTTTATATTAATATAGACATACTTATGTTATTTTTTCCTAATGATCTACTCTTGAGGATCATTGTGAAGAAAAACTGATGAGCACTGAAGAGGACTTGAAGAGATTTACGAGATAGAAGCTGCTTTAAATGCCGCTGATCCTAGTTCCATTATATGATCTTTGAATTATAAATTTGTGTATTAAGCTTTTGTATAGGAATATCTTCTAAAATCTATATTAGAACTTTTTACAAGCATTTGTATAGGACTAGTTTTGGTTCTAAAGTTTTAGCACTTCCACTATACAGTTTAATTAATCTCTTATATTGCACTTTCTTATGTCTGAAAATATAGCATCTACAAGTAAGTCTGCTACTAAAAATAAAGAAATAGATAGTTCTTTTATTTTAGGTACTCTTTTACCTGCATCTATTGAAAGTACGTTTACTCAAATTAGTGAAAATGAGATTAGTAACAAATTAAAAGTAATAGAAATAGTTAAAGATCAAGTTGTAGATGAAACCTTACATTCTTTAGAATACGATCGTAATTTATCTAGAGTTTTGCCTTTGCTCTCAATTGTGTTACTTGAACCAGAAAACAGGGAAGAATTGTTTCCTCCAACCTTACAAAGAAATACTCTTCCACAACGAAAACATCGTAGTTGATCTCATTAAAGATAGAATAACTAACGAAGAATTAATTTTACCTTCATATTTAGATGCTATATCTAGGTATAGAACGGCTCTTCCATATGGACCATAGAGACTTACTTTTCATGTTTACGAATATATTATCTACAAGTAAGTCTGCTACTAAAAATAAAGAAATAGATAGTTCTTTTATTTTAGGTATATTTTACCTGCACCTATTGAAAGTACGTTTACTGAAATCTGTGAAAACGAGATTAGTAACGAATTAGAAGTAATAGAAATAGTTAAAGATTGAGTTGTAGATGAAATCTTACATTCTTTAGAATACGATCATAATTTATCTAGAGTTTTGCCTTTACTCTCAATTTTCTTACCTGAACCAGAAAATAGGGAAGAATTGTTTCCTCCAACCTTACAAAGAAATACTCTTCCACAACAAAAAGAAAATGCCATAGTTGATCTCATTAAAGATAGAATAACTAACAAAGAATTGATTTTACCTTCATATTTAGATGTTATATCTAGGTATAGAAATGCACTTCCATACGGACCATAGAGACTTACTTTTCATGTTTACGAATATTGCATCTACAAGTAAGACTTCAACTAAAAAAGAAATAGATAGCTCTTTTATTTTAGATAGTTTTTACCTGCTCCATTAGAGAATAGTACTACACAAATCAACGAGAGCGAGGATAGTGTAGTTTTAGAAGAAAAAGAAAAAGTTAAAGATCATATTGTAATTGAGACATTATACTCTTCATCTTATGCTTATAGATTATCTAGATTTAGAACCTTCTATTCAATTGCTTTCCCTGATCTTGACGAAAGAGAAATCCTGTTTCCACCTTACCCTAAAAGGAAAACTCAATCTAAAAACAACGAGGTGGATATTATTAAAAATTGTATTACTGAGGAAGTTTCTAAACATATTATTGAAGAAGAACTTATCTTGATAGCATACCAAAATGCTAGAGATGCACTTCCATATGAACCTTAGTTTTTTAATTTAAACTTAAATAGATTATAAAACTCTTAGCTATTAACTCCCACACATCGAAAAAACAACCTAGATCCTGAAGCATACAAAGTAACACTCAGCGTGTAGTCACATAGTGAGGTTAGCGTGAATCTGTTTGGATGAGCCGCTGCCTCCTTTCACACCCCTAGATGACATTGGTGAACCCGACGTGAAACATGACGCTAGTGTGCTTAGGATTTTTAGTTGTTTTTTTCAGTTTTTAATACAAAAGTTAACCTTTTCTTCTTGTATGTAGGAAAATGAAGGAAGAAGCTACAAAGTAAAGTGAAGATCCTGCTGCTACTCTTTTTCCTAGGGTGTTGAGGATTGTTCTTATGACCTGAGCACCTCCACGGGAAGAAGGGTTATCTAGCCGGAGGAGCTTCGTCACTTCATCCCTCCCCCCCCTCCCCATCAACATACAAGAAGATTAGATATACACAATCACTTTTAGCTTTGTATTTAGGTTTGATTTACTAAAAATAGTTTGTAAGAAAAATAATTCAGGGTGCACATTAGAACCTCTGCATCGAGCAAACTTCAGGTAAGGTGGTTTTTCAAGTTCCTTTATTTTATTACAATCACATCACTGAAAAAGAAGGTTGTTTTTATTTGCACTAGAAACTAGTCACATTATACTTGCATTTGAAAAGCATTTAAGCATTCTTGCATTAGGAAAGATTAGTTTTGTTTAAGTACTGTAAGCAACTTCATATTAGATCTTAGGATAGCTTTATAAAAGACTTGAAAAGGTTTATTTTATTGCGCGAAAAGAAAAGCTTTATTTTAAACAGAAAGATTGTTTGTTTGCTTCACATTTATTTTATTGCACAAAATGAATTTTATTTTATATCACAAAAAGAGTTTTAGGTTCAAGTTCTTTTGATTTAAAGTAGTTTCTTGTATTTCTTTCCTATTTTATTAAAATCCGAAATCAACTTAAGAAAATATTATTCAAGAAATTAGTAGTAATTTTTGTTTTACCTACTACATTAACAGACCAAAATATCTAAATTAATAAAATATATTTAAAACTTATAAAACCTATCTACACATAAACTTGGTTAGAGAAACCTTTGGAATTAAATATTAAAAGGGTTTAAAATTAAAGTAAATTCTAAAATTAAAAACTCATAAAGTAAAAGAGAAATCTACTTATAAATTCAAAAGATCAAGTCAAGATATAGTATAAGTTTAGGTTAAAGTAAACAAATTGAAAATATATTTAAGAAAAGAAAATAGAAATAGTAAAGCCTAGGATTTGCTAAAGTCATTATTCCTAGCTTTATCATCTAGGGATAGGTTTAGGCAGTTTAGAGAAAGATTAGAACCTTCCATTAGAGATCTTCTACTCCATTCGAAGCGTTATTGGGAACGCAAGATGGAGGAGATGTTCAAGAATATGATGATTGAGAAACAAGGAACACGCACAGTACAAGCCATCTTAAGAGAAAAAGGAAAATTTACTGGCTTAAACATTACAGAGTACCTGGATGCCTTTGAAGAGCAAGTGCAAATCCAAGGTTTTTCTGATGATGTTTTAGTGAAATATTTTGGCCATGTAGTTTCTAGTTCTATCCTAGAAAGTATTCGAATTCATGCTAATAAACCTTGGGAGGAATTTAGGAAAGAACTACACAAGATGTTTTATCTTGAGGACTTTAGCCAACATAGTCGTGAAGGATTTTTGCGATGGGTAAACTCTTTAAAAAGCGATGAGCCTTTAACTCATCTTCATGGTGAGTTTATGAGACGATTAGCTTAACTCTCTGAAGAAGATAGAAACGCATTAAATCCGGACCTGATTATACATTTCCTCTAGATATTAAGTCCTGAGTATAGGACTGAGGTTGAGAGATGAATAGAAAAGCCAGGCAAAAGATATGGCCTGATCGACAATTGGGAAAAAGTGAAAAGAGAAATAGAGGTTGTTGCTCAAATGAAGCAAAGACAATCAGTTTTGTATGCTAAACCAAATGCTTCTCAACCTAAGGTGATACATGCTGCAAGGCAAACTGAGATGCCAATGTCAGCAGCTGCGGCTACGACTCACAATACAATTGTCCCTAAAGCTTCGATAGAATTTCAACTAGACATTTTATGTAAACAGATGGAAAATGTTATGAATATGGAGGCATCTCTTTCCAAAGAGGTTTCCCAATTGAATAACAAAGTTTATTCCATGAGTTTCAATGAGCGTGGAGCTAGCAGTAGTGGTAGGGCAAACACCACCCATACAACCGATTATGCCATAGTAGATTCCTCCTCAGCCAGTTTTTCAGCCAGCTCCACCTACTCAATTCCCTGCTCAGCCAGCTTTTCAAAGGAACACTGAAAGAAAAGGGAGTGGCGGAGAGCGGTGTGTGTGGTGTGATAGCCAGGAACATGCAACTTATGCTTGTGATGAATTAAAGAGTGCAAAGGAAAATCAATTAGTAGTAGCAATTGATAGAAAAATGTGTGATTTTAGCACGAGTTCCTTTATCTGTCATTTGGGACAAAGGAGGTATGAAAAAGTTATATGAAAATTCAACGATCTGTAATGCAACTACCAGTACCTTGGCTGCTAGACTAGAGCAAGCAGATGATATGCCTCTTTCTACACCAAGCCAAAATCCTTATTCAATTGAGGCACTGGTAAGGGCTAGAGATGAAATAATGTGTAAAATAACATGGCAGTCTCCTGTTGATCAAGCCTCTGTTTATTCTCACATTGCCAATGTTGAGGAAAAACAGAGACGAGATGATATGCAGGATGATATAGACGAGGGAGATAGGAGGGTAACTAGGAGACAGAATTTCACAGGATGAACAATAGAAATCTGAAAATGAAAATACTAAAACTGAACAAAAAGATGAACAAAAACAAAGTGAAGAAAAAGGGAAAAAGATGGGAAGAAGAGCTCCACAAGCAATAATGATTTTGGAGCTCGAGAAGAAGAACAATGCTAGGGGAATCTTGAATGATATACTTCTAAAAAGTCATGTAACAATGTCTCTTGAACAAGTGTTCTCAATAGCAAAACTGGGGTTTAAGGATAGTTTTCTTTGACTAAATAGAAGGAGACGTTTTCCATTGCCACAAGATGAAGATATGCAAGATGTGGTGGAGGAGACTCTAGCTATGAATGATGCAGTAACATTAACTGAGAGTGATAATGATGAAGAAGAAGATTTTACGATTGAGAGCATGAATAGAAATTTTTTAGGACCGATTCAGCCTGATGAGGAAATGTTGAAAAGTGAAAGTAAATTCCACACTTTCTTCTGGGCACAAGGCACACAGAGATAAATATTATTTCAAAGAAATTTTATGATAAGTTTAGATGGCCAATTGACAAAGAGCATGGCTGGAGGATGAGAACAACCGACAATGGCTCAGGTATTTTATTAGGTGCATGTGCGAATATGCCTATAATGATAGGTGCCATTCGAGAAGAGTTTCACTTCTTCGTTCAAGATAATTGTTCGTATGAAGTAATTCTCGGACAGCCATTTATAGCTAAGATGAGAATGGAAACAAAAGCAATGAACAACAGGTCAGCGTATGCAAGAATTCGATCCAAATCAGGGATGGATTCTCTGCAAGTCATGACAGTCTGTCCAAATCATTCTAGAAATAGAAAGAACTTAAGAAGGAACCCCATTGACTCGATCATTCATGTATGTGATGATTCGTCGATTGTGAGAGAATATGGGGCATATTATGACCAAAATTTTTGCTAAACTCCACTATTGAGCAGGACAATAGTGGATATTGTTTTGATGTCTCGCCTAACAATGTACATAAATTCAAAAATTATTTAGTTTGTACTCCTACGACTAGCTAACATTATATTACGAAAGAAATCTTACAGAAACATTTAGAAAACAAAATAAAAACTATTTTAGAAAATTAGGATTAATTTTAATTGATGAAAAAATATGAGATTATTAGTGAATTCATCCTAGAACATGAAGTTAACATAGAAACCAAATAAAAGACTGTAGAAAAGAAAATAAAGCCTGTAGCTCAACCCTTACCTAAGGATAGTGGTGATATATTTCGACGAGTATCAGATGACCCTATACTTAGATACTGATCTAAGATAGGTCATACGTTTACAGAGGAAACTAAGAAATATATTAAATTCCATGATGAATTTCTTTCGAAAATAGAAAAATATCAGTTTACAAAGATGATCGTATACCATGGTAAAGCATTTTCTTTATTCTCGCACAAAATAGGATGTGCCGATCCAAAGCTAGTAGCTCTGATGATTATCTTTACTGTACCGCACATTCCTTGGAATCTTCGTCCGATACCAGTCCCAAAGGCTCATTTACCTGAGCTAATGAGACTGTTAAAGGAGAAGATTGCCATGAGAATCTTGGAACCATCTTCGGCACCATACTCCAATAGGTGGTTCATGGTACCAAAAAAGAATGGGAACCTACGCTTTATTCAGGATCTGCAGCCTGTGAATAAAGTCTCTATTAGGAATGTAGGAACAGGTCCTATTGTAGATGCGTTTGCCGAGGCATTTGCCGGTCATTCCATCTATTCAATGGGAGATCTGTATTCAGGGTATGATCAGTTTCAATTAGTTATTGAGAGTCGTGATGTGACCACAATGAAGACTCCATTGGGTTTAGTACACATGTGTACTTTACCACAAGCAGCAACAAATTCTATGGCGCACATGATGAATGCTATGAATCTGGTCTTACATGACTTTATCCCAAAAATGACAATGCCTTTTATTGATGACATTCCAATAAAAGGGTGTGTGGAAAAAGAAAAAGATGAGAGTTTAGAGTCATCTGGTTGCAGAAAGTTTGCTTCTAGCCATATTTTCGATTGTGAGAAGATCTTTCAAAAATTTGAAAAGGTTGGACTAACTTTCTCCTTAGAGAAATCTACTTTCGGTGTTAATGAAGTGCTGAAAGTTGGGCATTTATGTAATCATTATGGTCGTAGGCCTTATCCGGCAAATGTTGATGCCATTATTAGGATTTTTGAGAGGTGTCGCAATGTTAGTGAAGTAAGGAGATTCTTAGGTGTGTTTTCTATGTCATCTGGATCCCTCACTTTTCTCATGTTGCAAATCCACTTTATGATTTATTAAGAAAAAGAAAGAAATTCTATTGGACTGATGAGCATACTAGAATGATGAGATGTCTAAAGCAATTGCTTATCAGTGCTCCAATTCTGGAACGTATTGATTACACATGAAATAAGCATGTAATCCTAACTATTGACACTAGTCCTATTGGTATAGGCTGGGTCATTGGGAAGGATAATGAGAAGAAGCAAAGATACGCAATTCGCTTTGGAGCAAAAATCCTACATAATACTCAAAGGAATTATCCTCAAATTAAGAGACAATTATGGGGATTAATTATAGCTTCAAAAATAGATAAGGATTAATTTATAGGAGCTAATGTAATAGTAGAGACTGACTCTCGTCCGTTAATAGGTTTAATTGCCAATTGTTCATCTCCAGATATAGCTATGTTACGATGATAGCCTTTATTAAATTTATTAACCCTGCTTTTGTACATATTGCTGGTAAACATAACACCGTTGTTGATATGCTTTCAAGAGCAAAGTTTGACAATGATAGTGATGCAATAGATAAGCATATTAACTTAATTAATTATGAAACATCTCCTTACGTATGAGAGGTTTAGAGAAGATGCATATGAAGGAGAGTGGCGAGATATAGGATACTATCTGAGCACGTTTCAGCCTATTCCAAGCTGGTCCTCAAATCGATTCCGGAACATCAAGAAGAAGTCTTTCAACTTCTTCTTGAAAGATGGATATCTTTGGAGACATGCGAGAGGAAAGGTAAGAAACCTGCAAAGAGTACTAGGCTTAAAAATTTTGAAGCACAAGTTATGCATGAGATGAAGATGAAGAATAATCACGTGATTTAATTCTAGTTATTCTTTACTATTTATAAAAACATTTCTTTTCATGCATTTCATAATTAGGGTTTTATTCATTTTTTATATAAAGAGGAAATTCTTGACCTGCGACCCTTAGTAAAAGTAAATTTACTTTATACTAGTGGACTTGTTTATTTTCTGAACCCCTTTAGCAAATGATATCCTAATTCTGACTGTAGCATACTTCTAGATCCTCTGCTTTGATTACGGGTTAAGCCTTTCCCCTTAAACAACAAAGTTGCGAAGAAAAAAGAAAGAGAAAAATGAGAAAATCAAGCAGTACATTAATGGCTACTGCAAGATGGGAAAAAGAAAAAGAAAAAAGAAGAAAAGAAAAAAGAATACAAAGAAAAAAGAATACAAAGAAGAAGAAAAAGAAAAATATGAATCAGTTGTGATCTCGAAATCACTTTTGAATTACAATACGGGCTATATGAGGCGGAGATTTGCTGCAAAAGAATTAGTTAGATGTATCTTATGGCGGACATCTAAGAAATAGAAGAAAGAATACTTATATAGATTAAATTTTACTTATGAATAGGGTTAATGGAATGGCACAGACAAGTATTCCAACGCAATGTGCGTCACAACAACTGTCATACCATCGCAGCTGTGGCAAAACTAGATGCACACCATCACGCCTTTTCAGCTTTTCTGTCCGTGAAACTCGATCGCTGTCTCAACACAAGAGGTTGAATGCAATCAACTCTTGTTGTGAGTTCCTATCGATCGTTGCTCTTGAAACTCCATCACACCATCGCTGCTCCTTCGTCATCAACAAGGCCCAAAGTTGGGCGAACAACAACACATCGCCTATCGTCTAGCTCTTGCAAGTGGCCTTGGAATCAATTATGCAGAAGAGCCTCAGCACTAGACAACATCGTCTGCGATTCTGCAAGGCACAACTCTGTTGAAGGGCAAGCACTCGAGGGGCGGCTTTCCATAGACGTAAGATCAGAGGAGAGCACGTTCGTTCCGGGAATCTCCATAGCTCATGGTTGAGGGAGAGAGAGAGAGAGAGAGAGAGCAAAACCATTCTCTGTTATGTATCTATTCAGCAATCCTCCCAGGCTCTAACGCATCTCTTACCGCCAATTATCCAAATCTCTGTGAGAAAATAGAGCTAGAGGACTGACAGCCTGACAACGTTGCAGGATAGTGCTAATTGTAGTTTTCTGGCAGATCGGGGGCAGAAGGATGATAAAAAAATTAACTCGATCCGTTTGCATACTGCTATTTTTGGTGCAGATTGCCAAAAACAATAGATTTTATCCTCTCCTTATGGATTCTACACAGAGTTGCAGGATCCTTCAACATCACTCATGATGTCACAGCTGTGATCACGCGCATATGATAATAGGCACGACCATCACTGATGGGTTCATTGCATTTTGACTAGTAATCTAGCTATGATGCATTGCATGTACTAAGCTGACATTCATTTTTTTGTTTTCCTTTCAATGAAGAAGTCAAGTGGATGACTTATGCATCGCATGACTTATGAAAGAGTGAACACTTAATTTTATTTGGCCTTTCCCTTCAGAATTCGAGGCACTACAATACATACGAAACTTTATTTATTTTAAATCTTCATCGTGTGACCTTTCAGCTACTCCATTCTGGGATGGAGTATGAGGCTGAGTGACTTGTGTTTTGATTCCTTTCTAGGTGAGAAAGTTATCAAAGTCATGATTGATAAACTCACCACCTCCATCGGATCTGATGGTTTTAACTTTAGTTGAAGCTTCATTCTCAACTTCCTTGATCTAAACTTGAAACTTAGAGAATGTGTCTGACATTGACTTCAAAAAGTACACCCAAATAAAGCAAGAGTGGTCATCTACTATAAGATAAAAGTAGAGGGATCCACTCAAGGATGGGGTGTTCATAGGTCCACATAAGTCCATGTGGATGAGGGCTAGTGGGTTCCTCGCTCGTGTTGAAGCTTATTTGGGAACTGGGGCCCTGTGTTGCTTGCCTTGGACACAAGCTTGGCAGACATCAGTAAGTTGCCCAATCTTTGGCAATCCCTTCACAAGTTCGGATGAAGAGATTTTTGATAAGTAAGAAGTATGGCCAAATCTCTGGTGCCACAAACTTGAGTTGGACTCTTTGGATACAAAGCACGATAGCTTGTAGAGGCCCTTTTCTTCTATACCTTGAGCAATGATATCCTTGTATGGGGATCAACTACCTTAACTGAGGTGTTATCAAACCATACTTGTTTGTCCTGATCTGTAATGGCCTTGACGGAAAGTAGATTCATACATAAATTTGGAACAAAAAGAACATTTGCTTGCATTCGCCTTGATTGTTGGTAACTTGAACTTTTCCTTTTCCTTCGATGGGCAAACTTTTTTTGTTGCCAAGATAGACTTTTCCTGTGTGCTTTTCGAGTTCCTGAAAAGAGTCCTTGTCTTTGCACATATGGGAGGTAGCTCCGCTATCAAAGATCCACTCATGTGGGGAGCTTGAAGTCACTACTGCATTGGCTTTTGTGGAGATGAAAAGTTCCTTACTTGAGAAGTGGGATCTATGTTGGGAGCCTTTGGATGCTTGCCTAGACGTAGAAGCCTTCGATGATTGTTTCTTTTTATAGCAAAACTTTTTTAAGTGGCTTGATTTTCCACAGAAATTACAGGTGAACTTCTTTGATGAATTATGGGATCCTTCCTTAGATGCATTGCTAGCTTGTTGACTTGTTCCCTTATTGAAGGGGCCTTTGTCCTTCATGGTTGACTCTTGTGAGGAAGTCGATTTTGCTCGCGAGTCATGAAGGAGCAATAGGCGATGTACCTCTTCCCAAGATAAGACTTGGCCGCGACTATACAAAGTTGTGACAAATGTTTTGTATGACTTAGGTAACTTATTGAGAAGCTGAATGGCCATGCCTTCACTAGAGATCTGCCTACCACATAGTGCTAATTTATGCTGGTAATCCTCAAA
Organism: Ceratopteris richardii; assembly: GCA_020310875.1. Taxonomy (NCBI): domain Eukaryota; kingdom Viridiplantae; phylum Streptophyta; class Polypodiopsida; order Polypodiales; family Pteridaceae; genus Ceratopteris; species Ceratopteris richardii. Next base: position 100,034,878 of record CM035432.1, read on the forward strand.
TTGGGCTATGACCTTAGTAATTGTGTCGTATGGCCTAATGGTCAAATTATGAAACTCGGTCTCTAATGCATATATCTTCGAAGGGGTCTTGTCTTCATACAAAGCGGCTAATGTATCCCAAGCATCTTTGGACGTCCTGCAAGCAGTGATATGTCCATTCGTTAGTTCGTCGCAAGCAAGTAACAGCTCACCTAAAGCTCTTTTGTCCTTGACATTCCACACATGCCAATTGTCTAAGTTGGTATCCCTATTAGGTTCGAGGTCTGACCCGTCTACTACCTCATGAAGGAGATTCGTATAGAGATAGGCGCGCATGACATCTTTCCATAGATTGTAATTTTGTCCATTGAGGTGTTCATCTTTAGGCATAAAAATAGGGGTGAAAGAGCGTAAGAAGTTAGCCATAGATGATGAGCTACCTTCACTTTTGGTCATTACAAAGCTTTGAAGATAAAGTGTTTAGAAACACTACCAAAATCTTCGCCAACCGCACAAGCTTGGAAGATAGAGTGTTTAGAAACACTACCAAAATCTTCGCCAAACGCACAAGCTTTGAAGATAGAGTGTTTAGAAACACTTACCAAAATCTTCTTGCTAAAAGTGTTGCTTCAAAATGATTGCAAAGCTTGAAATGAACAACTGGACACCAGATTGAAAAACTCCTTGAGGAGGGGGAGGGGGGCTTAGAGTAGTCCTTCACTTGCACCAAGAGTTAGAAGAGACACTTCGAGGGGGGGCTGGGTATAGCCCTTCACTTTTGCACAAAGAGACACCGTGGAGTGGGGAGAGTCGATGCTCAAAGAGAACTTGCGGGTGGGCTTAGACTAGCCTCCGATCCCACTATCATACACACATAATACTTTTTCTTTTTATATTTTGAGGTACAAGAGTGGGCACTTAGTGCCAAATGGGGTTGTAAGTACAAAGCATCTTTTGCTGAACCACAGAGCCAAGCGAGGGTTGAACCCATTGCAATTATAATGAGAGGTGCCAACTTGAGGGAAAAATTAATGTTGGGTACCCTTAAAGATACAAGGTTTCCTCTTATGAGTAGGTTTTCTCCGATAAGATGAGGTGTGAAGTTCTTGGAGTTACCAAATGAAACTTAAGATTAAGTTAGTTGGGTCCACATGAGGAGGGTGTGGCCAACATAAGGATAGACCCAACATATTATGATTGTTGCATGTAGATCTCTAAAAACCAATGTATGAGAAGGTCACACGATGAAGATTTAAAATAAACAGAGTTTCGTATGTATTGTAGTGCTTCGAATTCTGAAGGGAAAGGCCAAATAAAATTAAGTGCTCACTCTTTCATAAGTCATGCGATGCATAAGTCACTCTTTCATAGATACTTCCGTTTCTGTAGAAGGAAATGATCATGCTCTTAACATTGACCATGAAGAGTTTGATAAGGATGACTGTACTCTCATCATTGAGAGTTCCGCGCTTAACAGTTGGAACATCCACCTCGAGGATAAAGTTGTGATTGCCCATTGTCACGGGCCTCGTCCTACTCAGGATCTCCTTAAGAACTGGATTAAAGTTAATTGGGAAAGTAGGGGTTTATTTGTTAGACATGTTCAGTACCTTCCCAATAATTTTTTTCTCTTCTTCTTTGAAGATGTGAATAATGCTATCAAAGTTTTAGCAGAGGGCCACTGGATCATTAGGAACACTCCTCTGTATTTCTATAAATGGTATCCTGGGTTTAACCCTAGGAATAATAAGCCGACCAAAGCGCCCGTTTGGGTGGAATTTCCTGACTTTCCGGTGGAATTTTACCCTTGGCTTGATAAATTAGGATCATTAGTAGGGAAAGTGCTTGGTCAGAAGCCTAAGAAAGAGTTTAACCCTAAATGGGATCCTCAGTTACTTATAGAGGTTGATATTTCCAAATTTGTTAAAACAGAACTGATCATTAAAAATTCAGAGGGCTATAAGCTGCATACTCAAAGTGTTGTGTACAGGAACTTGCCAAATGCCTGTTTTAATTGTTTTAAGCAGGGACATCTAATTAGAGACTGTCCATTGCTGGTTAAAAATCAAGAAAAAGTGTCTGCTTGTGATGAAGCGTCCCCCTCTGAACCTGCTCCCTCCAGCTCGGCCCACCATAAAGAAAACCAAGGCTTCAAAAAGGTTCCCTACAAACAAAGAAAAAAAAAACCTAATCTGGTAGTTAGATCCGAGCCTCTTGTCAGGGGGGTTTTTAATCCTTTTCAGATTCTTGAGAACGCACCGGTCAGTGGCCCTCATACTTCGGATGTTGATACTACTGTGGAACAAAAGGTTCAGAAAAATAAGGATTTTAAAGATGTCTTGATTAATGGCACTCAAAATACTAGTACCAATATGGAATGTCAGGTTCAGTGTGGCAGTGATAACTTTGTCACTAAGGAGCCTGATAAAAGACCCAATTCAAGCACCACTCCTGCCTCTGTGTCCTCTGAAGAAGATGATAGGGATGATATGTTTGTGGACCAAATTAATTGTGCTGATGAGGTTACCATAAACCAAGCTGATAATGTTCGTCCCATTGAACAAGATGTTAACATGGCCAATGTCAGGTCCCCTAGCCCTAAAGGGAAAGTTAAAACTAAATCCAAGAGGAAAGAAACGGCAAGGACCTCGTTCTCCGCTGTGAAGCCTGGTAAGAACCTCAGAAAGTAAGTTTCTTCTCTTTTTTTTTGTTTTCTCTTATGGATTGTATCAAATTGGTTTCTATTAATACAAAAGGGCTTTCTGATCCGGTCAGAGGTAAGGTTTTAAATAACTGGCTCAAAGACGCTTCTATTGTCCCTGACTTTATTTGCTTACAAGAACTTAAGATAGGTGGTCCCCCTCTCTTGATGAATCTGAGAACTGTTTCAAGCAACTGCCATTGGATGTACACAGACCACATGGGCAAAGGGGGAGCGGCCATTGGAGTTGCTAATGGAGTTAGTCACCTCATTGAAGATGTGCAGACGAGTCCAACTAACCAATGGATTGCGGTTAAGTGTAAAGTGCCTCTCAATGTCACCACCGTTTGTGTTTATGCTTCTAACAATGCTTTTCAGAGAGTCATTTGCTGGGAAGAGATATCTAGGATCAAAGGCGACATCTGGCTGACTGGAGATTTTAATATGGTCACTACTAGTTGTGACAGGAATGGTAATAGTGAAAATGTAATCTCTGGTAGTGAGAAGCAGAGCTGGTATAATTTCATTGATAAGCATAACCTATTGGATCTTTCTGCTAATACTGGGCATACTTGGAATAACAGGGGGCAGTGCTCCTATTTGTCTGCTAGGCTTGACAGGTTCTACATGAATGCGGGCAGGAGTCGGGATTTGTCTAATTATTGTTGCTCTATTGATCAATCTCTGTTGCTTTCTGATCACTCGCCTTTGATTGTCAAATTGTATAATAACAGCCCCAATTACAGGGCTGGTTGGCCTCATCTGGACTCTTCATTGTTTAAGATCCCTGTTGTGAAGGATAAAATTTCTGAAATTCTTTTACTGTATTTTGACTCGGATCTGCCTCCTTTTGTGGCCTGGGAAAGGGCTGTTAGAGAAATTCAGGATATTATTAAACACTATAAAAATAGGGCCAAAAGTATAAGATACAGAAGAAGGATGATGATCATACAGGAGATGAATTTACTTGAGCATTCTAACATTGATTTGTGTACCAAAAGAGCCAAGATGCTTGATCTTCAGGAAAAAGTCAAGAAAGTGGACTACCTCCTTGCTAGAGGTGCCCTTGCCTCTTCTAGAGAATTCTGGGCTGGAAAGATAGACAAACCTAATAAGCATATGTTTGAGCTTTTGAGAAAGAAGAAAGTCAGGGACTTCATCCCCCTGCTTAGAGACAATGATGGTTCGCATGTTTCCAGCATGAAGGAAAATCTGCAGGTTGCTCATAGGTTCTTTGCCAATGTATTCTCCCAACCTCCCAAGAGAGGGGATTCTGTGTGGAGTGCAAGAGCTACCATTGCCCTTTGTAGGAAAAAAATGGTTCCTCAGGGAATGGACTCCCTCCTTGACATGCCCCTTTTTGTTGGTGAGATTAGAGAATCCATTAGCAAATTGAAGCCTGGAAAGTCTCCTGGTCATGATGGTTTGCCCAATGATTTTTTTCAGGAATTCAAGGAAGAGTTGGTGCCCATTATTCTCAAAATTTGGCAAGAAGCCTCTAGAAGGGGATCCCTTTCTCCTTTTATTAACACTGGAGTGATTAAACTTATCCATAAAAAAGGTCCCAAAGATGATTTGAATAACTGGAGACCCATCTCCTGTCTGACTTCTCTGTATAAAATCTTTGCTTCTATCTTGGCCAGAAGGCTGAGCCCTCTCATGGATAGCATCATTCTCCCTGAGCAAAAAGGGTTTATAAAAGGTAGGTTTATCCTTGACAACATTATCACTATTTGGGAAGGTCTTGACTACTACAATGAGCTCAATGTTGATACTTACTTCTTTAAAATTGACTTTGATAAGGCCTATGACAGGATTGAATGGGATTTCATTCTGCAATCTTTGCAGGATATTGGATTAGGAAAAAAATTCATCAAATTTGTCAGTATTTTGTTTGGTAATGCCTTTTCTAAAGTGACTATAAATGGTTGTCTTACTAACCCCTTCAGGTTGTGCAGGTCTATTAGGCAAGGATGCCCTTTGGCTCCCTTGCTTTTTGCCATTGCTAGTGATGCTTTAGGCTGGTTGGTTAAAGATTGCATCTCCAAAGGAACCATTACTGGTTTAGATATCCCCCAGGCTTCCTCTCCCCTAGGTCTGCAGATGTTTGCAGATGATACCAATATGTTAATGCAAGCTGGGGAAACCTCTGCTTGCTATTTCCTTAACTGCCTTAATTTGTTTTGTCTTGCTAGTGGCTCGGTGGTCAATCATAAGAAAACGGGTTTTTTTTCCACCGATAATAAGATTCCTCATTGTGTTGAGACTGCTGGTTGTGAGATTATTAAGAAAGGCTCCATTTTCAGGCTTCTTGGAATTCCCATGGGATTTGGTATCTCTTACGAGCAGAGGTGGCAATGGGTTCTTGATAAGTTCAGAACTAAAATCTACAAATGGAATGACATGCATAATAATTTGTCTCAAAGAACTTTTATCCTGAAGCATTATATCCTCCCCTCTTTGACTTACTTTCTCTCCTGTTGGCGGCCTAGCAAAAAGCAGATTGGGCAGGCCATCTCTCTGGCTAGAAAGTATTTATGGGGAGGAGCTAGAATCCCTAAAGTTGCTTGGAATATATGTTGTATGAAGAAGAGTGAAGGGGGCCTTGGTCTCATTTGTCCCTCTAGGATGGCCACTCAAATGTCTACCAAGTGGATTGTTAGAGCTATTTCCTCTAATGACTACTGGGCTTGTTTGATTAAAAGAAATATCAATAGGTTCAGTGTCAAGAATAACAAAAGTTGGGATGGTTGCTCTCTTTGGGATGTGATCTCTTCTCCTATTGAATTTGTGCCTAAGGGTAGTCAACTGATATGTAATTTTTGGAAAGCTTGGATGGCAGTTAAGTCCAAGTACATCCTCCCTTTATGGTTTGCTAACAATTTTTCTTTCATAGTGCAGGATTCCATTTGGCTGGGCTGGTCGGAAAGGAACACCCATCTGTCCTTCCCCATCAGATGGAATAAGTGCAGGAAAAAAGGCTTCGCCCATTGGCAAGACTTGATAAATGAAGGAGAAGTGCTAGATGACAATGTTATTCTTGATTCTGATGGGTTGTCTGTGTACTGTAAACAGATTCTTCTGGATAAGAAGGAGCAACTGCAGAAAAAGTTGGAGGTCAACTTGTGGAAGAAGGAGATTACTCTCCAAGCCATTGCCTGTGATATGATAAGCTCCTTCAGAAGGAACGTCAGAAGTGTTAAAGAGATCTCTGGGAAACTCAACAAGAAGTGGGATCTGCAATGGTCCCACTTACAGTGGAAGTACAGATTTCAGTGTTGCTGGGCCTTCCCTATCTCTAACAAGCATTCTTGTCTAAATTGGCTTATTCTCCATAAAGGAATCTGGACGGGAAGTCTTGCTAGGAAGTATAAAATTGATGCTGGTCTCTGTAAAACTTGTGACAAAGAAGAGGATTTGGAGCACTTGTTTATAAAGTGCAAAACTGCTCCAAGATTTTGGATCTGCATATGGTCTTTCTGTCGGTTGCAGGGCCTCAAAATTCCTAGCTGTAAGGATATCCTTATTGGTGAATCGTGTGGCCTTGACATTCTCCTGTGGCAGATTATTAGAAATCATTTCTTCTGGTCTATTTGGAAAAATAGAAATAATGTCCTTTTTAGATCGAATAACAAAGACCACTTCTTCTCTTGTATCTATGGGTTGAAAGAAATTCTCAACCTTTGCCTCACTGCCTGTCAAAATACTCAACCAGTCCCCCTGAGTCCCTTTGAAATCTTAAAGAAAAACCAATATAACGCTTGGAAAGCTAAACTCCTCCCCATGTACTCCAAGTCCAGATTGGACATGATCACCTTCCTTGGTGATTATGTTAGCACTATTCTTAGATGATCTTGTTCCTCCCTCCAAATCAGGGATGATGTGGCATCTGTTGTAATTTCTTTCAGCATCAATTTTATACTTTCTGTTATGTTCAAAAAAAAAAAAAAAAAAAGTCATCCACTTGACTTCTTCATTGAAAGGAAAACAAAAAAATGCACGTCAGCTTAGTACATGCAATGCATCATAGATAGATTACTACTCAAAATGCAATGAACCCATCAGCGATGGCCGTGCCTATTCTCATATGCGCGTGATCACAGCTGTAACATCATGAGTGATGTCGAAGGATCCTGCAACTCTGTGTAGAATCATAAGGAGAGGATGAAATCTATTGCTTTTGGGAATCTGCACTAAAAATAGTAGTATGCAAACAGCTGGAGTTAATTGTTTTACGATCCTTCTGCCCCCGATCTGCCAGGAAACTACAATTAGCACTTTCTTGCAACGTTGTCAGGCTGTCAGTCCTCTCGCTCTGTTTTCTCACAGAGATCTGGATTATTGGCGGTAAGAGATGCGTCAGAGCCTGGGAGGATTGCTGATTGCTGAGTAGATACATGACAGAGAATTGTTTTGCTCTCTCTCTCTCAACCATGAGCTATGGAGATTCCCGGAACAAACGTGCTCTCCTCTGATCTTACGTCTCTAGAAAGCCGCCCCTCGAGTGCTTGCCCTTCAACAGAGTTGTGCCTTGCAGAATCGCAGATGATGTTGTCTAGTGCTGAGGCTCTTCTGCGTGATTGATTCCAGGTCCACTTGCAAGAGCTGGATGACAGGCGATGTGCTGCTGTTCGTCGAACTTTGGGCCTTGTTGATGACGAAGGAGCAGCGATGGTGTGATGGAGTTTCAGGAGGAGCGACCGATAGGAACTCACAACAAGAGTTGATTGCATTCAATCTCTTGCGTTGAGACAACGATCGAGTTTCACGGACAGAAAAGCTGGAGGCGTGATGGTGTGCATCTAGTTTTGCCGTAGTTGCGGTGGTGTGACAGTCATTGTGATGCACATTGCGTTGGAATACTTTTCTGTGAACGATCTTCCCATACGATTCACAGAGGATAAGCTTCGCGAGGACTGGAGGAGGAGCGAGGTGGTGCGACCAGCTTGAGGAGCGACCGCTTCAGTGTGTCCATCATGGCGCGTCTGTCCATCGCCCGAAGAAGTCGCCACATGTGTCTGTCCATCACGAGGAGGAGCTGCAATCGTATACGACAGGGATATTCGTGGAGGTGCACTATAAATTATAAAGAAGTATTACAGAATTCTATTACAGAAACATACTGCCATCTTCTTCAAAACTCTATTGAAGTGTTCAAAATTGATGTGATTCACTCTACGAATATCAGAATGTATAATGGATCTTACAAATGGAAAACCAAGTGTTTTATGAACACTTCGGACAAGCAAACTATCATCAGTACCATGGTTGCAATGTTTAGAAACACTTCAAAACAAATAATTGAGATATAAGCTCCTTGTGATATCCACATACATAAAGTAAACCAACAAAGATGCTTACACTAAATAGGCTGGGTAGGAGGGGTAAACCATGGAAAGACCGATGAAGAAGACAGGGTGGGTGGGTGGGCAAATGGGTAAAATGGAATCCAAAAATTGATGGCAAGAGGCTTTCCTCTATAGGGAGAAAGCACACCACCAAAATAAAGTACCACCTCCACCAAAATCTCCACCAAGACCTCCACTTAGCGCTCTGATACCATGTAGAGAGTACGCATGCGGAAGCAAAATGAAAAGTAAAGTACTCTCACAAAACAAAGAATGTGTGAGACACAAAATGAGTAGACCATGAAATGGGTAAACTCATGTGGATTAGAAATGAGCTTGCCAAGAGCATGGAGTAAGCTCCTCAAGCTTCTAACCAAGTACAAATGAGGGGAGAGACCCTCCTTATATAGATTTGGGAGGGGCTCTCAAAAGTACATCATATGTGGGATAAGTCTCCTGAAAGGAGAATGAATACAACTGGTAGAAGCACATGGCAAGGTACCCAAATACAAAGGAAATAGAATATGAAATGGAAATAGACTAGAAATGGAGTGCCTCCTGGATACAAAATGGAGATGCACTCATGCGGATACAAATGTAGATAAAGTAGGAGCGATCATGTCTTCAACAATATTTAGTCTCATGAAAAAGTGATCACATAGTATATGGAATGTACAGATCGATAGTCTTTCTCACAATGCAATGGACATCAGTAGCACAAAAAAGTTATGCTCTATGCACCTTTTTTTTCTCGTAAATGTGATTGTTTGTTCTCCCCTAAGCTTTAATTTTGAAATTGCAGTTGTACAAGGAAGGGCATAGTACCAGTGGGACCCCCTTTTATCCCACAAGAACAGGGGTTTACATAACTAGGTTAAATGGCGGTCACAACTACCGTGGGGCTGGACAAACGGTGGCACCTCAGCCACATGCTACATCTTTCCAAGATATACATGTCTCTTACAAGTTGTCGATAGGAGTTGAACCCTTGCCCCCACCTCAAGAGGCGAGAGGCCCAACCACCCGCCTCAGCGGCCTCAGAGATTTCATATATATGTTTAATCTACTCTTTGTGAATGCATTCAATGCATTGATAAGAAATTTTTTTTTAGCTCGTTGGGTGACCCGAATAAACTCGTGCCTTAAGACATCATTCCGTTCGGGTCACCCAACAATAGACCTTACACATTGGATTAAGAACTTCCGTGTTGAAGGACGTGGCAAAAAGTGCAGAGTCCACCGGATTTCAGGTGGCCATACTATACATGTCCACCTCATAAGAGTGGTTGCTCTTGGGTTTGTTCTAATTTGAAAACCCATAGTAAATATCCCATTCTAGATTATAACCCCCTTGTGCGTTTTATAAAATGTAAAACTGTATAGGCTTTCCAATCCATATTAAATTCTTAGAAAAATATGGATTTATTCTCCTGCATATTCATAAAATGCAGGCATGCAATACTTCAGAATTTTCGATGCAGAACTTCCATATGTGAGTAAAGGCTTTATTTTCATGTATACAATCAGAAGATCAGTTCAACCCATTTGATCGAGTTTTACTATAACATCTAGCAGATAATTAGCCAAAAAAAACTAGTCTCATGTATGTATATAGATATATATATGTATGTGGTCAGAACTCTATTATGAGAACTCAAAACCATAGAGAGATTCTAAATTGAATTGCAACACCTTGAAGCTTCTTAATCTAACAACTCAAAGAAGAAAACTTGCTTAACAAATTTTGTTCTTGAAAGTGAATGATTACACAAAAAGAAAGTACACTAATAGTTTCCTAAATACCAAGAAACCTCTTATAAGATTGAAATGATTAAGAACTAATGAATCATATGATTCTCTCTCCTTACCAGGTCAATGTTGAGGACGAGACGTGCTATACAGATATGCATATATGTAAAAGATTGAATTAAATCAAGAAACGATGAATCATATAAGTTCCTCTTTATACCTCCATGTGGGAGACGAAATGTGCTATAGAGATAAGAAAGTAGGTAATCGTCTGGACTATGAATTTAGAAGTGTTGTTCCGAAGTATGATATAAAGAATTAATCTAGATACTATGAAGATAGGTCATCTATGACAATTCTCAAAGAACTCTAGAGAAGATCCACCAAATGTGACAACCATGTACTCCAAATTATGTGCATTAGACATGCGATTTCATTTTTGTAGAGCTTGCTTGGCAAAGAGATATGAGAGGAGAGGAATATCACTCGATGAACACGATTCAGAAAATTACAATGAAAATCTGATGTGGACTCTCTGAGTGGCTAGGGGTGAAGGGAGGGGGTCAGAACAACAATAAAAAAATCACTTTGTGATGTGGCTTGAAGAAGTATATGGGACTCTGCCAAGTTTCAAGAGATAAGCAAAGGAACTATGCACTTGGAAAATACTGATTGGTTGATCACTCTAAACTTTTGGGGGTGCAATTGTGGGTAGCAACCTTTAAGGTGTTGTCTCTAGCGAGGATGGAACTAGCATGAAGGTAATTTTTTTCTTTTTGCAAAAGTGAAATGTAAGCCGTGTACAAACAAAGTATAATTGCAGGATAGCATAGAATATGATGTTAGAATAATGCTATAAAATGGCTTATACCTTGATCATAACCCGAATAGTTTGCAACATTACAACCCTCTTTTAACCACCCAATAAAAGACTATAAAGTAGGATTAGATTTTGGGTGAATAATTGATGATCATAAGTAATGTGAAAGAAATTGGACATATATCTATAATAAATCTAAAATTTAGATTCAGTATTGAAATTCAAATCAAACTCCAAATCAAACTCCTATAGATACGTTTGTAAGTTAAATGAAAGAGGGGAGTACTTAGAAATTCTAAAAGAGTTTCTTAGAGAATTATCTTCTGTTTATAAATCTTTTGTGTACCTTGAAAGTAAAATAGAGGTGGAGAAGAAAGAAAAAGGCAGATAATGGATTGAGATTCTATGTGAGTGAGAGAAGAAAACAAAACGTACTTCCAAAACTTTGAAAAAAAAGAAAAAAAAAAAGTTGATTTTCTTCTCATTGAAGATAGTCGCGGAAGTAGACATTGGGGTGAACTACTTGGTGAAGAACATGAGTAAAAAGGAAGAAGTGTGCGTTGTGCACCTCCTTCTAGAGTGCCTCTATCAGGGATTAAAAAATAGTGCAAAAATAGAAAGGAAGGAAAGCATAACACACACTTAAATTATCAAACCATTGAACTATCTCATGAGGCCTAGATGTGGGAAAAAACTATGCATGGAGCTTCAAATTTAAGAATGGCATGAATCTACATGCAACTTTGAAGGAATTCACTCACGGAGAAAGCACACTCAACTTTAATCAACACATATAGACATATAAGCCACACATGAAGGAGGTCACAAGCTAAGATGAAGAAGGAAGAAGAAGTGAATCTATGAGACTCAAAAGACACAAGCATGTACACTCTAGAAGAGCAAGATAATATTATGGATCAAGAATGGACCTCCTTTACAATGAGTAGTGAACTTCTTATATACACTTTAGCCAGGTTCCCCTCTACCTGGGATTATTGTGCTCAATGGAGATTGATTCTAAGAAGAGAAGTATGGAACTCTCATACACTATAGATGCGTGCCTATGATTTGAACAAGAAAAAGGTGAATCAAATATAAAAATAATTATGAAAAAGAGTAGGATCATGTTGTACTTCCAACATCCCCTCCCTCCTTTACTTTTTCATCCTTGAAAAATGTGTTGGTGCATATGGAAAGCCTAAATGCTTGAACATAGTTTTTGAACTTATTTTAGCTATGTGAAAGTAATGTGTACACATATGCATTCTCAATCCACTTCCAAGTTTAAAAGTCGCCTCATTTTTTATTCATTGTAAAAGATCTTTTGATGATAGGAAACTCGTGAGTTGAAGTTCGTATAAAGAGAGCCAAAATTCATGAGTCATATTTGAATTAGAAATTCAAATTTACACCTAAAAGTAAAAGGAATATTTAGGTGGAATCAATCAACAATCATCTTCTAAAATCAAGCGAAAAAGTGTACATATACTTCACTTATTTAGTCACGGAAAACAAGAGAGCTTCCAAGCACTCATTGAGTGTTTAATAAATTCATCTCATCTTTTGTGGAGTCCTCCAACACCTCCATGTATTGTACTTACATTTCAATACATATACTTGAAGTTTTTATGATCATTTCTATCTATTGTTCATTGTTGTTGTGCACAACTCAAGTCTATCAAATTCTCAAATCCATTGAAGTGAAGATATGGTCTCATTAAATCATATTAATTGGATAATGAAGGTAGTATTCTTTTTAATATCTCTATGAAATATTTTAGCCATTGGTGCTTTGTGTGTAGAGATAGGATTATATCTCTATGATTATGTATATGCGTCATCTGCTACTTGAAAATTCAAGATCACATCTGTGACTTCATAAGTATATATCTCACTCCATAGTCACTCTAAATTCATGAGGTAACCTTTTTAAGCTCATTTAGTTTCTCATTTGAAAGTGTGAAAAAAGAGTTTGTTTCAACTCTTAGTAGGATGTGAGCACCAAGTATTTTCTTGAGAGCTTTCTTCCATAAATAGAAGGTCTGTAATAAAGCAAAATCCAAAAGAGTCTATTTAAGTATCCAAGCAAGAAATAGGTTTTTCTAAATTAGGTATTTTTAAGGACCCACTCATCTCTTTAATTTGCCATCACCTCCGTAGAGTGGTATCAAAGCATCATCATAGTATATACATTATGGGTGATAGTTTTCCTTCATCAAGTCCCAAATTGGATCAAAGCAACTACTTAACATGCTCTCTAAGGATGGAGGCATATTTGTAAGGAAGAAATCTTTATCAATATTATGAATTATGAAATGTCTTGAACAAGGAATTGTTGGAGTGTTAATTTATTAATGTATTATTGTGTTTTGGTGTTTTTGATATAGGAGCTGAAGTTTTGTGAGGGCATGAAAGGCATGAAAGGATGGACATCAATAATCCGATTTATAATTTATATAGTTTGTAAATAGAACTCGCACTATTATCAAGATCTTAATTCATGTGCACACAGAGGTTATGAATGTTAAAAACATAGAGAGAAAATAGATAGGCAAGGAGACGAGACAGAACATAGTATTGGGTGCAATATCTCCCCATGCACTTTGTTTTGATAGTCTACAGATGCATTTATTTATAGGTTTTTTTAATGTCAAAAATAGTGGTTACATGAGAGTGACTTCAAAAAGCATGCGTGAAAGTAAAAGTTGGTCTCTTTTGTATCCTTTCCTTTTTATAATAACAAAAATCACGTTCTACAGTGACCCTAATTCTAACCATTACTTTACTAACTATTTCAAAAAATAGAACCCTCTACCTGGGTTTATTTATACACTATATAAATTATAAATTGGATTATTGATGTTCGTCCTTTCATGCCTTTTACGCCCTCACAAACCTTCAGCTGCTATATCAAAAACACCAAAACACATTAATACATTAATAAATTAGCACTCCAACAATTTCTTGTTCAACACATTCCATAAATCATAACATGCCTCTCAGTTGAAAAAGCAGACCCTTAGTTGATAAAATAAAAATAAACATGGATGCCCAATCACATGTTCCATCACTGACAAAACAAAACATGTTCCATGTAAAAACACATGCATAGAAATGTTCATGGAGGAGTGTTCTTCAGTAGAGTGATTTTTTGGCTTAACTGAATATCGATGATACTGAGTACATGTGCATGTAGTAGTGACATCATCATCAATTATTTTCTTAGGAACTAAGATTTCATATTGTTCTTCAATTAAACGACGTCATCAAGAAGTGGAGTGAGTGGTAAAGTTCCTTCAAATGGTTTAAGTAAACTAATATGAAAAGGGTTATGTATATTCCAATGGGGTGGTATATCTAATCTGAATGAATTATCATTATTTTTTTGTATAATGCAAAACAATCCATAATTGCATGGTGCAAGCTTAATTTTAGGATGTTGCAAAGTATTTTTCAAATGTCTTTTAATAATATGTAACCATACAAGATCATTTTCCTTGAATTCCTTGGCTAATCATGTTTTTTGTATAATGCAAAACAATCCATAATAGCATGGTGCAAGCTTAACTTTAGGATGTTGCAAAGTATTTTTCAAATGTCTTTTAATAATATGTAACTATACAAGATCATTTTCCTTTAATTCCTTGGCTAATCATGTTGTATTGACATTACATGTATAACATTCTTCACTTTTCCTAATGTGGGTGAATGAAATAGGAGTGCGAAGCTTTTTACCATAAACAATTTCAAAAGGTGCATGACTAGTAGTGGTGTGTAGAGTTATCGTAAGCAAATGGAAGCAATAGCAACTTTTCATCGAGTTAGACGTGGGACTATCTAATGAATAACAATGCAATAGATCAAGAATAATATTTTTTGTCACCTCACTTTTTCCATTACTTTTGGGATGAAATGCAGAGCTAAAATCTATTTTAGAACCAAAATGTTGAAATAAGGCAACCCAAAAATGATTGCAAAAATGAATATCACGATCAGATAATATTACTTTGGGAAATCCATGATGTGGGAAAATGCATATGATGAATAATTTTGTAGCGTGAGGTGCAGAAAAAGTTTTTCTACAAGGAATGAATTATGCATATTTACTAAACCTATCAACTATTGTCTAGATCATATCATTATGTGATGAAGTGATAGGAAGACCTGTGATAAAATCCATAGAGGTTTGTTCCCATGGTTCCTTCAGAATGGGAAGTTGCATTGATAATCCAAATGGTTTACCATGATGACGTTTACACGCTGACATACAATGTATTGAGAAACATAATGTGCAATATCTTTTTCCATGTGGGGCCAAAAGAAGAAATCTTTAGAAGCATAAATGGTGCTTTATATGCCTCTATGACCCATGTAAGATGGTTCATGCATTTGTTTGATGACACAATCTTAAAAAGCCTGGGTTATGCACAATCTATGTTGAAAACAAAGTAAACCATGATGAAACATATATGCCATGCACGTGAGAAATATAAATTAGATGCATAAGTGGACCATTTCTTGAAAGGAATGAATTTGGATGGCAGAAATATTACACAAAACAATAGAATGTGAAGAAACATGGCTAAGAGCATCGTCTATGATATTAGCTTTACCACGTTGATATTGCATCATGGGCTGGAGATTTTGAATGAATGAAGACCATTTAAGATGTCTATTACATATTAAGGGCTGATTTAATAAATGCTTAATAGCCTCTTGATCGATTTTGATTAATACTTCAGATCCTATAAGATAGTGTTTCTAAATTCACAAAGCATGCACAACTACTAACAATTATTTATCATATGTACTATAATTCTTTTCTGAGGGCGTAAGCTTTCTACTCTCAAATGCAATTGGATGATCATTTTGCATTAAAACAACAACTATTCGTGAATCACTAGCATCAGATTTAGACATGTAAGATACCATTGGAAATCTCTCAGAACAAGCGTTCAAATGGAAGCACTAGATTGAGGATCCAAGATACCTAGCATGGATGAGAACTAGGTTCAAGATACTAAGGTTGAGAACAAGGGGCTCAAGAGACCAAGGTTGAGAGCAAGGGTTCAAGAGACCAAGGTTGAGAACAAGAAGGTTCAAGAGACTATGCAAGGGTGAGGACATCACTTTAAGGGGAGATCAAGGATTGATCATTGCAGACAATGATCTCTAGAAGGGGAAGAGAGTGTTAGACTCAAGATATGATAGGTAAGAGAATATAATGTATCGAATGTGCATTGATTATAGAGCCCTTAACAAGATCACAATAAAGAATAGATACCCTATTCCTCGAATAGATACCCTATTCCTCGAATAGATGATCTCCTAGATAAATTATGAGGAGCTCATGTCTTTAGTAAGATTGATCTTAAATCAGGTTAACATCAGATACGTACGACACAAAGCAGTATATTTAAAATTGAATTTAGAACTCAAACTGGCCATTATGAATTTATGGGCATGCCATTTGGACTTACTAATGCTCCTGCTATATTTGTACTAATGATGAACAACATTTTTCTTGATTACCAAGATTTTGTTCTTGTATTCTTCAATGATATACCTGTCTACAGTAAGAATGATAGTGAGCATGAGAAGAATCTTACAATAGTTTTTCATTTGTTATGAGAGAGCACATGTTAATCTAAACCTGAAAAGAGTTACTTCTTTCAACATCAACTAGAATATCTAGGACATATTATTTCAAGTGAAGGTGTGCATGTGGATCCAAAAAAGATTAAAGTTATAGTAGAATGGCCTACACCACATTCAATCAATGATGTTCATTCTTTTCTTGGGTTGCCTAGTTTCTATAGGAAGTTTGTTTGAAATTTTTCTTATTTAACATTTCCTCTTATCTGATTATTGAAAAAGATAATAAAATTTGCATGGGACTTAGCCAACAAAAATCCTTTGAAAAACTCAAATATGCACTTTTTTATAGTTACTTGATTTTTTGCAACCATTTCATGGCGTTATTGATGCTTCTGGTTGAGGAATAGGTGTTGTTTTAATGCAAAATGATCATCCAATTGCATTTGAGAGTATAAAGCTTAAGCCCTCATAAAAGAATTATAGTACATATGATAAAAAAAACTTTAGCAATTGTGGATGCTTTGCAAATTTGGAAACAATACCTTATGGGATTTGAGGTATTAATCAAATATGACAAACTATTAAGCATTTATTAAATCAGCCCTTAATCTCTGATATGTTCGAGTTCGAGGTCTATGGAAGCACGTGAACAACACAAGGAAGAAAAAGAACCTTGGAGCACAACACACAATACTAAATGTATTACCACTAGAATGTACAAAATAATTTACCCATTAGGGCAATGCAGGTATATACAAGCCAAGGGGAAAAAACTCCTAAGGAGGGAAAAAATACCCTGACTGTCCTAGTGTGTTCACACACATCACTACCTAAATATATCCACAAATCCCCTTTGGGAGTGATGCGGTGAACAAGGAGTTGACACTCATGTATAACATAGTGCCAAGCTATGTCAAATCAATCCATAAAAGGAAGTAAGCCCAAAGATTTGCAGAAAGTTTCAAACATCTCCCTAGGCAGAGCCTTCATGAAAAGGTTTGCAATGTTCTCCTGTGTGGGCACATATGCCAAGCTGATCTATCCAGGAGAGAACCTCTCTCAGACATAATGATAATGCACCTCAATGTGCTTAGTGCGAGCATGGAGCACAGGGTTCTTTGCAACTGCCAATGCACTCTGATTATCACTGAAGATGGTGGTGGCAGAAGGCTGACCAACAACCAAATCAGCCATAAGGCATCTGAACCACACACACTCAACAGTTGCTGTGAAAGTTGCCCTATACTCAGCCTCATAACTGGAAGTGGTCACAATAGGCTTCTTCTTGCTCAACCAAGATATGCATGAGCTACTAAGCATGAAGCAAAAGCCACTGGTGGACACATAAGTGTCATAGCAGCCAACCCACTTAAGTCAAAAAAAGCATGTAAATCTGGCAATAGTGATCCCCCACTTGGGATAAGACAATCCAAGTTGCTGGGTACCACTCAAGTAGCAAAAGATGCACTTAACTACCTGCTAATGCTTGACACCTGGGCAATGCATAAACCTGCTCATCTGTGAGACAGCAAATTGAATATCTAGCCGAGTAATGCATAATTAAATCAATCATCCAACAACTTGTTGATAGAGAATAGCATCAAATGCATCTCCAACATCATGAAGACTCAATCACAGACCTCTCTCCATAGGAGTGGCAATGGTTTGCAGTCTTCAAGGCCAAAAAGATGCAATAATGTGTCAATATATTTTGTTTGACATAGAGCTATTTTGCCATCAATTTGCATGAACTAGATGCCCAAATAAAGATGAAAATGTCTCAAAATCTCAAATGAGGCATGCAGATCAGCCTAAAATCAGCAATATGCTTCTCATGAGGACTAGTGAGCAGCATGTCACCAACATACACAACAATGATCAAAAGCATATCATTAGCACACTTAACATATAAGGTGCTTTTAGTTGGACTATTCTCAAAATCATGTGCAAATAGATAGGCATGTATCTTTTCATACCAAGCACATGGTGCTTGCTTTAAACCATATAGTTCCTTCTTTAACCTGCATACCTATTTTTCATACCTTTTTTCCCAAAGCCACAGGGCTGAAAAACATACACTTCTTCATCCAAAACACCATTCGAAAATGCACTTTTAATGTCCAACTAATGTACATTCCAACCATGATGAGCTGCAAGTGCACAGATGCTATGAACGCTAGTCATTTGGCAAGTAGGAGCAAAGGTCTCATCAAAATCAATTCCTCTTTCTTGAGCATAACCCTTTGCAACAAGCCTAGCCTTATACCTAGCAACTGTTCCATCAGGCTTATGCTTCAGCTTGTATACCCGCTTAGTGCCAATGGCCTTCTTGCTAGGAGGCAATTCACACAAAGACTAGGTATCATTCTTCATTATAGCATCATATTCACATTGCATAGCAGCCATCCAATTTTTTGAATTTTGTGCTTCATCAAACGAAAAAGGCTCATTCTCATCACAGAGACTAGAGGTAGCCATAGCATAGAAATCTGATGCAAAAGAGGCACTATGAGAGCTTGAATGAGTACGATATGATAGACGAGCATCTAATTTGTTAGCACACAAAGTCTGCACTAGCCATTTCCGCATATTTTTTTGCCTCCTCAATATTAGTTCTCTCATCAACAAGTGCATCATGTAAATCTGCATAAAAAATATAATGATCTACATCATCACATGAAACCTGTAAAGGCTGAGAAGTTGCCTTATTAGGTCTATCACTAGACTGTCCACCTATAAAAAGAGGTAGAAAAGTGTCGTACATGTCTTTGGAGCTAGCTGATGTCTCCTTAATGCATGAAAGTAATGGCTGAATAGCATCTTCCATAAAAACAACATCACGGCTAACCAAAATGTGTTTAGTCTATGGATGATATAGACGATAGCCTTTGCTTTCAAAACTACACCCAACAAAAACACATTTCAGTGCTTTATCATCCAATTTTCTATGTTGTTGTTCAGGTACTAATGCATATGCCAAACAACCAAAAACATTCAAATGGCAACAAATGGTTTGCGACCATGCCAAGCCTCATATGGAGTGATAGACTCCAGCGCTTTAGTGGGACACATATTAAGTACATATGTTGCACACATAACAGCCTCAAGCCAAAAAATATGTGGTAAAGCCTGACTCTTGACCATATACCTCGCCATCTCCATGAGTGACCTATTCTTCCATTCAGCAACTACATTTTGTTGAGATGTATATGACACTGTACACTAATGATTATCCCACCTTCAGCCAAAAATGCATCAAAGTCATAAGACATATATTCCCCCCTCGATCAGAAAAGAGGGTGTCCATTTTACATGCTGACATATTTTTAGCAAACACCAAAAACTATTTGAAGCACATAAACACTTCGGAATTTGCTTTCAATGGATATACCAATGCATGCCTCGAAAAATCATCAATGAAAATCACGAAGTAAAGATAGTTTCCAAAAGAGGGTTTCTACATAGGACCACAAACATCACTATGAACAAGCTACAATTTCTAAGTAGCTCAAATTGAACCATCTTTTGGGAATGAGGAATGCTGCATTTTGTCCAAAATATAGCCTTCACATACATGTTTACTTGGTGCCTCAAGTATGGGAAAAGAGGACACCACTTCAAATTTCTACAAGCGTAGCAAACTAGCAAAATTTAGATGACCAAAGCATGCATGCCAAAGCTTTGCATCTTTCATATCTTGAGAATCATGTATTGCACATGCAAAATCATTCATAGACTTTTCATAGTCTATGAGCTTATACAATGCATGGCATAAAGTGCCAGAAGCAATAATCATGTTGTCGTCTACGGGTGTGAAAGGAGATCATCCAAATAGATTCACACTAACCTCATTGTGTGACTACACACTGGATGTTTCTTTGTGTGCTTCAGGATCTAGGTTGTTTTTTCGGTGTGTGGGAGTAAATATCTAAGAGTTTCATAATGTATTTAAGTTTAATTTAAAAAACTAAGGTTCATATGGAAGTGCATCTCTAGCATTTTGATATGCTTTCAAGATAAGTTCTTCTTCAGTAATATGTTTAGAAACTTCCTCTGTAATACAATTTTTAATAATATCCACCTCCTCGTTTTCAGATTGAGGTTTTTCTTTTAGGGGAAGGTGGAAACAAGATCTCTCTTTCGTCAAAATTTGGAAAAGCAATTGAACATAAGGTTCTAAATCTAGATAATCTATAAGCATAAGATGAAGAGTATAAGGTTTCAGTTACAATATGATCTTTAACTTTTTCTTTTTCTTCTAAAACTACACTATCCTTGCTCTCGTTGATTTGCGTAGTACTATTCTCTAATGGAGCAGGTAAAAGCGTATCTACAATAAAAGAGCTATCTATTTCTTTTTTAGTTGAAGTCTTACTTGTAGATGCAATATTCGTAAACATGAAAAGTAAGTCTCTATGGTCCGTATGGAAGTGTGTTTCTATACCTAGATATAACATCTAAATATGAAGGTAAAATTAATTCTTCATTAGTTATTCTATCTTTAATGAGATCAAATATGGCATTTTCTTTTTGTTGTGGAAGAGTATTTCTTTGTAAGGTTGGAGGAAATAATTCTTCCCTATTTTGTGGTTTAGGTAAGACAATTGAGAGTAAAGACAAAACTCTAGATAAATTACAATCATATTCTAAAGAATGTAAGGTAAAAGAATACCTAAAATAAAAGAACTATCTATTTATTTATTTTTAGTAGCATACTTACTTGTAGATGCTATATTTTCACACATAAGAAAGTGCAATGTAAGAAATTAATTAAACTGTATACTGGAAGTCCTAAAACTTTAGAACCAAAACTAGTCCTATACAAATGCTTGTAAAAAGTTCTAATATAGCTTTTCGAAGATATTCCTATACAAAAGCTTAAAACACAAATTTATAATTCAAAGATCATATAATGGAACTAGGATAAACGGCATTTAAAGTAACTTCTATCTCGTAAATCTCATCAAGTCCTCTTCAGTGCTCGTCAAGTTTTGTTCACAATGATCTTCAGGAGTAGATCATTAGGAAAAAATAACATAAGTATGTCTATATTAATATAAAACACTCATTTATAAATCTAACACTTAAAACTTAACATAATTTAAACCTATGCTAACACATATTAATTAACCCTCTTATGTATATGTAACTACACACTCACATACATTCTCATTTAAATATATCTGTTTCATATGCTTACACACAATTATTAACGTTAACATGCATACTCATACACTAGCATGATCTAATGCAATTCCATTCATGCTTATTATGCATTTATGCACAAGTAAACACATATATTTAACTCATGCACACATCTACTTGATATAGGCATATGCACATACTTTACACATGCATATACACTTATTCATATCACCTATCTACTTCATTTATGCACATACACTCATGCACTCTTACACATGCACTCATGCAAATGGACACACATCTCATGCACACATGCACACATCACTTATGCACACATGCATACATACATCATACATACACTCATGCATACATGCATACATGCAAACACATACACATGCATCTTACACAATTATGCACATGCTTTTATTCATCTTGCATATTTATGCATATGCACATCACACCATTTAGATACATGCACATGCATCACTTCTAACATACATGCACACAACTTATATGTATATGCATATTACACAATTATGCACATGCATTCATGCATACATACATCATACATAAACTCATGCATATATGCATACTTATACATATACTTATGTATACTTTACATGTATACATTCACTTCACATGCATACATGCACTTCGCATGCATACATGCACTTCGTATGCATACATGCACTTCACATGCATACATGCATCACACTTCACATGCATACACATGCATACATGCATCATACATATAATACCTACACATGCAAAAATGCATCACACTTCACATGCATACACATGCATACATGCATCACACGTCACATGCATACACATGCATACATGCATCATACATATAATACCTACACATGCATAAATCCATCACACTTCACATGCATACACATGCATAATAAACATGCATACATGCATCACACTTCACATGCGTACACATGCATACATGCATCATACATATAATACCTACACATGCATAAATGCATCAGACTTCACATGCATACACATGCATACATGCATCAAACTTCACATGCATACACATGCATACACACATCATACATATAATACCTACACATGCATAAATGAATCACGCTTCACATGCATACACATGCATACATGCATCACACTTCACATGCATACACATGCATACATGCATCACACTTCACATGCATACACATGCATCATACATATAATACCTACACATGCATAAATGCATCACACTTCACATGCATACACATGCATAATACACATGAATGCATCATACTTCACATGCATAATACACATGCATACATGCATCATACATATAATATCTACACATGCATAAATGCATCACAATTCACATGCATACACATGCATACATGCATCGTACTTCACATGCATACACATGCATACATACACTCATGCATTCATACACTTATGCATGCATCCTCTCTCTCTCTCTCTCTCTCTCTCTCTCTCTCTTTGTTCGCACGCCGTCATGGAT
Source organism: Ceratopteris richardii (assembly GCA_020310875.1). Taxonomy (NCBI): domain Eukaryota; kingdom Viridiplantae; phylum Streptophyta; class Polypodiopsida; order Polypodiales; family Pteridaceae; genus Ceratopteris; species Ceratopteris richardii. Next base: position 100,057,710 of record CM035432.1, read on the forward strand.
GGAGGAGGGGAAGATGCAACCTCTCTCTCTCTCTCTCTCTCTCTCTCTCGCTTCTGTTTGCCACAGCTGGCGATGGAGGAGGGGGGGAGGTGCAGAAGGTGCTAACTCTCTCTCTCTCTTCCTGTCTGCCGTAGCTGGTGATGGAGGAGGGGGGAGGTGTAGAGGGTACTAACTCTCTCTCTCTCTCTCTCTCTCTCTCTCTCTCTCTTTCTCTCTCCCTCTCTCTTGTCTGCCAGAGCTAGGGATGGAGGAGGGGGGGAGGTGCAAAGGGTACTAGCTCTCTCTCTCTCTCTCTCTCTCTCTCTCTCTCCCTCTTTCTCTCCCCCTCTCTCTCTCTCTCTTTGTCTGCCGCAACTGGTGATGGAGGAGGGGGGAAGTGCAGAGGGTACTAACTCTCTCTCTCTCCGCATTTTGATTGTATAAGCAAGCACTTAGAGTGAAACATAATCTTCTGTGATACGAATATACCTTCTTTTGTTTGCCAAACTTGCATACCTAAGAAGTAGTGTAGTAATCCAAGATCTGTCATAGAGTACTCAAGATGAAGCTGTGTGATGATAAATTGGATGCGTTCTTCATCTGATCCTATCAAGATCAACTCATCTACATAGAGAATGATGATGGCTGTTAAAGACTCCTTTTGATAGATGTAGAGATTAGCATCAACATTGCTTCGGTGAAATCCCTTGTCTTCAAAGAACTTGTGAATCTTTTCTTACCAGGCCTTGGGAGCTTGCTTGAGTCCATAAAGTGCTTTGTGAAGCTTGTAGAATTGATCTTCTTTGCCTTGGATCTTGAATCCTTCAGGTTGTTCAACATATACCTCTTCTTGAAGATCTCCATTGAGGAATGCACTTTTGACGTCCAGCTGGTAAATGGGCCACTTAAAGTGAGCACTTAGTGCTAAGATGATTCTTATGGTTGTGAATCTTGCAGTAGGAGCAAAGGTTTCTTCATAGTCAATGCCATGTTGTTGCTTGTATCCCTTAGCTACTAATCTTGCCTTATATTTATTGAGAGTGCCATCAGACTTGTATTTAACTTTGTAAATCCACTTAAATCCTATGACTTGATGGTTGGTAGGTTTGGGAACTAATGTCAAAGTCTTGTTCTTTGCTATTGCATACGGTTGTACTTGCATAGCTTCTTCCCACTCTGGTTGGCCTTGAGCTTCTTTGTAGTTGGATGGCTCTGGGATTTGCTGAATTTGGTGCATTAGAGCATAATTAACATAATGACTTTGTTCACATTGTTTCTTATCAAGAAGCCTTTGAGAATGGCGTGGTTGTTGTGAAGTACTTGCTTCTGAGTTGGAGTTTGGAAATACTGAGTCCCTCTCTGAAGTGTAGATAGGTGGACTAAGATTTGTACTTGAATCTTTTCTTGAGTATGAGGAAGCTTCATTAAAAATCACATCTTTCGAAATGGTGATGGAGTGGTTTTCATATCATATAGACGGTATGCCTTTGATTGGTCACTATAGCCTATGAATATATGTTTCTTGGACTTTGATTGTAACTTGTTTCTATCTTCTTTTGGTACATGGACAAAAGCTTCACTACCAAAGACTCGAAAGTAGTTCACATTTGGTTTTCTTTCATAGTATGCTTCGAAGGGTGTTTTGTTGTGTAATGCACTTGTAAATCCTCGATTAAGAATGTGAACGACAGTATGCACAGCTTCTGCCCAGAACTTGTAGGGTAGATCCTTGTGATGAAGCATTGTTCATGCCATTTCCATCACACTGCGTATTTTCTTTTCAGCTACTCCATTCTGGGATGGAGTATGAGGCTGAGTGACTTTTCTTTTGATTCCTTTATGGGTGAGAAAGTTATCAAAGTCATGATTGATAAACTCACCACCTCCATCAGATCTGATGGTTTTAACTTTAGTTGAAGCTTCATTCTCAACTTCCTTGATCCAAGCTTGAAACTTAGAGAATGTGTCTGCCTTTGACTTCAAAAAGTACACCCAAATAAAGCGAGAGTGGTCATCTACTAGAAGATAAAAGTAGAGGGATCCACTCAAGGATTGGGTGTTCATAGGTCCACATAAGTCCATGTGGATGAGGGCTAGTGGGTTCCTCGCTCGTGTTGAAGCTTCCTTGGGAACTGGGGCCCTCTGTAGCTTGCCTTGGATGCAAGCTTGGCAGACATCAGTAAGTTGCCTGATCTTTGGCAATCCCTTCACAAGTTGGGATGAAGAGATTTTTGATAAGTAAGAAGTGTGGCCAAATCTCTGGTGCCACAAACTTGAGTTGGACCCTTTGGATACAAAGCACGATAGCTTGTAGAGGCCCTTTTCTTCTATACCTTGAGCACTGACATCCTTTGTATGGGGATCAACTACCTTAACTGAGGTGTTATCAAACCATACTTGTTTGTGCTGATCTGTAATGGCCTTGATGGAAAGTAGATTCATACATAAATTTGGAACAAAAAGAATATTTGATAAAGTCTTACATTCGCCCTGATTGTTGGTAATTTGAACTTTCCCTTTTCCTTCGATGGGTAAGATTTTTTTGTTGCCAAGATAGACTTCTCCCGTGTGCTCTTCGAGTTCCTGAAAAGAGTCCTTGTCTTTGCACATATGGGAGGTAGCTCTGCTATCAAAGATCCACTCATGTGAGGAGCTTGAAGTCACTAGTGCATTGGCTTCTGTGGAGATGAAAAGTTCCTCACTTGAGCAGTGGGATCTATGTTGGGAGCCTTTGGATGCTTGCCTAGATGTAGAAGCCTTCGATGATTGTTTCTTTTTACAGCAAAACTTTTCTAAGTGGCCTAATTTTCCACAGAAATTACAGGTGAACTTCTTCGATGAATTATGGGATCCTTGCTTAGATCCATTGCTAGCCTAATGACTTGTGGTTTTGTCCTTATTGAAGGGGCCTTTGGCCTTCATGGCTGACTCTTGTGAGGAAGTCGATTTTGCTCACGAGTCATGAAGGAGCAATAGGTGACGTACCTCTTCCCAAGATAAGACTTGGCCGCAGAGATCTGCCTACCACGTAGTGCTAATTTACGCTGGTAATCCTCAAATTGGGCTATGACCTTGGTAATTGTGTCGTGTGGCCTAATGGTCAAATTATGAAACTTGGCCTCTAATGCATATATCTTAGAAGGGGTCTTGTCTTCATACAAAGCGGCTAACGTATCCCAAGCATCTTTGGACGTCTTGTAGGCAGTGATATGTCCTTTCATCAGTTCGTTGCAGGCAAGTAAGAGCTGACTTAAAGCTCTTTTGTCCTTGACATTCCACACATGCCAATTGTCTAAGTTGATATCCCTATTAGGTTCAGGGTCTGACCCGTCTACTACCTCATGAAAGAGATTCATATAGAGATAGGCGTTCATGACATCTTTCCATAGATTATAATTTTGTCCATTGAGGCGTTCATCTTTAGGCATAAGAATAGGGGTGAAAGAGGGTAAGAAGTTAGCCATAGATGATGAGCTACCTTCACTTTTGGTCAATACAAAGCTTCAAAGATAAAGTGTTTAAAAACAGTATCAAAATCTTCGCCAACCGCACAAGCTTGGAAGATAGAGTGTTTAGAAACACTACCAAAATCTTCGCCAAATGCATAAGCTTTGAAGATAGAGTGTTTAGAAACACTTACCAAAATCTTCTTGCTAAAAATGGTGCTTCAAAATGATTGCAAAGCTTGAAATGAACAACTGGACACTAGATTGAAAAACTCCTTGAGGAGGTGGAGGGGGGGCTTAGAGTAGCCCTTCACTTGCACCAAGAATTAGAAGAGACACTTCGGGGAGGGGGGGAGGCTGGGAATAGCCCTTCACTTTTGCACAAAGAGACACCATGGAGTGGGGAGAGTCGTTGCTCAAAGAGAACTTGTGGGTGGGCTTAGACTAGCCTCCAATCCCACAATCATACACACACAATACTTTTTCTTTTTATATTTTGAGGTACAAGAGTGGGCACTTAGTGCCAAATGGGGTTGTAAGTACAAAGCATCTTTTGCTGAACCACAGAGCCAAGCGAGGGTTGAACCCATTGCAATTATAATGAGAGGTGCCAACTTGAGGGCAAAATTAATGTTAGGTACCCTTAAAGATACAAGGTTTCCTCTTATGAGTAGGTTTTCTCCGATAAGATGAGGTGTGAAGTTCTTGGAGTTACCAAATGAAACTTAATATTGGGTCCACATGAGGAGGGTGTGGCCAACATAAGGATAGATCCAATATATTATGATTATTGCATGTAGGTCTCTAAAAACCAATGTATGAGAAGGTCACACGATGAAGATTTAAAATAAACAGAGTTTCGTATGTATTGTAGTGCCTCGAATTCTGAAGGGAAAAGCCAAATAAAATTAAGTGCTCACTCTTCCATAAGTCATGCGATGCATAAGTCATCCACTTGACTTCTTCATTGAAAGGAAAACAAAAAAATGCACGTCAGCTTAGTACATGCAATGCATCATAGCTAGATTACTAGTTAAAATGCAACGATAGGAGGCTAAATATAATATGATAATGAGACTAAAACGTAAGTGATGGATGGAAGCATAATCATTAGAGTTTTTACATTATTTTTAAACATTGTCTATAATTATGTAGAAAATTATGAAGATCAGATTTATAATTTACACTCTCTTAATGGTCAAATACGAGCAATTCATTGTAAATTTTCTACTAAGCAATGTGAAGTGAACATAGTTCATGTGCCCATAATTTTGATCATCGGAAGTGAGATGACCATCCTACATGTGCTCATAATTTCGATGACCGGGTCACCCAAAAAGTATAATCCAGTCATCCAAGAAAATATGCATTTGCATGCATTTGCCCTCCCTATCTGATGTGTTGAGCAAATTCCCAATTCCATAAATAAACCTGTGATTAATCAAATCAACCAAGAAGATATTTTTTCATCCTTACGTGATGATGATGAAGCAAATATATATATATATATATATATATATATATATATATATATATATATATATATATATATATATCACTTAAACAATTTTAATGAATGCCATTTAATGCATATACTACTCTCTCTCTATCTATCTCTCTCTGTCTCTCTCTATCTATCTATCTCTCTCTCAGAGACTATGCTATCTCTTCATCGGAAAAGGTAAGAATGGCATCTTAAGGATGAGAAACGCAACCAAGAATTCAATTACACCCACTGATGGACTTGAACTGTTCATATGAGAGTCCTCTTTTTTTGACATAAAGTGAAAGATCTTCTGCTCAAGATTTCCATCGGCATCAACATCTTTTGAATGTTAAGAGACAAAAGGAAGCATCATTAGCATTGTGGAAAAGGGAAAGAAAGCCCCATTTCGAGTGTTCGGGTATGAAAATGCATTCCTAATTTCCATCCATTAGCTCGAGTAACTTGAGAGCTCATGTCTACATTGTGGAAGAGAAGTGACATATATATTTGGTCGGATTATCTCAAGTTTGGTGAGTAACTTCATTCCTCATATTCACACGCACACAAGATAAAATTAACCATGTCGTGTATTCACACTCACAAGATAAAATTAACCATGTCATTGGATTCATCCAGAAAACCTCAACATCCCTCGATTATCTCTCTTATATACTAAAAGTCTTTTTTCCTTTTTTTATAAAGGAGGTTCGATCATTCAAATCCCCTTTTCTGAATCAGCTTGAATAAACTGAAAGTACAATGGGCATAACATGCATGAGACTCCTTAAATCTCACAAAGCGAAGGTTAGACACCTAGCAACTACTTGGATACAGAGCCCAATAGTCCGGTTATGTAGACACTAGGAGAGGACAACCCTAGGGCCATACAATATGACTGATTTCAACTCGATAGTCCGAAAACCAAATGGTCCCTTGAAGAGGCCGTTTTGAGCAACTGACCACCCAAGTAATGATGGGTATCCGGCTGTAGCCTAGAAGCTTTCACCCCCACTCCCTGGCCTTGAGAAGCCAAGGGGCCAACCAACTGAGGTAATGTGCTTAGATTGGAGTAAGGATTTTGGTTTGAACATCCACCACTCTTGTGAAGCGAGCCCGCATAGCCTAATGCCTGTTGCCTTGAAGCTGTGGGAGGAAGTCCTAGTGCCTGTTGCTTTAAAGCTGTGGGAGGAAGTCCTGAGTTCAATTCTTGGCTGGACATGTCCATGAGTCTCTCATGATGAGTGCCTCTACCTTACGAGGTTGAGTGTGTGAGTGTCGATTTCCAATTCCTTGTACTGTCAAACGAAAAGAACCAAAGACAAGAGTCTTGCCATCATACATAGTCAGTTTGAATCCACCCTAATACCTCACAGCTCCGCTAGTCAATGGAGTTGACCTAAGGACGGACCTCGGACCCTTGTCACTTAAACAGTACAATAATAGTGCAGCTGCACTTGAAATTCCAGCAAGCATGATTAATGGCTTTTGCCCTTCCACAGTGATGACCCCTTATTCAACTCTCCTGTGGAAAAAAGAGGAGTGGGCACTCGGGAGTCGGGAGGCCTTTCAAACACGTAACTTGGAGACGAAGAAGCATCAGTGGAGCATAGCACTAATGGGGAATTTGGGAAAGTTCGTGCGCTGATTCTCAGAACTTCATCTTGGTCCTGACATAATACGCGTCTCTCGATTATTCGTTTAGGGCTTCATTTCGGCATTGCAGGCGCACTCCCCAACTCAGGTGGTCATTACAGGCTTCATGATCAATGGAACCTCAATGACCGTTCTCCGTTCGCAGTCAAGCTCTCTTTTCCTGCTTCCGCGTCAAGTGAAAGTGAAGCACAGTTCTCCATTTCTCTTTCGAGCAACTGTTATTAGCGGGAAAATATATATGCCTAAGCCATCCCTGATTCTTGTCTCCCTCCCTCTCTTTCCCTTTCGCTTACGAAAACGGGATCCAAGTCTGGCAATTTCTGCAGGAAGCCATAGCTAGTTCTGCCCAGCAGCGAGATATGATTTCAGTTCCATTACTTGTAATCTGCTGGGCTTTACAAGCGTTGTTGATTTCACTCTGCATTCTGGCACAGGTGAATACAACGGGAATGGCGCCATCGCCTGGAGGTACAGATCATCCCTGTTTATACACCGAGCGGGAAGCTCTGCTGCAATTTAAGAACGAAGTTACGTATCATCACCAATCGTGGAGTTGGGACGCAAACGCAACGTGCTGTAAGTGGCAAGGTGTGGGATGCAGCTCCTCTGGTTCTTCTTACTCGAAAGTGGTCAGCCTCTCTCTCCATAACTTGAATATAACGGGTAGTATATCGACGGCTTTGGGCAATCTCAGATTCCTCACCATCCTCAACCTCTCTTCAAATAACCTCTCAGGCACCATTCCTGAGGATTTTAGCCTTCTCTCCCGCCTACGCACACTGGATCTCAGTTTCAATCAATTGTCGGGCTCCCTCTCTGTACTCTCAAAAATCACTTCCTTACAGTCTATTAACATTTCCAACAATGCCTTCGAAACACAGCTACCTACTTTCAACAAGAGTACACAGCTTCGGGAGCTGAATGCTAGTTACAACCGTATCAAAGGAGCCATATACACAGATATCTGTAACTATGCACCCACACTTAGCGTTCTTGACCTCTCTTCCAACCTGTTCAGTGGTTCTCTCACCAATGGATTAGGGAGATGCGCCTTAAGAGAACTTCGCCTGCAAAAGAATTCCTTAACAGGACCCATCCCACATGACATTTTTAGCATTAAGACACTGTCTACTCTCGACCTGCATGCTAACAGATTCAATGGAGCCCTAGATTCAGCCGTAGGCAGTCTCGTAAACCTGGAGCAATTGTATCTTGCTTCAAACAACTTCTCGGGCAACCTGCCAGCAACCCTATCTCAGAATTCCAAGCTGACGCTTCTCTCCCTTTCTAACAACGCTTTCGGTGGACCAGTGGATGTAATTGACTTTCATAACCTCACAGAACTACGAGAGCTCTATCTTGATGCAAACTTCTTCAATGGAAGCATCCCGGAGACGCTTGGTTTCTGTAAATCATTACGAGTCCTCAACCTCGCACTGAATAACTTTGTAGGGATTATTCCTTCGCAGTTCAACCAATTGACAAACCTGACCTTTGTTTCACTATCATCAAATCGTTTGAACGGCAGCCTTATGGCCTTCGAGAACTGCAGCAATTTGGGCAGTCTGATATTGACAAAAAATAGCTTCTCAGGGCCTCTGCCCAGTAGATTCAATGGCTTTAGAAGTCTGCAGATATTGGCTTTAGGCGTCTTGGGGCTGAAGGGCTCTATTCCGGCATGGATTCAGAACTGTACAAAGCTACAAATTTTGGATTTGTCTTGGAATCAACTGGAAGGAGAAGTGCCTGCATGGTTTGGAAACTTTTCACACATGTTTTACTTAGATTTGTCCAATAACACATTCAGTGGACGAATACCTCCAGAGCTCTTTAACCTAAAAGCTCTGACCGAAAAAGATAATAACACAGAAGGTATGCAAAACTTTTTTGGTCTCTTTGATGTCCAAGGTCAGGACAATTCACCTTCTTTAACATATAACCGACCCATTGCCTTTCCACCATCAATTATACTATCCCATAATCACCTAACTGGTTCAATACCCTCCAAGATTCATCATCTCCAGATGCTCATGGCTCTGGAGTTAAGCCATAACCTTCTCACAGGAAGTATTCCACCATCCCTTGCAAATGTCACGTACTTAGAGACACTTGATCTATCATACAACCAACTGACTGGAGTCATTCCATCAATCCTCGCAAACCTGACATTTTTGTCAAAATTCAATGTGACGCACAACAATTTGTCAGGTGTGATACCAAATGGAACTCAGTTTGATACATTCCCTGCTTCCAGTTTTGAGGAGAATCCGGGACTTTGTGGGGCACAAGTTTCTAACATTTGTGTCTCCGAGAAGCATCACACTTATCCACCTGCAACTTATCCAGTGAATGCAAGAAGCATGAAAGATATTTCCATCGTAATACCTGTGTGCATTGTTATTGGAATAATTCTTCTAGCATTGTCTGCATCCTTATGGGCATTCTCCAGAAGAAATGCTGTTCATCACGGATTCGGTAGTTCCAGAGAAATGGATGATCAAAGCTTCCACGACTCAGAAAACTCCACAGTGCATTTTATCTACAATCATCAGAAACTGACAATTGCAGATATTGTTAAGGCAACAAACAACTTTGATAAAAATCATATAGTTGGATGTGGTGGTTTCGGGCTTGTGTACAGAGCAGACTTAGAAGATGGCACAAAGCTTGCAATCAAAAAACTCACAGGAGAGTGTGGGCAAATGGAGAGAGAGTTTAAGGCCGAGGTTGAAGCTCTGTCAAAAGCACAGCATAAGAATTTGGTCCCCTTGCAAGGATTTTTTCAGATCGGACAAGACAAGCTTCTCATCTACACATTCATGGAAAATGGGAGCTTGGATTACTGGCTGCATGAAAGAAGCGATGGGGGAGCACTCTTAGTTTGGCCCATGAGGCTTCAAATAGCCAGAGCAGCAGCAGCTGGTTTAGCTTATCTGCATCAAATATGCAACCCACATATTGTACATAGAGACATAAAATCGAGCAATATCTTGCTTGATGAAAATTTTGAGGCACATCTTGCAGACTTCGGCTTGGCGAGGTTAATGATGTCAACTCAAACGCATGTTACCACAGAGCTTGTTGGAACTCTGGGATATATCCCACCTGAGTATGGTGAAAAATCAAATGCTACTCCGAAAGGAGATGTTTACAGTTTTGGTGTAGTTCTGCTAGAATTATTAACGGGAAAGAGGCCCGTGGATGTTTCTCAAACAAAGGAGTCATCGAATCTAGTAGCATGGATACAGAAATCAAAGAACAAGACAGACTTATGTGAGATCTTTGATGCTGTCCTGCGAAACAAAGGCGATGAACAGCAAATGCAGCAAGTCTTAAACGTGGCATGCTTGTGTATCAACCATGATCCATCCAAGAGGCCCTCAATCAAAGATGTGGTTTCCTTACTGGATCAGGTTTGATAGGTAAGCGTAGAACATGAATGATGTTTGTAAATTACTGCGTAATGTTTAATTCAGTGGCCCACCCCAAGGAATGATAAAATGCAGGTGGCCAAGGAAATATCCAAAGCGAAGCGAAATTATCAAGCTTCCATGAAACAACATTGTACTTACATTTAGCAGACTGTCTAAATTGTTGCTATTCAACACATACCTAATTCGACTAGCAGCTGATAGTCATTCTGAATTATATATCTCAAAATCTTTGTTTCCATTGAGCGTGATTCAATTGTTGAGAATTCACGGGGTTCCTTCTTCTCATATGAGATTTGGAAATGGTAAATCCCTTCTCAGACCATCCTTGAAAGACAGTTAGATCGACAATGGACGACCGTTTTAACTCAAATCGCAGAGTACACTCACAAAACAGGCTATTGAGAGGGTAGCAGAAGCTAGGAATTTCATGAGTATGAAGAGAAAATCAATAGTAGGAACGCAGCTGCCGGAAGTAGTTGTGAAAAGATGTAATGAAAGCGATATAAAGAAGCACCAGAAAATCTCTGAATAGAATTCAGCGGTATACACGAATGGAGAAAGCGCACATACATGCGCGCACACACCGATGCTCAAAAACTAGGGCAGCAGGATGGAGTTACCGTGAGGTGAGGAAAGGGTTAAAAAGATTGGAGCAGCTGTAATGTTGTAATTTTGTTTAACCTTTGCTTTGTGAGATACGAGGGTCTCGCGGGTACTATGTCCATTCACTTGTACAGTTACACTTTCAAAGTTAAAGCTCAGGGGAGTAAACTTCGGTAGACCTTCCATTTAAAAACAAAGATTGGAGTAGAAAACAATGTGCATAACAAGGTGGAACAGCCGATAGTATACATCATGCATAAGGGACACTACAATGTGGACATTCGATAGTATACATCATGCATAAGGGACACTACAATGTGGACATTGGTACTATTGTCAGGTTCACAGAGATGTGGTGGAACGAACATTTGAACACTGATAGTTCCTAGTGGAATAGTGTTTTATTCATAGCTCCACCGCCCTTTTGTTCACACAAGAGGGTGGAAGACTATACAAATAATTTGTATGCCATTGTCTTATGCGAACTTAGAAGATGGTTCGTATTTATTTCATTTGTTCATACATATGAATTTACTTTACAAGAACAAAAAGAAGAATTTGAAAATAATTTTAAAATAATTCTATTTGAGCTCAGGTGCACAAGTGAACGGGCATAGCACACATGGGACTCCTTGTATCCTACAAAGCAGAGGTTAGACTGCTTGAAGGCAACACTAGAGAGGATTATCCAAAGGCAATTGGTTTCAACTGGATACAACGTGATTACACTGGCCTTATGCCTACAAGGTGTCTTGCCATAGATGGGGATAGAACCTTTGCCCCTGCTTCAAGAGGCAGAAGGCCCTTGGGAGGTAGTCCATGATTAATTAATGCCTTTGGGCTCAACATATTCATAAGGAATCCATAAGTAGAGGGCCTTTAATTAGCCTTTGGTGAACGTAATTAAAGTGTAACATTGACAAAACATTGTATGTATATACATGTATGTACATAATATATACTTTGAATCAAGATGAAAATGCATTTCTCTCACGATTATTGTTTATAGCAAGGCATGGTCCTAGTGGAATGACATATAATTGTTATTGTTTACAACATGGCATAGTTCTATTGGACTGACATATAGGAGGCTTAGCCATAGCCTACAAAATCGTCTCAAAAGATGAAGGACTTCATATTTAAGCTAGTACCTATGTGTCTTTTGTGCCTTCAAAGATGTCTTTGTGGAATTACCTTATGAGGATTTAGAAGGAAATCTTGAGATTTGTTGCACTCGAACAATGTCCAAGTGTTGTGGTTATTGAGTTAGTTCACACACAAGATAGCAAGAACATGATTGAGGACTAGAGATTGATCACAATGCTTCAAAGAAGTTACAAGATAGTCATTAAAGCCTTGCCCAATAGAATCATGAACTTTGTGAAGGAATGCATTCATAAGGATCAAATGGCTTCATGAAAGGTAGATCTAGAACTTTGGCGAAGTCCATGCCTTCTCATAGATGAAAAATAGATTTATCAAACGTAAATCTACCTTGAAAGCCATTTTTGATGTATGCAAAGGCACGGAGTTTGCCAAACTTTTGGTCCAATGTTTCATCTTTTTGAAACTTGACCTAGATAATGACTATGATAGGTTAGAATGGGATTGCATATTGGAATCATTAAAGGACCTAGGTTTTGGAGTAAGATTCACAATGATGCTTACCACTCTCCAAGGAATCACCACCTTGTTGGAGTTCGAGGTCTATGGAAGCACACAAACAACACAAGAAAGAAGAAGAAATTTGGACCCATTAGGGTTATAGGCATGCAGAAGCTAGGGAACAAGCTTCCTAAAGAGGGAAAAGAGTGCCTCAATGGTCCTAATTATATTCACACACATCATTAACAAAATATATCAACAAATCCCCCCTGGGAGTGATGCAGTGAAGAAGGTGCTAGCACTCGTGTATAAGGAAGTGACAAGCTATGTGGAAATAACTCAATCCACAAATGGAAATAAGCCCAAAGCTTTGTGAATGGCTTCAAACTTATCCCTAGGTAGAGCCATTGTGAAATGGTTTGCAACATTATCCTATGTAGGCACATAAGACAAACAAATCTCTCTAGTAGAAAATATCTCCTTGACATGATGACAGTGCACCTCAATGTGCTCTATGTGATCATCAAACACATGGTTTCTTGCAACTACCAATGCCCTCTGATTTTCATTAGATATGGTGGTGGAACATTAGGGCGAAAAATGGCCGAAAAGGGGTTGTTTGCTAATGAGAGATTAAGGAAATTGACAAATAGAGTCTTTCCACGTGTACAAGAATATAACATTGATGTCTCTTTTAACTGTATGAAGAATTTCTTTTTTTAATACAATTTTCTCTAAAAGCGCCGCTAAAGTGATGAAGAGTCTCGTATTCAGTGTACAATTTTTCGATTTGATGCAAAAAAAGATACTTGGCACACTACACAATGCATATTCTCGAATTTCCAAGAAGGAATTGATTTTTGAAGATACGAAATATTTTTGGGTTCACAAAATTTCATGATCATTCAGCGACAGGGTTTACATCAAATCAAAAGTTTCCACATGTACAAAGCCTTTTTCTCTATAAATACTGCCAAAATTTGTGAACGTCGGTTTCTCGCTTTGAACATTCTTCTTCTTCTAAGTTCAAATGGCTTCTTCTTCTCGTCGTCCTTCCAATCGTGTAACCTCATGTGACCTTTACAACAGAAGAGAGGATTCTTTGTGGAAACCTCTTTCTGTGAAAGTAAATGAATGGATAACTATGCTTCCTAGCTGCAGAGGTGCCCATAAAGTCAAGTGTGCCAAAAGAGACAACACAAGAAACCACTCGAAGGGACGTATTCTCAGTTTCAAATTGAAGAGATGCGGTTGGTTTGCACGAGTACAACATGTGTACACCGCTAAGGATCTTGTTCTAGAACATCATCTGCAATTCCCTTCGTACTGTAAGTGAAGTTTGACAATGCTCTTCTATCATTCCAGTTGTTTTTGTATAATAAAACATATGTTTTTGTACTGCAGATATCTTTCCTTCCAATATTGTGGAATGGCAACCTGTTGAATGTTTAACAGGAACATTCAGAGTTCTTCATAAGGAATATGCAGAACTCATGTGTGCAGACAAAACTGTTCAATTTTTCAATAGCATAGAGTTATTTGTCCATTATGCAGAATATCAAGTGCCATCAGGGAGGAGTTCTTATGGAAATCTTGTACATGTACCTGGTCCTTGCATCTCTTCATTAGATTGGGGATGCTCCTGATCATTCAAGAGTTTCAAGTTTTCTATGCAAAATTAAATTTGACATCCAAAAGGCAATGTCAGCAGGCCGAATTTCGAGAAGGATAAAGATTCAATGGTTTTTGCCTATTCATGTCTTTGTAGCATGCTTTAAAAACATGTTATTACAGAAAACAAAAACAATGTGGTTGAATAGGAGAGTCTCTATTTCAGAGATTCATGATGTTTTAAGTAGGGAATGGGATAACAAAGAACTTCAAAAGATAGGTGACATTATTTTATGTAAAGTTAGTCCCAATTCTCTTTCAATATCATATCAAATATGTCGACAATCTCTGGTTCTAGGATATGACTATAGAAGGTGGAAAAAAAAGCTTGGACTTTGGATAGCCTTGGACTCAGAGGAGAGCTGTCCAGAATTTGAGTTAGAAGTATTGATTCATCTAGATTTTCAATCAAGGAAAATAATTGTCACTGCAAATTGGAATCTCAGAAATGTAAGGGAGCTCCTAGAATACCTTGATGAGGTATCATCTCAGTGTAGATTCTCAATTGATGATGCAATAGTTAACATTCGATCAGAGAAATCATTACCTTGCATAAGTTGCCTGCCACCAAGGGTGATTAACATTAGGGCGAAAAACGGCCCAAAAAGGGCCGTGTAAGGATTTCAATTAGTTGTGCTTAATCGGGATTAAAGTTGTCAAATCCTTTAAGAAATTCCGTGTAAGTTCATTTAAAACGTATCTTATGCAAATTTTGAAGAGAGAGAAACTCGTATCATATAATCATGAAAAGTTTGTGTGATATCTTACGCCTCGAAGTTTGTGTGATATCTTACGCCTCAAAAGTTGAATTTTCCTCTTGTTCACGGACCTATATAATGTGTGCTGATGACGTTTTGCGCTTTTTTTCTCTACTTTTCATAGCAAGCCTGTTTCTCCCTTTCACGTCATTTTAGACACTTGCTGGTCATTTTTCATAGCAGACCATGGAGAACGTTAACCCAAATACTCTCCCTGAGCTTTCAAACAATTGAAATCATTGTAAAAAGTTCCATATCAACATTGCAGTTAGTCAGGAGTATGCGACGACAAGAAACGTATTTCGAAGGGCTCTTCATCCTCTTGAAGTGGATGGATTGCGAAAGGAAGGCAAGAAACATATCGACATATGGACAGATGGATCTGTTTATCCAATTGATCCACAAACTGGAAGGTACCCCCCTTTTCATAATCTTCATGATCTGATTAGATTTGTGGGAGATGGTGAGGATGGTTTACGAGGCTATTGTTCAAGGCTCTGGGATATTTCAAGGAATTATGTACAATACATAAACTATCTACAAAACACACTACACCAGAAGAATTTACATATGAGAGAGCTAGAAAACAAATTATCCACTTTATCTTCTCAGTTAGAGTCTTTTAAAAAAATGAAAGAAACTCCTATAGGTTTGAGAATGCGGTCAAAACGAGTAAAACCTTTTTTAGATTTGACTGAAAAATCTGGCCAGAAAAAGAAAAGAATGAAAATTGTTAGAGATCATGTGACAAATGTGCTAGGTTTCAATATGTCGAGCAGTTTTGAGCGCATACATTTCTGTAATGAAATTTTGAGTCAAAATGATGTTTTAAGACTATTGAAACTAAATGAAAATACATGCTTGAAACGCTTTGTTTTTCAAAAACTCATGACAGAAATGAATCTTTTACTAGAACCATCTCAAATTCAAAATATTTGTGATAGTGTCGGAGTGAGTAGGAAAGGTTATAGAGCAATTTCAAAAGTTTGGTATGAATTTTTAAAATTTAACAAAGTTAGAAGTTTTGGATTGCCTAGACCCCATCATGTAGGAAAGTTTCGGCTCTGCTTGAATAAGAAGATCACATCAGTATTTGGTGAATATAAACATATTCACGGTAACATGCCTTACGAAGTAGGAAAACAAAAGTTACATTTCACTTACAATGCATTTAACAACATATGGATAGATGTTATAAAACTTCAAACATACATGGTTCAGTTCTATAATATAAAAGAGCATGAATGTTCTGGTCTATTGAAATTTGTAATCAAACTTGATGAAGCTGAGCTTAAAAAACATCAAAAGATGGAGAGAATAAGCATTGCACTGATGAACAAAGCTTTGGACTATAGCCTTGGGAAATTGGATACTCCATCTCTCAAAGTACAATCAGAAATGGAGTTATGGTGGGTTGGCTGTGCTCAAGTTCCATCTGAGAGCCATAAAACACTTAAATGGTTATTCTCACAGACAAACATTCCAAATGTTATCCAAGGGCATCATGCAGGAGAATTGTTGAATGTCAAAGACTACGGAAACTTTCAAGTTGAGTGGCATTTGAGTGGAGACCTAAAGACACTCAAATGCATGTTTGGTATAAGTGGGGGAGCAAATTCTAATTACCCTTGCTTGTACTGCATGCAAAGCCCAGGCACAAATGGATGGATTACTAGAGCTGAGGGTGAAGAGGCTCCTTCTAGACAAAATGTTATTCTTCGTAACTACTCATCTTCTTCAATGATTTGGGATCCCATACTTCCAATAGCATTGACAAATGGAACATATGTACACTACATGCAGAGTTAAGAATCATTGACAAGTTGGTCCGTCTTCACTTGGATTATGCATATTCTATCAAGCCTACAACTCTTGCAGATGAATGCATAAAAAAATGTGAATGTCTTCTTTCAGAAATGGGGTTTCATGGTGGTGATGTTCATCTAAGAAAAGATCCAAAGCTTTCACAAAATACAGGTGATGTTTTACAGGATGTCTCAATGGGAGATGCAAAAGCAAGGAGATTCTTCAGCAACCATGATGGCAAACAACTTAATGCCATGTGGAATTCATGGAAAACATTTTGTGAGGTCACGACTAATGTAAAAAGCAAACCAGAAATAGCAAAAAAGAGAATGGAGGTGTGGGTCAAACTAGATAATCTTTTAAAGATCATGAGGCAGCAGGTAACATCAAAAAGTTATGTGACAGATGTCAGAAAGGCGACCACAGAGCTTATAGAAACCATCATAGAGGCATGGGGTGCCAAAGACATAACATACTACTTGGTGAGCTCCAAAGATATTTTATTCAATTTATTTATTTGTAATTGAAATAAAGATCTAATGAATCTTCTGCTTTCCAGCATATTCTTCTTGTGCATGGTGCATTCTTTGCAGAAAAAGAACCACTTGCCATGTGGAACACCCAAGGCATGGAAAAATCTCATTATCAAGCAAGGACAAGCTTCTTTAGGTGTACAAGGAAAGGAGGAGGAGTAACAAAGAGCAATGCCTTCAGAGAGCTTTTTGATTGGTTCTTTAGAAGACAATTACAAAGGACCTCATGCCAAATATAATCAGAAGGATATGGCTATCTCCAGACAAATCATGTATCAATATCACAAACTGAAAAAGACCACATTTCAAACAGAGCTTTAATATTTGCAATGTCTTTTATTTCTTTGAGAAATAAAAGATGTCATGTATGTACATTTCATGATGTATTATGCTTTGAAAAGAAATATGTCTACTACCATCAGATGACTTTGACCAGAGAATCAATAACAATTACACCAAAAAAATTTGCAATGTCTTATATCACATTGGGCAATTTCTGTATATGTACATTTGTTGAGATATAGAATTTGAAAAAATCAAGTCATTCCTTGAGCCTTTTGAAAGAGCTTGGCTCTGGCAAATCACCTCTATATCTCAGGAACTCTTTTCTCCTGTATCCAGCAATGCTTTTTAAATCTGACACCCCTGCAGCCATTGCATAGCTTGAATAACAAAGAAAGTACCCTGCCCTTGAAGCATTGAGTCCAGGGGCATATCCAAAAATTCTGAATGCAGTTGCTCTTTCAAGCAGTAAAACTCTGAAAGCATTAAAGGGTATTGGAGTAAAACCCATGTATTTTGATAGAGTCCTCAAGCAGAACAATGCAAAGTCTGGCTCCTCACTATAGTGCTTGTGAATAACACAAAAAGTGTCTGGGTTCAACTTTGGAAGATAGTGGATAATAGAATGAATATCCACCTTTGCTTTTCCTTTCTCTTCTAAGGCTTTTCTTGTTCCCTTGCCCCTACCAAGGTAATTGTCTTCATCCAATAAAGTTAACTGTGATAAAAATGAAAAACATGGTTAGATGAAGTGCAAGCACACTTAAGGAAACATGTGAAGTAACTTGAAACTATTAGAAAGAAAAGCAAGAGACACGACTGATGCAAGTGATAAGGGTCTTCAGAGAAATTCAGATTGTCGTTATCGCTTGCATCGGTCGTCATCAATATCTATTTGCAAACTGCCTAGAAACATCTAATGTTTGATAAATGAGGGGAATTCCCACAAGCAAGACATGTATTATCATTGCTGCATGCAACTCCTAGACACGACCGATACAAGCGATAAGGCCCCGCGGAAAATATCCGATGGGCCTAATCGCTTGCATCGGTCGTGATCCATTTCTGACACTTCGAATGGAGAACTTGGACAAATCTGATACAAGAAAGAGATTTTGCATTGGTCCCATCTCATATCCTTAACCTAAAGATCTTGAGAACATAGTTAACTGTATACCTTGACGTCATCTTCCTAAAGTCCAAACACGACCGATGCAAGCGATGAGGCCCAATGGAAAATATCCGATGGGCCTAATCGCTTGCATCGGTCGTGATCCATTTCTGACACTTCGAATGGAGAACTTGGACAAATCTGATACAAGAAAGAGATTTTGCATTGGTCCCATCTCATATCCTTAACCTAAAGTTCTTGAGAACATAGTTAATTGTATACCTTGACGTCATCTTCCTCAAGTCCAAACACGACCGATGC
Source organism: Ceratopteris richardii (assembly GCA_020310875.1). Classification (NCBI taxonomy): domain Eukaryota; kingdom Viridiplantae; phylum Streptophyta; class Polypodiopsida; order Polypodiales; family Pteridaceae; genus Ceratopteris; species Ceratopteris richardii. The sequence goes on from CM035432.1 coordinate 100,076,398, forward strand.
AAGCGATGAGGCCCAGCGGAAAATATCCGATGGGCCTAATCGCTTGCATCGGTCGTGATCCATTTCTGACACTTCGAATGGAGAACTTGGACAAATCTGATACAAGAAAGAGATTTTGCATTGGTCCCATCTCATATCCTTAACCTAAAGTTCTTGAGAACATAGTTAACTGTATACCTTGACGTCATCTTCCTCAAGTCCAAACACGACCGATGCAAGCGATGAGGCCCAGCGGAAAATCTCCGATGGGCCTAATCGCTTGCATCGGTCGTGATCCATTTCTGACACTTCAAATGGAGAACTTGGACAAATCTGATACAAGAAAGAGATTTTGCATTGGTCCCATCTCATATCCTTAACCTAAAGTTCTTGAGAATATAGTTAACTGCATACCTTGACGTCATCTTCCTAAAGTCCAAACACGACCGATGCAAGCGATGAGGACCGACGGAAAATATCTGATGGGCCTTGTCGCTTGCATCGGTCGTGATCGACTTCTGACACTTCTAATGGAGAACTTGGACAAACTGACACAAGATAGAGATTTTGCATCAAGCCCATCTCATCTCCTTTGCCTTTAAATCATGAGAATATATTTTACTACATACTTGACCTCATCTTCCTCTTCAAGTCCGAACACAACCGATGCAAGCGATAAGGCCCAACAGAGATTATCCGTTAGGTTGTATCGCTTGCATCGGTCGTGGTCATTTTCTCACTTAAAAATAGAGATCTCGGACAAAAACTTTAATTGATAGAATATATCAAACAACATACCTTGACCTCATCTTCCTCCTCAATGAGCTCTTTTGAGTCAATACAAATTGTTCCTTTGTCCTCAACGACATCCAAGAATGAATAGCCACGTCCAAACGAGTATATTCCAAGTTGCTTCTGATGCTCATCAAACTCTTCATCAGCAAGTTTTGGCTTCTCTGAGATAGCTTTCTCAAAGCATTTTGAAAGAGCTTGTGATGAATCTTTGAATTCTTCATTAGACAAATCCAAATCAAGACGCAAAAATTCCTCTCTTCTTTCTCCTTTCTTATTGATGAATCTCCTTGCAACTTCTTCTGCCTCAGCTATAGCTGCAAGACAGTAGTCCTCCCTTAGATTGAAAAGTTCCTGAATGTAAAATAGAGGTATGAACTCTTTCCCAGAGATAAAGTAAAAAGGTAGATTTGGGAGAAGTAGGGACTTCTCAGACACTTGAACTTCTTCAGTTGGCTCCCTTATTGCAGTCTCTGCTTTAAAAGTGGCCACATCAAAATCTTTGACCTGCTCTTCTTCTGCTTGGAGATTGATCTCCTCAACAATCTCCATGACACCTTTCATAGTTTTTGAGCTAGCCTCAAGTGCCAGCTCTAAGCAAGGCTCATCTTCATCATGAACATTTTCCTCCCTTTCAACTAAGATATGATCAAGCCATATCAAGAAAGCAATGTTTAAAGGGAGCAAGCAGCAATCCTTTTCATGCTCTGGGCATAAATCAAGCTTCCCTGGCAAAGGGGATATCCTTCTGCATTTTCTTGTGATTTTAGCCCTATCTATTGGATCCTTCCCAAAGATGTGAGGATGGACATAGGTTTTCTGAGAAATAGAAAGGATCCTCCCATTGACCAACCCCAAGAAAATCTCCCACTCATCCTTAAGAAAACTTTTCGAGTTCTCTAAGAGTTTTTCAAAATCAATTTCGGGGTTGAATATGGTCATTGCATCAGGAAAATAATCTACACTTAAACCCTCTTGAACCATGAAATCAAGAAGTTTCTCTGATGGAGAGACACTAAGGATCTCATTCATTACCTCCATCTAAGCTGCAGCTTCTCTTGTATGTCTATTAGGAGAACACAACCGATGCAAGCGACTAGAGCGAGTCAACGTAGGTCAAACGGCGAAAATCGCTTGTATCGGTCGTGTCGGCGACGAAAGAAAAATACACATGTAGGTGAGAAATTCTCTGAAGGTTGAAAGTTTGAGTTTGTGAAGAAATAGGTATTTATAGGCGAGGAGGGAAGAAACGGTCGAATGAGGTGGACCAATCACAGAGTGCCACGTGGCAACGTGTACGTTGCCCGATGCAACAGATAGATGACGTGGATCAATCAAATCATGCCACGTGGCAAAATACGTTGGAATTTGCAACGGGTATCTGACGTGGACCAATCGGGGCATGCCACGTGGCACAACGATCAACTCAGTTTTGGGACCTATTTAAGCTTCCCTATTCATTTGCTTCTTTTTTTTTTGTCAACACTTGCCAAGCGTGGAGGTTCCATTGCCACCAAGTTTTTTGGCTACTTCACAATTTCTATAGAGAGCGGTCTCTCCGTAAGGTAATGTGGACACGACCAATTGAGTATTTTGAATTGTAAGATATATTTCAGTGATATTTGATGATAAATTTGAAGACGACCGATGCAAGCGATCAGGGACATCCGGGCATTTCCGGATGACTGCTATCGCTTGCATCGGTCGTGCCTTTGATAGTGGAAAGAGTCATTGATTATAGTTTTCCAATTATCTTTATCTTAGTGATAATTGAGTATTTTGCATTGTAAGATATTATTTATTGATATTTGATGATTAATTTAAAGACGACCGATGCAAGCGATCAGGGACATCCGGGCATTTTCGGATGACTGTTATCGCTTGCATCGGTCGTGCCTCTGATAGTGGAAAGAGTCATTGATCATAGCTTTTTGAGAGTAAGTTTTGAGAGTGGAATATTCCACTTTTCCTAATTCCTTGCCTAAAGACTGATTTTTTGCAGAGTATGGCTAGAACCCAAAAGACAGCAAGGAAGTTGTACCCTGAGGGTTAGGACAAGAATGCCCAAGGGGAAAATGTCCAGGAGCAAAATTCCCAGAAGGTTCAAGCCAATGTGCCAGACAAGCCTTCAAAAAAAAGGGTCAACTACCATGTAAAGTCTTTCAAGGAAATTAGAAGAGCTCAAAAGTCTGTGGGATTGTTGATCCCAAGACTTCCATTTATGAGAGTTGTCAAGCAGATCTCAGCCAACCTCTGTTCTTTGATGAAGACCTCATCCTTTGTCAATGTGAGGTGGCAAACTCAAGCACTGCTATGCCTGCAAGAAGCTACAGAGGACTTTGCTATTGATTTCATGAATGATGCCTACTTATGTGCTGCTCATTCTCATAGGGTAACATTAATGGCAAAGGATTATGTTATTGTTTCAAGAATAAGATATAAGTTTGATAAAGCTCTGGTTCCTATTGATCACCACGATAAAAAATTCTTCGATATTTTAAATATACCTCCAGCTCGAGCACCTAAAACAACAGTTGTCATTGAAGAGATCAACGCTCAAGTCACTCATTATCATGAGACTAGAACTGCAGCAAATAGTGAGGAGGAGAGGAAAAAGCAGGGATTATTTACAGAGGAAAGTGCCATCTTAACCCAGATTCAAAAGTTACAGAAAGCAAATAAAGAGCTCCTCAAGAAAGGAGATGGGCAGGTTATAGTTAATGTTGCAATGCCATGGCAAAGTGAATTGTTTCTTGACATTAGACCTGAAGATAACAAAATGTTGAGGGAGCTTCATCTTGAAATATCAGATAGTGTGGTCAACATTTCACTCAGGTATATCTAGAGGCCTTGAAATGCTTTTGTTTTGCATAATTTTCTAGTTCCTTAACTGCATTTTTATTTCTTGATTTGTAGGGTTCTTCTTCAACAATGTGAGGAAGCGGTTCAAAGAAAAGTATTTATTTTAGATCCTCTGGTGACACAGTGTTTTTTGCATAAACATTGGAGATGCCAAGTCCTTTCTACAGGGTTTTACAGAAGAAGTAGAATGTGTTATTTACCCATATATTGAAAAGTAAGTATTCATCTTCATTTTGGAAACATATTTGTTTCATTTAAGAAAGTATATTTACATGCAACTCATTGACAGGGGCCATTGGAGTTTGATTATTGTGGACTTCAATGCATATCAAGCTCTTTTCCTCAATTCTCTTCCATCACAGCATGGGAATTGCAAAGTGTAAGTTACTATACATTTTGTTGTTCTCTATTTTAAAGCCATGCCCTGTTTTGATTTTCACTTTACAATGCAGTGCTGCAAAGCTTCTCAAGATGCATATTGATCAGAATTTTCCAGGAATAGCTAAAATGAATGAACAAAAGCAATTTGGATACAGCCAAATTCATGTGCAATTGCAGAGAGACTCAACATCATGTGGCTGGAGAGTGATTGCAAATGCTGTAAGATTCTTGGAAAGAAGGTTCCACAATCCTGAATTGAATTTATCAGACTACCCGGAAGCATGGATCATCTTGATCAGAGAGAAAGCAATAAATAGTATCATGAAACATGCAATCTGCCCATATGATCCAGACTCACCTCCACCCCCTCCACCTGATAAAAAATAGTCTGAAGATAAAAAGAAAGGGCTTCCTCTTCACTCACCACTAAAGCATGGGAACAACATAAAGAGTCAAGCTGAAAGCTCCAAAAAGGGACAGAAGCAACAGAGAAAGCAAGGCTCTAAAAAGGATAGAAAGGGTTAAATCAATTTTTGAGTCTTAGATTGAAATCAATTGTAAAGCCAACCAAGGTTGGAAGATTTATTTTTTAACAAATTGTATGTAGTTATGCCAATCTTCATCTGGAAGATGGTCACAGTTGTATTGACAAAAGTTCATTGGATGGTCCAATTAAGTTTATTAATGTCACAATTATGAATGTATTGTGGGTTTTTTACTTCATTCTTGTTGGAAAGTGTTTAAATTCGAGAAGTTATAGAAGGACATAAAGAATTAAGAGGACACGACCGATACAAGCGATACGGGGAATCGGAGAATCTTGGATTGCCCCTATCGCTTGCATCGGTCGTATTATCCATTTCATCGTTGTTGCTAGTTTTTATACTCGTGAGTCAAATCTTTATGCAAGGTCACTTCTTGAAGTCTCTCGTGGTAGTTTGCTAACACGACCGATGTAAGCGAAAAGGGCCATCCGACAATTTCAGATTGCACTAGTCGCTAGCATCGGTCGTCCTCACTTATCTCGTCTCCTCTGCTTTATGCCTTAAGACATGCTCTTCTAATATTGAAATACCAAACCTTGGATTGGAATTTGCACCAAGTTCTCCACTCTCTCTTATATTACTTGGTAGTTTGCATTTGTACCATGATAATTTCTCTCGCGGTAGTTTGCTAACACGACCGATGTAAGCGATAAGGGCCATCCGACAATTTCAGATTGCACTAGTCGCTTGCATCGGTCGTCTTCACTTATCTTGTCTCCTCTGCTTTATGCCTTAAGACATGCTCTTCTAATATTGAAATACCAAACCTTGGATTGGAATTTGCACCAAGTTCTCCACACTCTCTTATATTACTTGTTATGTGTACCTTTGTACCATGATAATTTCTCTTGCGGTAGTTTGCTAACACGACCGATGTAAGCGATAAGGGCCATCCGACAATTTCAGATTGCACTAGTCGCTTGCATCGGTCGTCTTCACTTATCTCGTCTCCTCTGCTTTATGCCTTAAGACATGCTCTTCTAATATTGAAATACCAATCCTTGGATTGGAATTTGCACCAAGTTCTCCACACTCTCTTATATTACTTGTTATGTGTACGATGATAATTTCTCTTGCATTACTTGAGGACAAAAAAGTTGGATAGAATCAAATTATTTAGCTGAGACTAGTGTGCACCTTTGATAGACTATAATTATTAAATTGAAATTAGATATTCAATTCTAGATCTCTTCTTCATCTAGAATTAACTTATGCAAGTTCCTGTATAATTATTTCTTAGTCATCAATTCACTCCTGCAAAAAAAAATCAATGGAAATATGAAATTAAGGACCTAAAAAATATCTAAGACATTTAAAATTAATAATTTAACACACATTGTTTGTAACCATCCTGCCAAGAAAATTCAATGGAAGTATCAATAGAAGCTTCTATTAGATGAAGATACATTATGTAAGAATGTCAGGGTTAACTTGTTACAATCTTAAAGGTTGGAACTTAATCACCCTTGGTGGCAGGCAGCTTATGCAAGATAATGATTTCTCTGATCTAATGTTAACTATTGCATCATCAATTGAGAATCTACACTGAGATGATACCTCATCAAGGTATTCTAGAAGCTCCCTTACATTTCTGAGATTCCAATTTGCAGTGACAATTAATTTCCTTGATTGAAAATCTGGATGAATCAATACTACTAACTCAAATTCTGGACAGCTCTCCTCTGAGTCCAAGGCTATCCAAAGTCCAAGCTTTTTTTTCCACCTTCTATAGTCATATCCTAGAACCAGAGATTGTCGACATATCTGATATGAGATTGAAAGAGAATTGGGACTAACTTTACATAAAATAATGTCACCTAGCTTTTGAACTTCTTTGCTATCCCATTCCCTACCTAAAACATCATCAATCTCTGAAATGGGGACTCTCCTATTCAACCACATTGTTTTTGTTTTCTGTAATAACATGTTTTTAAAGCATGCTACAAAGACATGAATAGGCAAAAACCATTGAATCTTTATCCTTCTCGAAATTCGGCCTGCTGACATTGCCTTCTGGATGTCAAATTTAATTTTGCAGAGAAAACTTGAAACTGTTGAATGATCAGGAGCATCCCAATCTAATGAAGAGATGCAAGGACTAGGTACGTGTACAAGAATTCCATAAGAACTCCTCCCTGACGGCACTTGATAATCTGCATAATGGACAAATAACTCTATGCTATTGAAGAATTGAACAGATTTCTCTGCATACATGAGTTCTGCATATTCCTTATGAAGAACTCTGAATGTTCTTGTTAAACATTCAACAGGTTTCCATTCCACAATATTGGAAGGAAAGATATCTGCAGTACAAAAACATATGTTTCATTATACAAAATCAACTGGAATGATAGAAGAGCATTGTCAAACTTCACTTACAGTACGAAGGGAATTGCAGATGATTTTCTAGAACAAGATCCTTAGCGGTGTACACATGCTGTACTCGTGCAAACCAACCGCATCTCTTCAATTTGAAACTGAGAATACGTCCCTTCCAATGGTTTCTTGTGTTGTCTCTTTTGGCACGCTTGACTTTATGGGCACCTCTACAGCTAGGAAGCATAGTAACCCAGTCATTTACTTTCACGGAAAGAGGTTTCCACAAAGAATCCTCTCTTCTGTTGTAAACCTCACATGAAGTTACGCGATTGGAAGGACGACGAGAAGAAGAAGCCATTTGAACTTAAGAGAAGAAGAATGTTCAAAGCGAGAAACCGACGTTCACAAATTTTGGCAGTATTTATAGAAAAAAAGGCTTTGTACACGTGGAAACTTTTGATTTGATGTTAACCCTGTCGTTGAATGATCATGACATTTTGTGAACCCAAAAATATTTCGTATCTTCAAAAATCAATTCCTTCTTGGAAATTCGAGAATATGCTTTGTGTAGTGTGCAAAAGTATCTTTTTTTGCATTAAACCGAAAAATTGTACACTGAATACGAGACTCTTCATCACTCTAGCGGCGCTTTGAAAGAAAATTGTATTAAAAAAAGAAATTCTCCATACGGTTAAAAGAGACAGCAATGTTATATTCTTGTACACGTGGAAAGATGCTATTTGTCAATTTCGTTAATCTCTCATTAGCAAACAGCCCCTTTTCGGCCGTTTTTCGCCCTAATGAGTTCCAACCTTTAAGATTGTAACAAGTTAACCCTGATATTCTTACATAATGTATCTTCCTCTAATAGAAGCTTCTATTGATACTTCCATTGACTTTTCTTTGCAAGATGGTGACAAAGAATGTGTGTTAAATTATGAATTTTAAATGTCTATATTCATATTTGCATTTTTTTAATTTACTTTCAAGATTTTGATGAGGTTCTTATTTTACAATGATAAGAATATAAACCAAGACATTCTTAGATATTTTTTAGGTCCTTTATTTCATATTTTCATTGTTTTTTATTTGCAGGAGTGAATTGATGACTTCAATTACTCATATTGGCATTTTTTTGTTTAATCTTAACATTCTGATGAGGTTCCAACTAAGAAATAATTATACAAGAACTTGCATAAGTTAATTCTACATGAACAAGAGATCTAGAATTCAATATCTAATTTCAATTTAGTTATTTATAGTCTATCAAAGGTGCACATTAGTCTCAATTAAATAATTTGATTCTATCCAACTTTTCTGTCTTCAAGTAATGCAAGAGAAAATATCATGGTACACATAACAAGTAATATAAGAGAGGGTGGAGAACCTGGTGCAAATTCCAATCCAAGGTTTGGTATTTCAAAATTAGAAGAGCATGACTTAAGGCATAAAACAGAGGAGACGAGATAAGAGAAGACGACCGATGCAAGCGACTAGTGCAATCTGAACTTGTCGGATGGCCCTTATCGCTTATATCGGTCGTGTTAGCAAACTACCGCGAGAGACTTTAACAAGTGACCTTATGTAAAGATTTGACTCATGAGTATAAAAACAACTAGCAACATCGGATGCAAGCAATAGGGGCAATCCAAAATTCGATTCCCCATATCGCTTGTATCAGTCGTGTCCTCTTAATTCTTTATATCCTTCTGTATCTTCTCCAATTTAAACTTTCTAACAGGAATGAAGTAAGAAACCCACAATGTAGTCATATTTGTGACACAAACAAATTTAATTGGACCATGCAATGACCTTTTGTTTAACTCTCAAGAGGTTCAATACAACTGTATATTTCTCAAGGCATATAAATATTGTAAAGGCAAATAAATATGGTTACAATGACCATCTTCCAGATGAAGATTGGCATAAGTACATACAATTTGTACATAAATAAATCTTCCAACCTATGTTGGTTTTACAATAGATTTCAATCTAAGAATAAAAAATGATTCAACCCTTTCTATCCTTTTTGGAGCCCTATTTTCTCTGTTGCTTCTGTCCCTTTTTGGAGCTTTCTGCTTGACTCTTTTTGTTGGTCCCATGCTTTAAGGGTGAGTGAAGAGGAAGCCCTTTCTTTTTATCTTCATACTTTTTTTTATCAGGTGGAGGGGGTGGAGGTGAGTCTGGATCATAGGGGTAGATTGCATGTTTCATGATGCCATTTATTGCTCTCTCTCTGATCAAGATGATCCATGTATTTGGGTAGTCTGATAAATTCAATTCAGGACTATAAAACCTTCTTTCCAAGAATCATACAACATTTGCAACCACTCTCCAGCCACATGATGTTGAGTCTCTCTGCAATGGCACATGAATTTGTATGTATCCAAATTGCTTTTGTTCATTCATTTTAGCAATTCCAGGAAAATTCTGATCAATATGAATCTTGAGAAGCTTTGCAACACTGCATTGTAAAGTGAAAATCAGAATGGATGGCATGGCTTTTAAATAGAGAACAATAAAATGTATAGCAACTTACACTTTGCAATTCCCATGTTGTGATTGAAGAGAATTGAGGAAAAGAGCTTGATATGCATTGAAGTAAAAAATAATCAAACTCCAATGGCCCTTGTCAATGAGTTGCATGTAAATATACTTTCTTAAATGAAACAAATATCTTTCCAAAATGAAGATGAATACTTACTTTTCAATATATGGGTAGATAACACATTCTACCTCTTCTGTAAAATCCTGTAGAAAGGACTTGGCATCTCCATGTTTATGCAAAAAACACTGTGTCACCAGAGGATCTAAAATAAATACTTTTCTTTGAATCGTTTCCTCACATTGTTGAAGAAGAACCCTACAAATCAAAAAATAAAAATTTAGTTAAGGAACTAGAAAAATTAAGCAAAACAAGAGCACTTTAAGGCCTCTAGATATACCTAAGTGAAATGTTGACCACACTATCTGATATTTCAACATGAAGCTCCCTCAACATTTTCTTGTCTTCAGGTCTAATGTCAAGAAACCAATCTTTTTGCCATGGCATTGCAACATTAACTATTATCTACCCATCTCCTTTCTTAAGGAGCTCTTTATTTGCTTTCTGTAATTTTTGAATTTGGGTTAAGATGACACTTTCCTCTGTAAATAATCCCTACTTTTTCCTCTCCTCCTCACTATTTGCTGCAGTTCTAGTTTCATGATCATGAGTGACCTGAGGGTTGATCTCTTCAATGACAACTATTGTTTTGGGTGCTCGAGCTGGAGGTATATTTAAAATATCAAAGAATTTTCGATCATGGTGATCAATAGGAACCATAGATTGATCAAATTTATATCTTATTCTTGAAACAATAACATAATCCTTCGCCATTAGTATTACCCTATGAGAATGAGTAGCACATAAATAGGCATCATTCATAAAATCAATAGCAAAGTCCTCTACAACTTCTTACAGGCATAGCAGTGCTTGAGTTTGCCACCTCACATTGACAAAGGATGATGTCTTCATCAAAGAACAGAGGTTGACTGAGATCTGCTTGACAACTCTCATAAATGGAAGTCTAGGGATCAACAATCCCACAAACTTTTGAGCTCTTCTAATTTCCCTCAAGGACTTTACATGGTACTTGACCCTTTTTTTGAAGGCTTGTTTAGTACATTGGCTTGAATCTTCTGGTGATTTTGCTCCTGGACATTTTGCCGCTGGGCATTTTGTTCCTAGGCATTTTGGTCCTGACCCTCAGGGTACAACTTCCTTGCTATCTTTTTGGTCCTAGCCATACTCTGCACAAAATGAGAGTCTTTAGGCAAGGAATTAGGAAAAGTGGAAACTTGCCCTCAAAAAGCTATGATCAATGACTCTTTCCATTGTCAGAGACACGACCGATCCAAGCGATAGGAGTCATCCGGAAATGCCCGGATGTCCTTGATCACTTGCATCGGTCATCCTTGAATTCATCATCAAATATCAATCAAATATATCTTACAATGCAAAATACTCGACTATCACTAAGAAAAACATAATTTGAAAGCTATGATCAATGACTCTTTCCACTGTCAGAGACACGATCGATCCAAGTGACAAGAATCATCCGTAAATGCCCAGATGTCCCTAATTTCTTGCATCGGTCGTCCCTAAATTCATCATCAAATTTCAATAAATACAAGTTAAAATATAGGTAACAATGCATAATACTCAAGCATCACTAAGGAAACAAAAATTTGCAAGCTATGATCAAGGACTCGATGCCATTTAAGAAACATGACCGATCCAAGTGATTAGGGTTATCCAAAAATCTCGAATGTACGGTGATCGCTTGGATCGGTCGTGTCCATATTACCTAACGCAGAGAGCGCTCTCTATAGAAATTGTGAAGAAGCAGCTTAAAAACTTGGTGGCGATGGAACCTCGATGCTTGGAAAGTGTTGATAAAAAAAAATGAAAGAAATGAATAGGGAAGCTTAAATAGGTCCCAGAACTGAGTTGACCATTGGTGCCACATGGCATGCCACGATTGGTCCACATCATATAGCCATTGCAAATTCCAATATCTTTTGCCATGTGGCATTATTTGATTGGTCCACATCATCTATTCGTTGAATCGGCCAACGTACGCTTTGCCACATGGCACTCGGTGATTGCTCCACATCATTCGACTGTTACTTCTTCCCTCCTCGCCTATAAATAGCTACTTCCTTCACAAACTCAAATTTTGAACCTTCAGAGAATTTGTGTCATTTACATGCGTATTTTTCTTTCGTCCCCGACAAGACTGATACAAGCGATTTTCCCCGTTTGACCGATTGCTTGCATCGATCGTGTTCTCCTCATAGACATACAGGAGAAGCTGCAGCTAAGATGGAGGGAATGAATGAGATCCTTAGTGTCTCTCCATCAGAGAAACTTCTTGATTTCATGGTTCAAGAGGGTTTAATTGTAGATTATTTTCCTGATGCAATGACGATATTCAACCCCAAAATTGATTTTGAAAAACTCCTAGAGAAATCGAAAAGCTTTCTTAAGGATGAGTGGGAGATTTTCTTGGGGTTGATCAATGGAAAGATCCTTTCTATTTATCAGAAAACCTATATCCATCCTCACATCTTTGGGAAGGATCCAATAGATAGGGCTAAAATCACAAGAAAATGCAAAAGGATATCCCCTTTTCCAGGGAAGCTTGATTTATGCCCAGAGCATGAAAAGGACTGCTACTTGCTCCCTTTAAACATTGCCTTCTTGACATGGCTTGATCATATCTTAGTTGAAAAGGAGGAAAATGTTCATGTGGAAGACGAGCCTTTCTTAGAGCTGACACTTGAGGGAAGCTAAAAAACTATGAAAGGTGTCATGGACATTGTTGAGGAGATCAATCTCCAAGCAGAAGAAGAGCAGGTCAAAGGTTTTGATGTGGCCACTTTTAAAGCAGAAACTGCAATAAGGGAGCCAACTGAAGAAGTTCAACTGTCTGAGAAGTCCCTACTTCTCCCAAATCTACCTTTTTACTTTATCTCTGAAAAAGAGTTTATACCTCTATTTTACATTCAAGAACTTTTCAATCTAAGGGAGGTCTACTGCCTTGCGCCTATAGTTGAGTCAGAAGAAGTTGCAAGGAGATTCATCAATAAGAAAGGAGAAAAAAGAAGAAGAATTTTTGTGTCTTGATTTGGATTTTTCTAATGAAGAAGTCAAAGATTCATCACAAGCTCTTTCAAAATTCTTTGAAAAAGCTATCTCAGAGAAGCCAAGACTTGTTGATGAAGAGTTTGATGAGCATCAGAAGCAACTTGGAATATACTCGTTTGGGTTCGGCTATTCATTTTTGGATGTTGCTGAGGACAAAGGAACAATTTGTATTGACTCAAAAGAGCTCATCGAGGAGGAAGATGAGGTCAAGGTATGTTGTTTAATATATTCTTATGAATTAAAGGTTTTTTTTGAGATCTCCATTTTTAGTGAGAAATTGACCACGACCGATGCAAGCGATAAGGCCCATTGGATAATTTCCGTTGGGCCTTATTGCTTGCATCAGACGTTTTTGGACTTTAAGAGGAAGATGAGGTCAAGGTATGTAGTAAAATATATTCTCATGATTTTAAGGCTAAGGAGATGAGATGCCACAATCGGTTTTCTCCAAGGTCTCCATTTAGATTGAGAAGTCGATCATGACCGATGCAAGCGATAAGGCCCATTGGATATTTTCCGTTGGGCCTTATCGCTTGCATCGGTAGTGTTTGGACTTGAGAAAGATGACATCAAGGTTTACAGTTAACTATATTCTCAAGAATTTTAGGTTAAGGATATGAGATGGGACCGATGCAAAATCTCTAGCTTGTACCAGATTTGTCCAAGATCTCCATTAGAAGTGTCAGAAATCGATCACAACCGATGCAAGCGATAAGGCCCATCGGATATTTCCCGTTGGGCCTTATCGCTTGTATCGGTCGTGTCTAGGAGTTGCATGCAACATTGATAATAAATATCTAGCTTGAAAGAATTCCCCTCATTCATCAAATATTACATGCTTCTAGGTAGTTTGCAAAGAGATATTGATGACGACCGATGCAAGCGATAATGACCGTCTGAATTTCTCTAAAGACCCTAATCACTTGCATCAATCGTGTCTCTTGCTTTTTTTCTAATTGTTTCAAGTTACTTCTCATGACTCCTAAAGTGTGCTTGCACTTCATCTAACCTTGTTTTTCATTTTTACCACAGTTAACTTTATTGGATGAAGATAATTACCTTGGCAGGGGCAAGGGAACAAGAAAAGCCATAGAAGAGAAAGGAAAAGCAAAGGTGGATATTCATTCTATTATCCACTATCTTCCAAACTTGAACCCAGACACTTTTTGTGTTGTTCACAAGCACTATAGTGAGGAGCCAGACTTTGCATTGTTATGCTTAAGGACTCTATCAAAATACATGGGTTTTACTCCAATACCCTTTAATGCTTTCAGAGTTTTGCTGCTTGAAAGAGCAGTTGCATTCAGAATTTTTGGATATGCCCCAAGAATCAATGCTTCAAGGCAGGGTACTTTCTTTGTTATTCAAGCTATGCAATGACTGCACGGGTGTCATATTTAAAAAGCATTGTTGGATACAGGAGAAAAGAGTTCCTTAGATATAGAGGTGATTTGCCAGAGCCAAGCTCTTTAAAGAGGCTCAAGGAATGACTTCAGTTTTTCAAATTCTATATCTCAACAAATGTACATATACAGAAATTTCCCAATGTGATATAAGACAGTGCAAATTTTTTTGGTGTAATTGATCCATGGCCTAATATTAATTGTTATTGCTTCTCTGGTCAAATTCATATGATGGTAATAGACATATTTCTTTTCAAAGATTAATACATCATGAAATGTACATACATGACATCTTTATTTCTCAAAGAAATAAAAGACATTGCAAATATTAAAGCTCTGTTTGAAATGTAGTCTTTTTCATTTTGCGATATTGATACATGATGATTTTGTCTGGTGATAGCCATATCCTTCTGATTATATTTGGCATGAGGTCCTTTGTAATTGTCTTCTAAAGAACCAATCAAAAAGCTCTCTGAAGGCATTGCTCTTTGTTACTCCTCCTCCTTTCCTTACACCTAAAGAAGCTTGTGCTTGCTTGATAATGAGATTTTTCCATGCCTTGGGTGTTCCACATGGCAAGTGGTTCTTTTTCTGCAAAGAATGCACCATGCACAAGAAGAATATGCTAGAAGAGCAGAAGAATCTCATTAGATCTTTATTTCAATTAACAATAAATAAATTGAATAGAATATCTGTGGAACTCACCAAGTAGTATGTTATGTCTTTGGCACCCCATGCCTCTATGATGGTTTCTATAAGCTCTGTGGTCACCTTTCTGAAATCTGTCACATAACTTTTTGATGTTACTTGCTGCCTCATGATCTTAAAAAGATTATCTAGTTTGACCCATACCTCCATTCTCTTTTTTGCTATTTCTGGTTTGCTTTTTACATTAGTCATGAGGTTTGTCATCATGGTTGCTGAAGAATCTCCTTGCTTTTGCACCTCCCATTGAGACATCCTGTAGTACATCACCTGTATCTTGTGAAAGATTTGGATCTTTTCTTAGATGAACATCACCACCATGAAATCCCATTTCTGAAAGAAGACATTCACATTTTTTCATGCACTCATCTGCAAGAGTTGTAGGCTTGATAGAATATGCATAATCCAAGTGAAGACGGACCAACTTGTCAATGCTTCTTAACTCTGCATGTAGTGTACATATGTATACATTTTTCAATGCTATTGGAAGTATGGGATCCCAAATCATTGAAGAAGATGAGTAGTTATGAAGAATAACATTTTATCTGGAAGGAGCCTCTTCAGCCTCAGCTCTAGCAATCCATCCATTTGTGCCTCGGCTTTGCATGCAGTACAAGCAAGGGTACTTAGAATTTGCTCCCCCACTTAAACCAAACATGCATTTGAGTGTCTTTAGGTCTCCACTCAAATGCCACTCAACTTGAAAGTTCCCGTAGTCTTTGACATTCAACAATTCTCCTGTATGATGCCTTTGGATAACATTTGGAATGTTTGTCTGTGAGAATAACCATTTAAGTGTTTTATGGCTCTCAGATGGAACTTGAGCACAACTAACCCACCATAACTCCATTTCTAATTATACTTTGAGAGATGGAGTATCCAATTTCCCAAGGCTATATATAGTCCAAAGCTTTGTTCATAAGTGCAATACTTATTCTCTCCATCTTTTGATTCTTTTTAAGCTCAACTTCATCAAGTTTGATTACAAATTTCAATAGACTAGAACATTCATGTTCTTTTATATTATAGAAAAGAACCATGTATGTTTGAAGTTTTATAATATCTATCCATATGTTGTTAAATGCATTGTAAGTGAAATGTAACTTTTGTTTTCCTACTTCGTAAGGCATGTTACCGTTAATATGTTTATATTCAGCAAATACTGATGTGATCTTCTTATTCAAGCAGAGCCGAAACTTTCCTACATGATGGGGTCTAGGCAATCCAAAACTTCTAACTTTGTTAAATTTTAAAAATTCACACCAAACTTTTGAAATTGCTCTATAACCTTTCCTACTCACTCCGACACTATCACAAATCTTTTGAATTTGAGATGGTTCTAGTAACAGATTCATTTCTGTCATGAGTTTTTGAAAAACAAAGCGTTTTAAGCATGTATTTTCATTCAGTTTTAATAGTCTTAAAAGATCATTTTGACTCAAAATTTCATTACAGAAATGTACGCGCTCAAAACTGCTCGACATATTGAAACCTAGCACATTTGTCACATGATCTCTAACAATTTTCATTCTTTTCTTTTTCTGGCAAGATTTTTCAATCAAATCTAAAAAAGGTTTTACTCGTTTTGACTGCATTCTCAAACCTATAGGAGTTTCTTTCATTTTTTTAAATGACTCTAACTGAGAAGATAAAGTGGATAATTTTTTTTCTAGCTCCCTCATATGTAAATCCTTCTGATGTAGTGTGTTTTGTAAACAGTTTATGTATTGTACATAATTCCTTGAAATATCCCAGAGCCTTGAACAATAGCCTCGTAAACCATCCTCACCATCTCCTACAAATCTAATTAGATCGTTTAGATTATGAAAAGGGAGGTACCTTCCAGTTTGTGAATCAATTGGATCAATAGATCCATCTGTCCATATGTTGATATGTTTCTTGCCTTCCTTTCACAATCCATCCACTTCAGGAGGATGAAGAGCCCTTCGGAATACTTTTCTTGTCGTCGCATACTCCTCACTAACTACAATGTTGAGATGGAACTTTTCACAATGATTTTGATTGTTTGAAAGCTCAGCGAGAGTATTTGGGTTAAGGTTCTCCATGGTGTGCTATGAAAAATGACCGGCAAGTGTCTAAAATGACATGAAAGAGAGAAACAGGCGTGCTATGAAAAGTAGAGTAAAAAAGTGCAAAACCTCATCATCACACATTATATAGGTCCGTGAACAACAGGAAAATTCAAATTTTGATCAGCGCCTGGTGAGCACAAACTTCGAGGCATAAGATATCACTCAAACTTTTCATGATTATCATACGAGTTTCTCTCTCTTCAAAATTTGCATAAGATACGTTTTAAATGAACTTACACGAAATTTCTTAAAGGATTTGACAACTTTAATCCCGACTAAGCACAACTAATTGAAATCCTTACAGGACCCTTTTTGGGCCGATTTTTGCCCTAATGAGAAGATAAACCAACACCCAAATTAGCCAAAAAGCTACACACACCCCACAAATGTTGTGGAAAGTAGCCCTATACTTAGCCTTACAACTAAAAGTGGCCACACTAGGCTCTTTCTTGCTACACTTCTTGCTCAAACAAGATATGTGGGAGCTACCAAGAATGAAGCAAAAACCATTGGTGGATAGACCAGTGTCATAGCAACCTACCAAGTTTGGTGAAAAAAAGCTAGATGGCAGTAATGATCCCCCCTTGGCAAAAAACAATCCAAATAGCAAGGTGCCACTCAAGTAGAGAAAGATGCACTTGATCGCCTACCAATGCTTGTCACATGCACAATGCATACACCTACTCATATGAGAGATAGAAAACTAAATTTCAGACCATGTTATGCATAAGTAAATCAAGCATCTAATAGCTTCTTATAGAGAGCAACATCAAATGCATATATAGAATCATGAAGACTCAACCATAAACCTGTTTCCATGGGAATGGAAATATGTTTGCAATCTTCAAGGAAAAAACACTACAATGATGGGTCAATGTATTTAATTTGATACAAAATTGTTCTCCCATCAACTTGCATAAATTGAATGCTGATGCAAATGCCCCGGATCTTACATCTAAAAGAGGCATGAAAATTAGCCTTACATTCAGCAATATGCTTTTCATTAGAACCAACAAGCAGTATATGATTGACATATACAACAATGATCAGAAGTACATCATCTACACGCATAACATATAAGGTGCTCTCAGTTGGACTATTCTCAAAATCATTGCTAGTAAGTAGGCATGTATCTTTTCATACCAAGCAGGTGGTGCTTGCTTCAAACCATATAATGCCCTTTTCAACCTGCACACTTCTTTTCATGACCTTTTTGCACGAAACCATAGGGTTGAAATATATACACTTCATCATATAAGTCACCATTTAGAAATGAAATTTTAATGTCCAACAGATGTACACTCCAACCATGATAACTAGCAAGTGCATAAATGATATGAACAATGGTCATTTAGCATGCGGAGAAAAAATATCATCAAAATCAATTCCTCTCCCTTGAGCATAACCTTTGGCAACAAGCCTAGCCTTAAACCTATCAATTGTCCATCAGGCTTATATTTTATTTTGTATACCTATTTACTACCAATGGCCTTTTTGCTTGGAGGAAAATCACAGAGAGACCAAGTACAATTCTTCATAACATCATATTCCGATTGCATAGATGCCATCCAATTTTTTGAGTGCTATGATTCATCAAAAGAAATAGGTTCATTCTCATCACAAAGACGATAGTCATTGCATAAAAATCTGATGCAAAGGAAGCATTATAAGAGCCTGAACAAGTATGATATGACAAAGATGCATCTAATGTGCTACCTCTCAAAGTCTACAACATCCATTTAGAACTATTTTTTTCCTCTTCTATATCAATCCTGGCATCATCAAGTGCATGATGTAAATTTGCATAAAAGATGGCATGAACGCATCATCCTTTGAAACATGTAAAGGTTGAGAAATTGCCCCATTTTGATCACCATTTGATTGTCCATATGTAAAAAGAGGAACTAAAGTGTTATATGTTGGTGTTTGAGGTCTGCAGAAGCATGAAAACAACACAAGGAAGATGAAGAAGAAGCTTGGAGAAGAACACACAATATTGAATGTATTACCAAGTATAAGTCACCCATTAGGGTTATATGTCTATATACAAGCGGGGGGGAAAAATCCTCCTAAAGAGGGACAAAGTGCCCCGATGGTCCTAAGTGTGTTCACATACATTGCTTTGAAAAAGCGAACAAGGATTTGGCACACACGGATAAGGAAGTGCCAAGTTATGTAGAAAGAGATCAATCCACAAAAGGAAGGAAGCCTAAACCTTTGCGAAAATCTTTAAACTCCTCCCGAGGTAGAGCCTTTGTGAAAAGATCTCCAATGCTATCCTGTGTGGGCACATGTGCCAAATTGATATCCTCAGTAGAGAACCTCTCCCTAACATAATGATAATGCACCTCAATGTGCTTTGTGTGAGCATGGAACACATAGCTCCTTGCAATTTCCAATGTGCTCTAACTGTTCGTGAAGGTGGTGTTGGCATAATAGTGACAAACACCCAAATAAGCCAAAAAGTGTCTAAGCCACACACACTGAACAATAGCTGTGAAAGCTACCCTACACTCCGCTTCACAACTAGAAATGACCACAATACATTGTTTTTTGCTCGACCAAGATATGCATGAGCTACCAAGTAGAAGCAAAAACCACTAGTGGAAACAAGAGTATCATAGCAACCAACCTAGTCAGAGTCATAAAAAGCATGTAAATCTGGGAGTAGTGATCCCCCTTGGGATAAAAATTCCAAGTAATCGGGTACCACTAAAGTAGGAAAATATGTGTTTAACCACCTACCAATGCTTGACACCTGGGAAATGCATAAACCTATTTAATTGAGAGACAAAAAATTGAATATCAAGCCACGTTATTGTTACACTTATGTGTTCTTCAAGTAGCTTTGATGTGAAACTTTTCCTTGTAGATGGGCACTTTTTACTCTAGTACTAGCTAGAGGTTTTTCCCCATGTTACCAGATACATGATTCACTCATATGTGGTGGTACCTTATACTTAGGGATATTATTCAGCTCTTACTTCAATTCAATTCATCATCAATAGAGAGAGCTATTCTAGCCATCCATCTTCTCCGTGTGTGTTGCTACATTTGTGCTCCTTATGTGTGCTTCTCTTGTGTCTCTCGCACTGCTACACACATCTAATAGTGGTATCAGAAAAGGTTTAGATCCTTCTCAAGTTTTGGTCTTTTGCGTTGTGGTGCACGTGCACTTTTCACATTGCAAATCGACTTCGAAGCATAGAAGAGTGAATTTCAATAGCCAAGAAACATTTCCATAAGTTGCACTGGGGTTTTACCCACATTTCAAAGCCATTCTTGCAGTCAAAATCACAATCAAAGTGAGGGTTTGTGAGCTGAAATTTTAGCATTTATTTCAGCTTTCATCGAAGTAAAGATTTTGTCACATTCTTGTTCTTTAGTGAAATGGCGGGCAACAATGACTTGTTTGGCATGCTTCAAGCTAAAGGTAAGCTTGATGGGACCAACTATCCAATGTGGTCTTACATGATGAAGCATGTTCTTGTCAACTTTGGAACATAGTGGCAGATGTAGATCGAAGACCCACAAGTCATTAGGGGAAAAAATGAACCCTGGATGGGCCTTTTAGGTTAAGGAGTGATTAGGGATGGACGAATGAGAGGAGGGTGATGGACACAGTCTAGTCTCTTAATCACATAGGGTAGGCATAGGCTTCCCTTGTTTTAGTGTGGTCAAAGGCCCCAAAACCATGTAGAATTCGTGGTTTTCTTTAGAGAATGGTTTTGAAAGACTCGAAATCTATTTACAACCCTTGGATTGCTCATCGATCTAAAGGCTAGGATCAAAGGAAAAAAGTCAAGGCGGCGATGAAGTTGCACCCTTGGATTGAGCTGAGAATCAATGGTTGAGATGAAGGTAATGATGAGAGAAAGCACCTTTTTTCCCCAGCCATTGGATGGCTTCAACGATCCGACGGTAGAGTTCAAATTTCGATGCAAGTTGAGCGCTTATATTTCTAGCCATGGGATGCAAGGTTGAATCAATGGTGGAGATGGATCCCTGAGAGGACAAAAGTGCCTTTAGCAGCCATCAGATCGTAGATCGAATCTAAGGGTTTATATACACCCACAAAACTCCATCAGCCCCATTCGCAGTGGTCCATTAGATCTTCCATGATCTAACGATCTAGTTTTTTGCAGAGATGTTGCGTAGCCCTGTTCCCAATCCCATGATTCCGTCTGCAATCTCTCTTTAGACTCTCCTGAAGATCAATATAAGCCATTGGTTTCTAAGATCTAAAGGCCACGGATGCTCATCAGTTGCAGAATCGATAAAGCATGCCATATACTACTATTTAATTGCACCAAACCACTAGTGTTTTTTTTCCTCTTTATACTCAAAGATTAAGCTTTTTAATCCCTAAAAATTAGGGATCCTTACAAGGCCCATGTAAGACTCACTTTTTCCCCTAATGTTCTTTTACTTCACAGTCTATTGTCACAGATGGAGCTTCTTCTTCAATTACAGTGGTTACTCCATCTCCAGCTACATAGGAGCAGGTTAGATGGGATGGAAAAGATGCTCAAGCTCATGCATTGATTGTGCTTTCTGTGAAGCATCATATAGCTCCACACATTCGATCATGTTCTACATCAAGACAGGCATGGGACGCTCTTGCTTCTTTGTATGCCATGTTTAATGAAGCACGTGTTGCATACTTGAGGAAGCAACTTGACAATGTATGTATGGCTAAAAATGAGTCTGTGGATGTGTATGTGACACACATCAAGGACTTGAAAGAGCAATTGGCAAACATAGATGAGATTATTCTGGATGCATCACTCATTTCTACATTGTTGAAAGCATTACCTGAATCTTTTCAAAGCTTTGCTACTACACTCCATTTGATTGCAAAAGGGAATCCTAATATGTATGCATTTGATGAGGTTGTGTCTCTTTTTTTGCAAGAAGAACAATCCATAGTGAATAGGAGTGGTTTAATTGAGGGAACGCAAGCACTTGCTATCTCACAAAAGGGGAAAAGAAAGTATGGTTTAAATGTGGGTTCATCAAAACCAAAGCCTCAACCTTCCTCTTCCACTCATTCCTCTAATGATATTGATTTGCAAAAGAAGAAGAGATGCAAATATTGCCGAATGGTTGGTCATACTATTGATGAGTGTAGAAAGCTTGTTAAGCGCAATGAAAAGAAGAATGAATCAAGCCTATTGTAGAGAATTCAACAAATGAAAAGAATGATGAAACAACATGGCTCAAGATTCTTGGGCATGTGTTGTTACATGTCATTATGATGCATCTTTGCATTCTAAATGTATGGTTGCGAGTGAGGCTAATTTGGATTGATTCTTTGAAAGTGGTGCTTCAAAGCACATAACTTCATGCAAAAGATTTTTTCCATCTTTGAAAGATGCACCCAAAGGAGGACATGTGGTGTGTGCAAACAATGCCTCTTATTCTATCATTGGAGTAGGAGAAATTGAGCTTATGGCTACAAATGGAGGTGTGATTCTCTTGAAAAATGCATTGTATGTACCCTGTATCAAGAAGAACTTAATTTCAATTCGGTTGATTTCTAAAGTTGGACTTCATGTACACTTTGTTGATGATAAGTGTATGGTTCATGATTTCAGAAATGATGATATTATCGTGATGTCTGGTACATTATGAAATGGTTTGTATCGCACGGATACATACGAGAGGGCTGCCTCAAATGCCTTAATTGCTCATACTTCTTCCATGGTTGAAATGGAGCTTTGGCATGCTCGTTTTGGTCACTTAAACTTCAATAGTTTGCTTTACTTGCAAAAGAAGGAAATGGTTATTGGTTTGCCAACAATTGAGTCCATTGAAAAGCATGCATGTGAAGGTTGTACTTTGTGGAAAAATGCATCATGCTTCTTTTCCAATAGGTAGTCTACTACAAGAAAATTATAGCTTGCTCATAATGATGTATATGGTCCCATCAAGACTCCAACTTTTGGGAAGCATGCATATTTTTTTTACTTTCATTGATGATGCTACTCGCTATACATGGGTGTATTCTATGAAAACAAAGAATGAGGTATTTTCTTGCTTCAAAGCACTTTTAGGTATGGCTAAATATTTTTCTTCACAAAAGCTTTTGAATCTACACACAAATCATGGTGGTGAATACATGTCACGTGAGTTTGATGCTTTTCTTCATGAAAGAGGTATTTCACACCAATGTACGATGCCATATACGCCTCAGAAAAATAGTGTTTTCGAGCGTAAAAATAGAACTCTCCTTGAAATGGCATGATGTATGGTTAAAGGAAAGCAACATGTAATGAAGAGCCACTTAGTTTTGAAGATGCATACGAGGATCTTCAATGGATGAGTGCTATGCAATCAGAAATGGATTCCATACATAGGAACGATACTTGGGAGTTATGTGAATTGCCAAAAGGAAACAATGCCATTGGTACAAAGTGGGTTTACAAGATTAGGAGAAAGTCTGGTGGTAGCATTGATCGCTACAAAGCTAGATTGGTTGCCAAAGGATATGTGCAACAATATGGAATTGACTATGAGGAAAATTTTGCACCTACTTCATGCATGACTACCATTTGTACCGTGGTTGCATTGGCTGCCCATTGAGGTTGGAAGGTACATCAGTTGGACATAAAAACTCCTTTCTTGAATGCTGATTTGCAAGAAGAGGTCTACGTGAAGCAACCTCCTAGATTTTCCATGAAAGGGCAAGAGCATATGGTTTCTGGCTTGCATAAATCCTTGTATGGTCTCAAGCAAGCTCCACGTGCATGGTATGAAAAAATCCATAAGCACTTGATTGTTGTAGGCTTCACATGTAGTCCAATTGAAAGCACACTTTGGTATTGGTCTTCCAAAATTGGTTACTAGAGAAGGAGACTGAAGATATCAAGAAGATCAAAAGGAACTACATTCGAAGTAAAGGTACATCTATTATTCACAAAGCTTGAAGAATTTATTACACAAGTAAAGAAAGGATGGGAGATTCTATTCAAATAGAGAAATTGGATAGATAAAACTATCCTGATTGGTCTATGAAGATGGAAGCTCATCTCATGAGTAAAAACCTGATAGGATATATCAGAGGTGAAGAAGAAAAACCAGAATTCAGAGATCCTAGTGTTCCAACTAGGGATGAGCTCTTAGATTTGAAGACATGGATGAAGAAGGATGCTCAAGCTAGGAGCATTATCTACATGGGAGTCAATGATTACTTGCTACCTCACATTAGAGGACTTGAAAGTGAAAGTGACATATGGAATGCTTTGGAGGAGCATTTTCAAAACACTACAAAGTCAAGGAAGACATCTTTATGGGCAGAGTTTACCACATTCAAGAAGAAGGCTTCTCAATCCATTTCTAATTATGTAGCAAGGATGAAGGACATTGCAGATGCATTAGGAGCAATTGATTAAGATATTGAAGAACATAAATTGGTAAGACAAATTCTCATAGGTTTGAGAGGAGATGAGAAATGGAAGCCATTCGTTTTATCTATTGAATTGTCACTAGATCATTTTACTCATGATTTGAATCAATTGCTAGGACATATGCTAACCTTTGAGTAGGATGTCAAAGGTGATGACAAAGATGACAACTATAAGGCCTCTCATAGCTATTGCTGCATGTAAAGGTTGGAAGATATGTCAATTAGATGTGAAGAATGCTTTTCTAAATGGTTACATTTCATATGTTGTTTTCATGGAGCAACCAAAAGGTTTCAAGGATAAAAGGTATCTAGAGTATGTATGTAAGCTCAAGAGAGCTTTGTATGGTTTAAAGCAGGCCCCAAGGGCATGGAATTATAGACTTGTGAAGTTCTTGAAGGAACTTGGTTTCCAAGTGTCTAAGGTGGATATTAGCTTGCTTGTTAAAGCAAGTGATGATGGGTTCATTTACATGTGCATATATGTTGATGACATAATTCTTACAGGTACAGATGAGAAGGGCATACAAGGTCTTAAGAAGCAAATGGAGAAAGAATTCAAGATCAGTGACTTGGGAGATTTTTCATATTTTTTCGGCATGGAGATTTCATATACTCAACGTGGAGTATATATAACTCAAGAAAGGTATTTGAAGAACTTACTAATCAAGTTTAAAATGGAAGATTGCAAGATATCACCTACTCCAATGGAAGTGAATCACAAATTTAGCAGATATGGAGGAGAAGAATTCAAGGACATGAAGCTATATCAAAGTCTGGTTGGTAGTTTAATCTATGCTACATTAGTTAGGCATGATTTGTCATATGCAATTGGATTGTTGTCTCAATTCATGCATTGTCCTAGGAGAGAACATTGGGTTGTAGGACAAAGGGTGTTAAGATACATTTAGGGTACACTCAAAGAAGGTTTGTATTATGGTTTCACATCATATACAAACATCAAGATATATAGTGATACAGATTGGGCAGATAATCTTGATGATAGGAGATTAACCTATGGGTATCTATGTTATGTGGGAGATAAGCTAATCTCTTGGTGTTCTAAGAAGCAACACACAATTGCTTTGTCATCCATAGAAGCATAGTAGAAAGGAATGGTTGAAGCTGCAAAGGAGGTCATATGGTTGAAGACTCTCATGAAGAGTTTTGACATCATTCAGAGTACACCCACTATTCATGGAGATAATATGAGTTCATTGTATCTAGTTGCTAACCCTGTATTTCATGCCAGGACTAAACATATTGAGATTCAATATCACTTCCTGAGAGAGAAGGTGATTGATAAAGAGATTGAAGTCATACATACTTCAACAAAAGATCAGATTGCAGACATGTTAACAAAAAGCTTGGATGCACCAAAGCTACAAAGATCCATACATGACATGTATAAAGAAGATGGAGAAAATCACGATTGATGATTGAGGGGGAGCTATTGATGCAAGACAATCAATAGTTGGTGATTAGGACAAAGGGTTGAAGTCAAATAATAAAGCAAAGATCAAATTTAGAAGCATGAAGACTAGACTTGTATATACATGTACACTAAACTTGTAATTAGCTCACTTATACCTTTGTTATGGTTACGAGTTTGTAATACATATATGCCTATATATACAAGTAGAAAGTCATGGAATAAAAGAGAGATGATGAATGATAAGTTTTAGAAGTCATTAGACACTTTACAAGTGATGAGAATATGACTTATCAATAAGATGTAATGTTTTCCTGAATAGAAGAAAAGTTGCACCTTGATGTTTTGCTGAACGATCCTTCTATGTTTATCCTTTTGTGAAATGCTTTTGTACAAGTCTAAGTCTATGGCTGATTGACCTGTGTACAAATTTGCAGATCCTAATTGTGACCACGCTGAGAGAATTTTAAGTAGGAACATTTACATGTGTAAATGTGAAGGAGAGAAGACTACAGCGTGTGCAAATTCGATGATAATGTTTTTGGTCAGTTCTCCTTCCATAGTGTAAAGTTTTGAGCAAGTAAGCACTCATTCTTTAACTTGAAAGATAAGCTATCTATTGCTAAAAGCATTTGAATAAACGGGTTCTAATTTAAGAGGACTATGCATTAGAAGTTGGAGGTGTCAAAGTCGACTTTATAGAAATATAGTTTTAGACATAGGTGAATTGTTTGGAGTAAATCTCAAGATTTACTAAACCTTTTGAGAAAATTTAACTTGGAGAAGGTGTGCAAACAATAGCCAATAGGCAACACCTCACACAAATTTTCATTTGAAACTTTACACATTTGATCAGTCTATGAGTGGATTAAGTGAAGCAGACGTTCTATATGTTGAGTTTGTACACATTTAGTTCAAAATTTTGGTAATCTGGTATTGCTCTAACATCAAGAATAACTTTTTCTTTTGGAGATTAACACTCTACATCATTTACTAGTTGCTTCAAGTTTGGGTAGAGAGGACACCATTTCAGATTTCTACAGGTATAGCAAACTAGCAAAATTTAGATGATCAAAGCATGCATGACAAAGCTTTTTATTTGAGATAGCCTAAGAATCTTGAAGTGTGCATGCTAAATCATTCACAAATTTTGCATAGTCTATGAGCTTATATAGCCCATGACATAAAATTCTAGAAGCAATAATAACATTGCCATTTGACAAATCATGAATTGTACATCTCTCATCAACAAATTTGACAACCAAGCCAATCTTGGCTAAAGTTGAAACTGACAATAGATTTTTCTTGATCCTTGGCTCAAACAAAGCATCTGACAATGTGATAACTACAATAAAAGAGATTCAGAATGATCTTACCAACTCCCATTATAGGATAAGAGGAGTTTTTAATGCATGTGACAATATTCCCTATATGGGAAGATCCAATTGAACTAGAACTATGTTGCAAGGTAATATGTTTGGTTGCCTCACTCTCAAAGTACCAAACATTTTTGAGTCTACTATAGACATAGAAAATTCATGAGAAGATGGGTCATAGCTATAAGCAATAGTAAATGCCCATTCTTCATTCTGCACAGGATTTGTAGACTGTGTTTTAGGTGTATAGACCTCTTCACACAACCATTCTGGCCTCTTTCTTCTTTGCCTCTTTTGTAGCAAATTTTGGATAATTCTTTATGAAATGATAATTTTCTTTAGAGTATTTACAAAACTATTTTTACTTTTCTGTTATCTTCTCTTCTTTGTCTTTCCTTTTTGACTACAGAAGATTAGCAGATTTTTGCTTACTATTAGATGAGCTCCATTTACCTTTGCTTTTCTGGCTAGCTAAGAAAGCTTGATGTACAACATGCATAATGGACCTATTCTACCTAGATTGATCTTCCTACAACAAAACAAAAAATAACTCCTAAAATTTTAATGCATTTAGACTGCATTTCATCATCAACCAAAGAGTAGAAGCA
Organism: Ceratopteris richardii; assembly: GCA_020310875.1. Lineage (NCBI taxonomy): Eukaryota > Viridiplantae > Streptophyta > Polypodiopsida > Polypodiales > Pteridaceae > Ceratopteris > Ceratopteris richardii. The sequence goes on from CM035432.1 coordinate 100,103,990, forward strand.
AAACTCTTATATGAATCAGGTGACAAGAAGACCATTAACGATCCACACAAGTTAAATATTTGGTAAGACTTCATATGCAAAAATCAAGTAATCTTTCAAACCTTTGATCTTTGAAAAAAACCATCCATAGATTCTCCTTTCTTCATATGCTCACTCTCCAACTCTTTCGGGAGGTATGCAATAGGAGCCTCATTTCTTGCATGGTACAAAGTGGTAAGTGTATCCTAAGCATCCTTTGCTATCTTGCAAGATGAAATATGAGGGATAATGGCATGTTTTGCAGAGAAATCTATCAATGCATGTGCCTAAGCATCTCTCCCATCCCAACAAAGTCGCTCTACAGTAGATGCAACAAGAACTGCAACACAAACATGAATATGAAGATTGTCATCATCAATGCCATCTACATCACCTTGAATAACTATATTTGTAGGCACCCTACACAATATTCTATAGTCCTTTTGTTACCAATACATGATCCATCATATATGCCCATAATGGGTAATGGATACCATCCAACTTGTCCTCAATAGCTAAGTTACAAAATACATAATTGCATTTAGCCATGGCCCCTGGCCAAAATAGCTTGATGCAAAAAAATGATTGTATCTCAAAAACTTGAACACAACTACCCCATTGAGCTCTAATAAACCTATAGTAGACTTTGAGGCATTTGTGATCGCAAACCAAAACATGTATATATGTTTGTCACAAAAGAACAAAATTGTAAGCACAGGCACTATGATAGTGGGTTTGAAAGCCAAAGTGAGATTAGATAAAAGTTTCAAAACCACACAACAAAGCTGTTTTGAATTTGTAATCACCATAAGTATGCTCAAGAATTTTTGTGCAAGTTTTGTATGGGAACAAAGGGGTGTCAATGACGTCCTAGATGAAGCAACGACCTACTTTGATACCAACTGTTGGAGTTTGAGGTCTGTGAAAGCATGCGAGCATCACAAGGAGAAAGAAGAATCTTGGAGCACAACACACCATACTAGATGTATTATCAAGTGAATGTACAAAGATAAGTCACCCATTAGGGTGATAGGCATATAATAAAAGCCGAGGGAAAAAAACTCCTAAAGAGGGGAAAAAGTGCCCTGATGGTCCTACGTGTGTTCACACACATCACTACCAAAATATATCAACCTCATACACATCCTTCGAGATAAATGATGTCTCTTTGGTTCATGAGAGTAAGGGCTAAGTTGCATCTTCCACCAAAACAATGGATAGAACAAATGATAACCTTTTCTTTCAAAACTACCCAACAAAAATACATTTCATTGCTTCATTATCTAGTTTTTTTCATTGTTGTTAAGGCACCAATGCATATGCTAGACAACCTAAGACATGTTGATGAGTAAAAGATGGCTTGCAACCATACCAAACCTCATATGGAGTGTTTGACTATAGTGCTTTGGTGGGAGACATGTTAAGTACATATGATGCACACATAACAACCTCAAGCTAGAAGCTATGTGATAAAGCTTGACGTTTGACCATACACCTCATCATTTCAATACAAGGACTCTTCTTTCTTTTAAGAACTCGATTTTTTTGAGGTGCATATGGAACTTTATGGTGTTTTTTTTCCTATACTCAATAAAAAATGGATTAAACTCAAGAAACATATATTTCTTCTCCTTGATCAGAAAGAAGGGTGCCCATTTTAAATGCTGATAGATTTTCAACCATGACCTATAACTATTTAATGTACATAAACACTTTAGAATTTCTTTCAATGGATAAAACCATGAACACATGGAAAATTCATCAATGAAAGTCATGAAGTATAGGTAGGTCTCAAGTGAAGGTGTCTACATAGGACCATAGACATTATTATGAACAAGCTAGAATTTATGAGTAGCTCTAACTGAACCATATTTTTGGAAGGAGGGGTGTTGCATTGTGCCCAAAATAGAGCTTTTCAGAGACATGTTTAGAAGGTGTCTCAATTTTTGATAAAGAGAACGTCATTTTGAATTTTTGCAAACAAAGCAAACTATTCAAGTTCAGATGACCAAAGCGTTTTCAGTGTGAGGTATAAATTAAGACTAAAAAAAGGGGAAATTTATAAGAATTCTTATATTGGTGACCTCTTTACCTTTCATGCATCTTCTTTTGTAGAAATGTACCCATAAAGAATCTTGTTTCAGTGTGATTATTCAATCCATCTCATCTGCTAAAGCCCATCTCGTATTATTGCACATATTTGGAAATTATTTGGATGCTTTATTCCTTCTTAACACTTGCATAAAATGATTAGAAAGAAAGGGAACATTGATGATTATGTGAGAGCATCAAAAGTAAATATGCATGTGTGTATGTTTATTGAATGCAAACATCTGTGTGTATATGTAAAATTTGCGGTTGCTGTGCATATTTTTCCATATATGTGTTTATTCATACTTGCATATGCGTGCAATGAGAGAGTGTGAACGCGTGCATATTTGTATGTAACATGTGTGCAGTGTTTGTGTATGAGCATGCATGTATTTCAAGGGCATGTGACAATATGTGTTATCAATTGCATGGTGAAATTTTCGTGGATTTGATTGTGGTTTGTGTCCTTGAGATGTAATCTAAGTGTATCAAACTTGATAAGGGACATAAATTCTTTCTCCACATTCGTTCTTGAAGTATAGTCCTAAGGGCAAGATCTCGTGAAAATCCATTTTGGAAAGTGCTAGATCATCAATTGATTTGCATATAGTGGACAAAGGCCTTGAGTAGTAAGAGGCCATATTTGAATGGAAATCTTACAAAGGAATCATGAAAGTTTGATGAGTTGTGGCAATCTATTTTGGTTTTGGTACAAGAAAATAGGGAAATACGTGTTTTGAAAAGGAAAAACATGAAGTCCCTATTTTGGGGGTTGACATGTAGAAGTCAAGGGTCTGTGGGAGTGCGAGACTCATATGTCTTTTCCTTGTTTTTTGGGTTGCTCGAGAGGACTTGGCTTAGAGCGATACCAGTTGGGAAAAGAAGAAGGCAATTGGCAATCATAAGAGCTTCAAGATCCTTCAAGAATAGTTGAGCTAGAGGTGCACTATAAAAAGAGTACTTCTACCATCTAGGTTTGGTATGGGTTTGAAAGATACAGAAAAGATGGGTGCAAGAAACTTAAGGGTTCTTCTAGAGGTATGAATCTTTGCACAATCCATGATCATCATGCTTGCCCTTGATCACATAGGCATAAATAGGTACAGATCTATACATGCATCAAGGAATTCCTATAGAAGGAAAGAATAGTGCCTCAATTTTGTCTATAAGAGAGGCAAGGGGTGAAAAACACTCAACAATTCATGAGAACTCAAATGGGCATGTTTGCAGTTCTAGGAAGCATAGCCTTTGAAAAATACTGCTATTGGCAAATCTGATCACTCCAAAGTGGTGGTAGAGAGAAGGCTCATAATTTTCTAATGGAATCAACTCAATTTTTGGTGGAAGAAAGAGTGAAGTATACATTGTCAATCACAGTTCAAGGATTTAATTTCTACTAAATATGCAATCATGAAGTGTAACATTTGAAAAAAAAAGACGTCCTAAAGGAAAGAGCTTATGGCTACCATGAGAACCCCCTAGTTTTCTTTAGGGAATTCGGCTTTGGTACTTGACAAAGCAACAGTCTTTTGCTTCTTCCTACTCCATTTAATGGTTGGAGTTCCAAGTGAGAATGAAAATCCACTAGTTGACCTTCTATCCATGACATTTCCTACCCAATCTGCATCCATGTATGCATATATACATGGCTGAACTTTTCTCTCATAAACAAGCCAAAACCACATGTTCCTTTGACATATCACAATATGCATCTCATTGTATCCAAGCGCACTCTGCATGGTTTATGCATAAATTGACTCACCAAACTAACTGCAAAACTCAAATCTGGTCTTGTCTTTGTTACATAAATCAAACTACCAACCATCTTCCTTTACACATTTGCATCATGCAAGTACTTCCCATCATCCATAAGCTTAGCATTAGCATGAAGTGGCATATCAACAAGTTTGCAAGCACTCATACCAAATCTCTCAAGCATTTCTAGCATATAATTGTGTTGGATCATTCACATTCCCTCTTGCATTGAAATTACTTCAATTCCCAAAAAGTATTTTAGCTCTCTTCAAAAATTCAAATTTCAATTGCTTTTTCAAATCAGCAATCCTCTTCTCATCAGTGCCAATAATGATCAAATCATCAACATAAATCACTAATAGAATCGTTTTGCTTCCCTGATTCCATACAAGTAGTGAATAATCAACCTTTGATTGCATACATTTGAGATCCAATAACTTCTTTGCGAATTGTTCACACCATGCTCTTGGTGTTTGTTTTAAAGAATAAAGCGCTTTCTTTAATTTTCATACATACTCAGGATACTTTGGATGCACATAAACTTCTTGAAGCCATCACTTTTGCACCACTTTATACACCCATTTGCATCCAATAGCTTTCTTATTCGATGGAAATTTCATTGATTCCCATGTATCATTCTTCTCCAATGCATTCATCTCATCATCCATTGCTTTGCACCAATCTTCATTTTGTGATGGCTTCCATAATGTCTCATAAGCAGTCAAATCATGAACCATTCCTATTGGAGCTCTATTTATGACATGAACTACTTAATGACAAGCTTCTACCCAAAATATATCTAGCCTACTCTTTTCATTTAACATGGCTAGCAACTTCTTTAATCACACGATTCGTTGTGTCTGCAATACCATTTTGTTTTGGTGTATATCTACAAGATAGTTGCCTTTGCGATTCCAATCCATGGTCACTAAGATATTGATCAAATTCTTTTGAAATATGTTCTTCCCCTCAATCTTATCATAAGCATTTTATGTACATGCCCAAGTGCTTCTCAACCATGTTTTTAAATTTCACAAAGCGTTTGAAAACTTCACTCTTATGCTTCAAAGAATATATCCATGTGTATCGCCTATAGCCATCAATGAATATCAGAAAGTACAGTGAGCCACCAACTGATTTTGTTCTAACGAGTCCAACCACATTACTATGGATTAGCTCTAGAGGTCTCTTTCTATGCATTTCTCTTCTTGGAAACTTCATACATTGATGTTTGCCAAATGGGGTTCACAAATTCTCTCAAAGTTTAAATGAACAAATCTTGGTAGTCCTCGTACTAACGTTTGCTTTTCAAAGACTTTAATTTCCTCAAGTTGATATGACCAATGCCACAATCCAGCTATATATGAGTATTCATTGTTCTTGGCATATATATTCTGATAAAGAGGTGTGCCCATGTCAAACGTGAGCAATCTACCCATCTTCTTTCCATTACCAAGAAATTTCCCTCTTTTTCCATACTTGAAATCATGTATAAAATAGCCATGCTTATTAAAGATTACTTCCATATCTTGATCTGCAAGCTGACCAACCAAAACTAAGTTTTTGTAATGCTAGGCACATGTAATACATCACTTAGTGTATTATTGACACCATTCTTTTGTACTAGTGGTACACTTTTAACATCATTATATAAGTGTAAGGTATCATCACTAGTTGCCATATACTCTTTAGAATTCAAAGGTTCCTTGGATTCAACCTAATCTCCTATGCTTGTCATGTGATTTGTGAAACCAGAGTCTATGTACCAATTCATATCATTTCCAAGTTTAGACATGCTATTCAACACATGCTCCATTGGAAGCATATTATCTCTGCCATAATCTCTATATGAACTTTCAATAGAGAAGTTTCCATGTGATGCATAACGGCCTCTACTTCTTCCTCTTTGACTATTCTGCTTATGATAGAAATCTTTCTCAAAATGGCCATATTTTTTTGCAATGGTAAGAGTTTCTAGGTGTGTGTGATCTTCCTCTATCTCTCAAGTTTGATGTATCTCTATCTCTTGAAATATCCATTGTGTTTACATTTCTAGAAGTTGAACGACCATGACTAAAACCGCTTCCTTTATGCCAAACGAATGCATGATCTCTTGAGTTGCTACTTCTCGATGCATTCAAACCAAGCTTTACTCCTTCTGTCATACAAAGGGCCACTAGGTCATCGAAATCAAGCATAGTGCCTCTTACTAAAATAGAAGTGCATAAGCTCTTATATTGCGGTCCTAGACCATTCAACATAACTGATACTGTATCATCATCTTTGACCTTACAATTCATGGAAGCTAAATCATCAGTGATCTTTTTAATTTCAACCACATAATCGTATACGGATCTATTGGCACACCATAAACTATGTAATTTTTGCTTTAAGTGAATTTTCTAGCCTCTGTTGATGTACCATGTATGAATTATGTGCCAAGATTCTTTCATTGTGCTAGCCTTCATAATATGTGAGATGAGGCCCTCAAAGATACAAATTGAAATCAATTGGAGAACCTTTCTAGACTTTTCTATCCATGTTTTATATTCCTTTTGCTGATCTATGTCGGGGTTATCTGGCAATTTAGGAGGCTCGTCCTCTCCATTCAATAATCTTCATAGTCCTTTTCCCATCAAGAAATTCTCCATCCTATATGATGATATGTGATAATTGTCTTTGTTAAGCTTATCACCCACTATTTGCGCAATGTTATCACCCATTTTTGCAATTTAACCTCTTCTCTATGTTATGGCAATCTTATGGCGAGACCTAGAAGAACATTCGTTAGCATTTCGACTGTATTTCTTGATATATGCACCAAAAAACTGAATGTTTGCAAGTAATCTCAATGGGTTTCCTCTTGTTCAAAGCACTCCCTGCATCACTATGCACTTATATGCTAATTTATGAGCTCTCCAAAAACATTTGGATAGTTTCTCCTTTGTCCAAAGTGTATATGAGCCAAACCAACTATAATAAATCCACTTTGGAATCCAAAATCTGGATAAAAACATCAATAACAGCATGTAACATAAGAAAATTCTTTCTAACTGGGGGCCATAATTTCATACATCCATCATGTGATCCATACACGAGGCCTTTGGGCTATCTTCTCTTCGGTCTTCCACCTATATCACCAAGGTATCTCCATGAGACGAGAATACCCTAGTTAAAAACCTCACCGTGTCCCTCAATTTTTGTTTAATTCAAGGTTTTCAACAAGGTAAATATAACCTCACAAGGTGCATGAGTTGTCCAGATTAAGGAACCACAATTGCATACATTCATCTCACAATGCGTGAGTAATGTCTATTTAAGGAACCATAACTATGTACATGATGTTGCCTACCACATGCACTGAAAATGAAAACCAAATCGAATGTGTATATAATTCCTTTGTTTGTGAAAATCTTTACTGAACAAGGTAACCAAACTGAGGTGGAGCAAATAGCTTGTGGTCGATCAGGTCGCCATTCAAAGTGTGTAGTGAGAGTGAGGAGTCGGGTTCGTTGATATTTGCAATCTCAGCATGGCTCTTGCTATGGTCCTTCGAGCACCCCTAACGTGCTTACCTGCGACAGAATCCTCCTCATGAACGTCTTCTTCACCTCAGATCCTCACGAACTTCTTCACCACAAGATGGAGGCAGCTCATAGTCTGCCTCTCTCCTTCAGCTTTTACTTTTTCTTTTCAACCATTTCATAAATTAATGCCAAAGATTTCCCCTTCGTGTTGCAACAATGGTATGAGTAGGATTTCATCATGAAGTGGCGTTCCTCTACTCATATGTCGACTATGCCAGCACGTGTGCTATCCATCAATACAGTTCTTGATAATCTAGGAATCCTCATTTCAAGGCCGCCATTCAATATGCAGAGAGGAGCTTGAACAAGAAAGCATAAGTTTTTGGATAAGGCCCCGTAGAGTGAGGTGAAGTGTACACACACACACACTTTCTATCGATTTTTGTTGTTTTACATAAGTCTTGCCACATCATCAATACACACTTAGAAAACTCAATATAAGTCAATAACTCATTGGGATCGAACTTGAATTCAGAGAAGTCAGATTACTCACATCAGTCACTTTGTGAAAAAACTTTGTAACTCGTCACTACACTTCTTTGGTCAGATTTTATCCTTAAACAATGCTTCGGTGGCACATGACGTGAATTCTACATATCTAATATCAGTATATTGAGCTGAGTCTCACAAGAATAATATATTGACAAGGTATCTAATATGTGTGTCGATTTTGCTACATGAGCAGCTAATAGCTTCAAGATTTTAATATTGCATATGCACCCTCCTTCCCACATTGCATTTCTTTACATTTAATCACTCGCTTCAAGTCATGATTCTAGGATTAATCAAGTTGAGTTTATTGCCTCCTACTCACGCTCCTTTCCATGAACTCTACCACATACCTAATGAAATCGATGTGAAATGAGGAGAAAGTAAGTAAATATCAAGGCTTGCTAAAACTTTCTTCTTGATTGGTTATGGGAAAAACCGGTATTGTTCAAATTGACATGATTGCTCAATTTTTGCTATTCCAACAAGATGAGAAAAGAAGAAGTTTCATGCAGTCCTTCCATGAACGAGTTGTTAAACATAGCACATATTTTAATGGTAAAGACATTACAGGACTTTGTAAAGAATATGAATTGGAAGCCAAATACATTGGGGCTACACTTAAACTTATGACTAACCTAGAACTTATAAAAGATTTTGTACATGTCTGAATTATATCTACATGACCAACTTATGATGGAAACACAAAGAAAATGGTCACAATATAAATCGACACCCCTAACGATATTTTTTCTTGAGGATGTCGATAATATAACACAAAAAGCATTCCTAAAGTGGATACATATGCTTAAAGACTAGCCAATCTTAGATATCAAGAGAAAATTTGATCGGCACTACAATGAATTATCTGAATATGACAAGAAAGCCATACAATATGAGAAGGTATCGCTATTCTTATGCATAGTGGATATGAAGGTTCACGAGGAATCACTTTCATAGTTGCAAGACATGGAACATGATTCAAGTTTCATAAAAGAATGGGAGATGGTTGAAGAGGAAGTTAAGAGATATGTACAAAAATAGAGAACTATGATGAAGTGCATGCATGATTGGCAAGAATATTTGTAAGAAGGGCAAATGCATGTAGCACAATAGCCTGTTCCAAATAAACAAGTAAATCCATTAGTTGCAAAAGACACTACACCTCCTAATACAATGGAGAAAATGTTTAAGAAATTCAGTGATCTTATAACTTGAAGTGTCAAAAAAATAATTGAGTTTCACTATTTGTAGGAAACAACAACAAAACCTCCAAAGGATCTTGAAATTAAGCAATGTATCTAGTGTGCCTCCTTGGAGCATAAGTATTCATGTGAAAGTTTCAAAGATGCGCTATCAAAGAGCTTGGTGTTTATAAAGGAAAAGAGGATCTATGATGGTAAAACCGATGATAAGGTTAATATGAATTTTGGTCAAGGAGGTACAAAAGCATTCTTCCCTAGTTCTTTAAGCAATTTTGCTTCAATTCCCATATATCCACATATGCCTATCAATTAATGGACGATAGTAGAGATTTGGAAGCTTAGTCAAGAGGAATGAAATATCTAGATCAAGAGAAGATGCATCAAGAAATTTTAAAAACTGCTAGCAATGAAATTTGAGGGGTAACTAGATGGAAAGACCCAGTTGATACACTGATAGTAGCCACTTACTTATGTTCATTGATGGGACATGAAATAGTAGTCAAAGAAAAAAGGAGAAGGAGTTACCTAAGAGTTGACTTGGTAAATTTTAAAGAATAAAGCTATGTGCAAAAATGGGAGAATTGGCTCAAACTATGTTTGAGGCTAGCCATTTGCTCAATTGCACAACCTCAACCAAAAAAAATTATACTTTAATGGATCATTAGAAAGATTGGAAAAGATGATAGCTAAGTTAGGAATGCAAGATACATCACAACTGAGTCACATCAGAAGTGAAAGGATAAGACTTTCTCCTAAAGAAGCTTATGTATCCCAACTCCACCGTGTCAAGGACTTTTGCTTTTGTAAGTCAATACCCACAACAATTTCTAAGAGAGATTCAAGAATAGAAATGGGCTAAAGAAAGTGAAAATCCTCCTCCCATTGAAATTGTGGATAACCTACATGATCAATCCCTACAAGATATTCCTTCTATTTATGGAGACATTAGGGGAAAAAGTGAGCCCTGCATGGGCCTTGTAAGGATCCCTATTTTTTAGGGATTAAAAAGCTTAATACATGAGTTTAAAGAGGGACATGAAACCACCATGGTTTTGCAGAATAAAAAAAGGATATAAGAAATTTCAAATCTCTTTCAAATCTCCTATCTCAGGCGTGAGGATTTTTGGCCTTTGGATCATTCAAATCAAAGGCTAATTTTAAATCTCATATGAGGCTAGAGAGAGAAGATGTGGGAATCCGTCAGAGCGAAGCCCAAGCTTATGCGCACTCTCTACAAAAATTTTAGCCTTTAGATCATCGAAGATCGGACGTACGTGCACATTTGGAGCTGATCGTAATGCGCAAGTGACTTATAGCCGTTAGATTTTGGAGATGATCCAATGGCCAGCTTTAAAAGGCGCCTTTTTATCGTGTTGGAGCAAGATCAACCATTCGATATTCATTCCATCCAATGGTCAAGAATGGAGGTGCCAAAACTCTCACGGAATTCGATATTGACCGTTAGATACAGAAGCACATCCAATGGCCTAGGAAAAAAGACGCAGTTGTTATGATTGCTTTAATATGAACCATTTGATCTAAAGCCAATCCAAGGGTCCAAGTTCAAGGATACCTTGACTTTTTCCATTTGTTCTTAGCCTTTAGATCTTTGAGCAATCCAAGGGCTCTAAATGATTTTAGAGCCTGTCAAAACAACTCTCTAGAGAAAACTACTAATTCTAAATGGTTTTTGGAGCTTTGACCACACCAAAACAAGGGAAGCCTATGCCTACCCTGTGTGATTAGGAGCATAGACTGTGGCCACCACCCTCTTCTCATTGGTCCATCTCTAATCACTCCTTAATCTAAAAGGCCCATGCAGGGTTCATTTTTTCCCCTAATGAACATGAGGATTAGAATTTGAGTCTAATTCCTTACAATAATTGCCTCATTTCACACGTCCATGGGAAGCAAAGTCCACCTATATGAGAGCACCCATGGTCATGGTAAGAAATGAAGACTCAATCATACCTAGGAATACAGAGGTAGTAAAGAACATTAAAGTGCAGTGCAATCTGACTTTAGAGGAGCTACTCAAACTAAGGCCAAATTTGTGGAAACACATAGCCAATCAAGTGCCAAAAGTAACAAAAAAGCAATTTCCAAATGGGATCACATTGAACAGTGCGAAAAATACCTTTGAATAAGATAGGTGATATGAGAAAAGGCAAAGAAGGAAAAATCTATCTCCCTATCACTCATCAAGGTTTCACAACCAAGGCTATTTTAGACTCAAGTGCACGAGTTCCAATTGCTACCACTTCCCTATGGAAGCATTGGGGCACTCGAGCCAATAAGAATGAAATTACAGATGGACGATGGTCACATAGAGAGACCCTTAGGATTGCTAGAAGGGATAACTCTTACTACTTATGATGTAGAGTTTGAGCACACATTTTCCATATGTGACTTTAGCAAAAACCAAGCCTATGAGATGATTTTGGGAAGACCATTTATGAGACAGTTGCAAGTAGTGTAGTATTGGGGAACCAATTCCTTGTATTTGAAATACTTAGGTGTCACAACTAAAGTCAATCTCAAAGACTACTCTCATAGAGAGGTGCCCCCTATCTAGTGGAATCTCATCCATATGACCAGAGATGATATGAAGTCATTGCATTCCATAAGATGGATCCTCTTGTATGCATGAGGATACTCAAGTATGGATGTGCAAAGTTGTAGTAGAAGAAGAGAAAAGAGAAAGCACTAGAGAGCTAGGTGTTAAGGAAACTCATAGATCAAGTCAAGAATTGGCCTATGCACCTGTAGTATTTTTGGATGAAGAATTTGAACCTCATGGTTGGGCAAAAATCCTAGCCACGATGGACATAGCCATCAAAGAAGAACAATGGACACCACATTGTGATGAAGACGGCTATCAGATTTCGGTTTTCACTATAGAACCAATCTTGTGTGATTCGTTCATCAAAGAGTGTAATCCTAGTACAGAAAAAATTGAACAAACAAGTGACTCAAATTTAAAATCAATTATTATGGATCCTTTTGTGAGTCTGAAGAAGAATATCTATACATAGTAGAAGCTCACCCTTAAGGACAAGAAGAGCTTATGAACAATGTGAGATTAACCACATAGGTAACCACCAAGAGTGAAGGCAAGAAAAGAAAGAAGAGAGAACTCCCACCAAAAAAGGATGAATCTTTATTTGACGTCCCTAAATATTTTAAGAAGTATGAGATAGAGGATAGGAAGATCATGATTAGAATGCTTAAGTGAGAAGCAGTGTAGTGGCCTATGATAACAAAGAGATAGCTAAGAAAATTATTGTGATCATATAATAACGTGAAGAATGATGCACGTACATAGGACATGACCTAAGTGAGGAAGAGGAAAAGGAGTTGATTGATTTATTAAGAGAATATAGAGATATGTTTGCATGGAGTTATAAGGAACTAAAAGGTGTAGACGTTGACATATGCTCACATACAAGTCCCATGACCTCAGAAGCCAAACCCTCTAAGAAGAAGCCATACACATATAAGAAACATTATGCCACCAAGATCAAGGAAGAGATAGATCGATCCATAGATGCCAGATTTACCTATAAAATTGAGCATAGTGAATGGTTTCCCCATTTTAGTGGTGCCCAAAAAGAATGGAAAGTTACATGTATGCATTAACTTGAAGAAGGTTAATGTAGCCACTATTAGAGATAGTTATCTACTTCCTATTATTGAACACCTATTGGAAAGAGTAGCAGGCAATGAAGTATACAACTTCCTTGATTGGTTCTCTGGCTACAATCAAGTGGATATTGGCCCAAAAGACCAGGATAAGAGAACTTTTGCCATAGAATGGGGCATATTCGCATTTTGAGTAATGCCATTTGGTCTTACCAATGCATCGACTACCTTCCAATAGTTGATGTGTGATGTGTTTGAAGAATTCCTCCGTAAAAACTTGGAAGTATATGTTGATAATGGATGCCTAAGACTGTGCATCCATGAGAGTGAATATCTTAAGATCTTAGATATTTCTGACCAAGGTGTTACATGAGGGCATTTTTGTTGGAGCAAGTCTATGACAAGCCTAAGTATTGACTTGAGTCTCACAAAGTCTTAGAAGAAGCTTTAAAAAGAAGACTATGTAAAGTTCACTTGTGAACTACCTCTTGTAACTTTTGAAGAGTTTACTTAATGTAAAAGTAAGAGAATCTTAAGTGGTTGAGTCCACTTGATCAAGAATGGAAAGAGGAGCCACGAATTCGTGATTTGTGGTAGGTAGAGAATCAAATCAGTCATTGATTGATTGGAGAGTGATTGAGGGAAGTTAGCCTCCCAAACTCAACTATAAATAGATGGCAGTTTTAGTCGTGGTTAGAGAGACCTATGGGAAGACCTCCAAGAGCTGAGCTTTATGCCATATCAAGGTGTGATTACAAGGCACACATATGTATCAGTAAGTCATTGTATTGTACAAGCAATATACTATCATTTTCATGATTATTTGGTTTCATCTTTCCATGTTCTTGTGAAGTGTACTACTCACTGCCATTACTCTCAGTTTTCTCAGTCAGCTTGCAGAGATTGTTTCTCTGCACTTGGTTCATCATTTTCAGTGATTTAACTTGGTAAAGTTAGCTTTATAAGTCTACTATATGCTCACAAATTTTCATGTCATTTGGATGTTGGAATCTTCAGTTATGTTCATTTGAAGTCAACAGGGTATGTTCATTTTCTCTTCTCTGTCAGGTACCCGACTTTTTCAGTCATCTTGTCAGAGTCATTTCTCAGTGGTTACTCATCCAAATTCAGTGATTTAAAGCTTGTTGGATTCAGCTTACTGTCTAGTATAAGCATACAAATTTTCATAATCATTGGATTTCTAAATTTTGAGTTATGTTGATTTTTCTGCTTATTGGTCTATTTCTGTAGCAGCCCGTGAAAATCGGGATGATGTCATCACTTGTTAAAAGTCATTCTCAGTGTGTGGTTTGTTATTTTTGATGAGATTACTCTCTAGAGTTAGATCTTTAAGCTACCTAGCCTTCCCCAAGAGGAATTAATCTAATTGCTGCTGTGCTCAGAGAATTATGTAAAACACTGGACAGGTGTATCAACCAAGAATAGCAAGTTTTCACCTCTGAGCTAACTCCAACTTATCTGTTTTGATCTATCTTTTTGAGAGTGATCTTCCAAGGTACATAGGGTGTCTAATACATCCATTGGCAAGCTAAAAGGGCCCACCATCTACTCCTGGAGTTCATTTGGCTGGTGTAGAGCAAAGATTTTGCAACACCTCTTCATCTTCAACACATACCTATCCATCTCTTCACAGTGGTATCAGAGCAAGGTTGGATAACATGGCAGATGGATTTCCTTCATCAATTGACAAATTAGACAGAGGTAACTACTCAGCTTGGTCATTAAGAATGGAAGCTTATCTCCAAGTTAGAAGTTTATATGGTTATGTGGCTGGAGATGAAGTTATGCCAAGTTTCAAGAACAAAAGTCAACCAACACAAGAAGAGCAAGAAAGATTGAGCACATGGTGCTCCAAGGATGCACTTGCAAGATCTTATCTCCTCAACTCTATCTCAGATTTTTTGTTGCCTCACATTAGAAGTTGTAAGACATCTCAGGAAGTGTGGGATGCACTTGAAGCTTTCTTTTCTTCAAGTACCAAAGCTAGGAAGCATCAACTATGGCTGGATTTCACAACTCTCAAGAAGGCTCCCAAACAAAATGTGACTGATTTTGTCACAAAGCTCAAGGACATAGCGGATCAGTTGGGAAGCATTGGAGAGGTAATAGATGAAGAGCAAATTGTAAGGCAGGTCATCAATGGCTTGAAGGCAGATGATAAGTGGGAAGCATTCACCAGAGCTATGGATTTGTACATGGTTATGCATGTACCTGATTTCAACACACTCATTGGACAACTACTTACTCAAGAGGGAAAGCTTATCAAAAATGGAGAAAGCTCTAAAGGTAATCAATCTTCAGCTTTATACACGGATAAAAGCAAGTCTAAAGATAACAAAGGAAAGGCAAAGAAAGTGGATGATGAAGCAGGTACATATCAAGCTAACTATGCAGGTAGAGGAAGACATGGCAGAGGTAGAGGAAGAGGAGGTAGACAAGGCAGGGGGAGATCCAAAGACTCCAACTCATGTTCTATTTGTGGATTAACTAATCATACAACTGAAAATTGCTTTAGGAATTCCAGGAATCAAAGAGGCAGAGGATACAATAGAGGAAGTTATGGATACTCAAGAGGAAGGTTCAACAACTACCATGGCAACTACAACAACTACAATCATTCAAACTATCAAGGAGGCTACAAAGGAAGGAGAGACTACAATAACTACACAGAAGACTCAAACAAAGAGGATTCATTATTGATCATGAACATGGCTATGCCACAAGGTAAATCTGATGAGCATGTTTTCTACATAGATTCAGGTTGTTCAAATCATGTGGCAGGAAATGTGGCACTCCTATCAGATTTAGAAGATCCAAGGAATAAGCATGAGGTACAAACAGGAGATGATACAAAACATCCTGTGGAGAAAATAGGCAATGTCAAAGCACCTGATGGAAACATCAACCTACTCAGTAAGGTACTCTATGTCCCTACCATTACAAAGAATTTGATAAGTGTTGGGCAGATAGTAGAGAAAGGGTTGCAAGTCAGGTTCACAAAAGCAGGAGCATTTGTTGAAGATCCAAGTCAAGGATTCAGAAGAATTGCAAAAGGTGAAAAGACAGGTAGATTGTTCACATTTGAATTACAGGACACTAGAAACATTGCTCTCTTTAATTATGGTAGTCAGACACTCACAGAATTGGAAGTATGGCACAAAAGGTTAGCACATATTGGTGAAAGGTCATTAAAGCAAATTTGCAGGGACCAAAGTGTACTTGGACTTCCTAATTTGTCAAAACAACATATGATTTATAAGTGTAGTGCATGTCAATTTGGAAAGTCTCACAGGTTACCATTCATGAAGAAAGGTTATATGCATGGAGATCTCTTGGAGTTGGTTCATACAGATGTATGGGGACCTAGCAAGGAAGCTTCAATATCTGGATCAAGGTATTATGTTTCCTTTATTGATGATTGCAGCAGATGGACTATCCTATTCTTTATGAAACACAAAGATGAAGTTTTTTCATGTTTCAAAAGATATTTGGCTCTTGTGGAGAATCAAACAGGTAAATCACTAAAAAGGCTAAGGTTAGATGGAGGGGGAGAATACTTCTCCCATGAGTTTGATTCTTTTCTTCAAGAAAGAGGAATCAAAAGAGAGGTAACTACAAGGTACACTCCTGAGCAAAATGGAGTGGCAGAAAGGAGGAATAGGACAATTGTTGAAGCTACAAGGTCTATGTTAAATGAAAAGCATTTACCTAATTACTTATGGGCTGAGGCTATATCTACAGCCACTTACTTGATTAACAGGTTGCCTTCAAAATCCCTTGATGGAATGACTCCATATGAGGCTTGGAATGGAAGAAGACCAAGCTTAGATCATTGTAAAATTTTTGGATGTATTGGTTTTGCTCATGTTCCTTCACAGGTTAGAGGCAAGATGGATCCAAAAGCAGAAAGGTGTGTATTTATTGGATATGACAACAATCAAAAGGGCTACAGGTTATACAATCCTACCAACAAAGGATTCTTGGTAAGCAGAGATGTAGTTTTTGATGAGAACAATTCATGGTATGAAGATTCATGCAGGAAGATCAATTTACCATATGATCTTGAAGAAGATTTTCCAAAGCTTGGTAGAGAACAATCAAAGATTGAAGAACAAGACACCTCAGAGGATGATGAAGAATCTCAGATGGAAAAGATCAAAGCATGGAAGTCTAAAGGTAAAGCAAAATTGCAGGAACTTGGACATGAGGCGGAATCATCACATCATGGCCTAAGAAGATCTATGAGGGAAAAGAAAAAACCAGAAAGGTATGGGTTTGACACCTCATTAGTAACTAAACATTCTATCTACATAGCACAGGACATAAACCAAGAGGAGCCATCATCATTTGAAGAGGCCAAAGCAAAAACATAATGGAAGCATGCAATGAAGGAAGAGATTGAAGCACTTGAGGAAAACAACACTTGGGATTTGGTGCCCAAGACTTCATCCATGAAGGTAATAGGCTCAAGATGGGTCTATAAACTCAAGAAGAATTCTGATGGTTCAATTAACAGGTATAAGGCAAGGCTTGTGGCAAAAGGCTTTGCACAAACTCAGGGAATTGATTATGAGGAGACTTTCTCTCCTGTGGCAAAGATGCCTACTATTAGGGTTTTGCTTAGTATTGCCTCTTCCAAGAATTGGAAGATACTTCAGCTAGATGTAAAGAATGCATTCTTGAATGGTTGGATAACAGAAGAGGTATATATGGCACAACCACCTGGTTTTGAGAATCAAGTTTATCCTGATTATGTGTGTAAACTTAACAAAGCATTGTATGGTCTCAAGCAAGCTCCAAGAGCTTGGAATTTTAGGCTTGTTTCATTCTTGCAGGACAAAGGCTTTCAACCAAGCAAGGCAGATCCTTCACTCTTTATTAAAAAGAGTAATTCCGAGGTCATCTATCTATGTGTATATGTAGATGATATTATATTGACAGGAAATGATGCAGATGGTATGAAGAAGATCAAAGATCAGATGAGAGAAGAGTTCAAGATAAGTGATTTGGGTTCACTTACCTACTTCCTAGGTTTGGAAGTTGTCTACAAAGATCATGGTTTGTTTCTCACTCAAAGGAAGTACATTAAGGACATGTTGGCAAAATTCAAGATGCAAGATTGTAAGATTGCAGGTACTCTAATGGAGGTCAATCACAAATTGAGCTCACATGAAGGTGAACTCATAGAGGACATCACATCATATCAAAGTCTAGTGGGTAGTCTCAACTATGCCACATTGACAAGAGTAGATATATGTTACAGTGTGAGTGTGCTAAGCCAATTTATGCACACACCAAGGAAACCACATATGGATGCTGCCAAAAGGATTCTCAAGTATCTCAAAGGAACCATAAATGAAGGACTTTATTATCCTTATGTATCTGATTTAGGTTTGAAGCTATTTTCTGATGCAGATTGGGCTGGCTCCAAGGAAGATAGAAGGAGCACTTCAGGTTATCTTACCTTTGCAGGTTCAAAGCTTATTTCATGGTCATCCAAGAAGCAACCCACAGTTGCTCTCTCTTCTACTGAAGCTGAATATAGAGGTCTTGCTATAGCTACACAAGAAGCTATGTGGATGAAGACATTATTCAAAGATCTTGGATTGGAGTTTGGAACTCCAACTATTTTTGGTGACAATATGAGTTCTATTCATTTGGCTGCTAATCCTATTTTTCATGCAAGGACTAAACATATTGAAGTTCATTATCACTATGTACGAGAGAAGGTTCTAAGCAAAGAGATTCAAATATCATATGTGTCCACTCATCAACAATGTGCAGATATTCTAACCAAAGCATTGGATGGTACAAAGCTTTGCAAATTCAAGGCTATGATAGGTTTGCAGGTAATCTTGGAAGATTGAAGACCTCAAGCATACTTGGCTTGAGGGGGAGCTGTTGGAGCAAGTCTATGACAAGCCTAAGTATTGGCTTGAGTCTCACAAAGTCTTAGAAGAAGCTTTAAAAAGAAGACTATGTAAAGTTCACTTGTGAACTACCTCTTGTAACTTTTGAAGAGTTTACTTAATGTAAAAGTAAGAGAATCTTAAGTGGTTGAGTCCACTTGATCAAGAATGGAAAGAGGAGCCACGAATTCGTGATTTGTGGTAGGTAGAGAATCAAATCAATCATTGATTGATTGGAGAGTGATTGAGGGAAGTTAGCCTCCCAAACTCAACTATAAATAGATGGCAGTTTTAGTCGTGGTTAGAGAGACCTATGTGAAGACCTCCAAGAGCTGAGCTTTATGCCATATCAAGGTGTGATTACAAGGCACACATATGTATCAGTAAGTCATTGTATTGTACAAGAAATATACTATCATTTTCATGATTATTTGGTTTCATCTTTCCATGTTCTTGTGAAGTGTACTACTCACTGCCATTACTCTCAGTTTTCTCAGTCAGCTTGCAGAGATTGTTTCTCTGCACTTGGTTCATCATTTTCAGTGATTTAACTTGGTAAAGTTAGCTCTATACGTCTACTATATGCTCACAAATTTTCATGTCATTTAGATGTTGGAATCTTCAGTTATGTTCATTTGAAGTCAACAGGGTATGTTCATTTTCTCTTCTCTGTCAGGTACCCGACTTTTTCAGTCATCTTGTCAAAGTCATTTCTCAGTGGTTACTCATCGAAATTTAGTGATTTAAAGCTTTATGGATTCAGCTTACTGTCTAGTATAAGCATACAAATTTTCATAATCATTGGATTTCTACAGTTTGAGTTATGTTGATTTTTCTGCTCACTGGTCTATTTCTGTAGCAGCCCGTGAAAATCGGGATGATGTCATCACTTGTTAAAAGTCATTCTCAGTGTGTGGTTTGTTATTTTTGATGAGATTACTCTCTAAAGTTAGCTCTTTAAGCTAACTAGCCTTCCCCAAGAGGAATTAATCTAATTGCTGCTGTGCTCAGAGAATTATGTAAAACACTGGACAGGTGTATCAACCAAGAATAGCAAGTTTTCACCTCTGAGCTAACTCCAACTTATCTGTTTTGATCTATCTTTTTGAGAGTGATCTTCCAAGGTACATAGGGTGTCTAATACATCCATTGGCAAGCTAAAAGGGCCCACCATCTACTCCTGGAGTTCATTTGGCTGGTGTAGAGCAAAGATTTTGCAACACCTCTTCATCTTCAACACATACCTATCCATCTCTTCACAATTTTGGACAAGAACGCGTGATTAAGGTGATTCTATCTGCCAATATTTGATGGCCAACCCTTCAGATGGATGCACATACCTATGTGAAGTGATATGATATTTGTCAGCAAACTTACTATCCAATACGGAAGGATGAGATGCCATTGAAACCCATGATGGGCAAAAATGCATTCTCTAAGTGGGAAATATACTTTCTAGGTCCTATTAATCCCCAAGCTAAGAGTTCACATGCAAAATACATTATTGTTCCTATGAACTATCTAATCAAATGGGTAGAAGTAAAATTTATGACAAAGAATGATACTCAAATGATGGATAAGTTCTTATTCGAGAACGTGTTCACCAAATATGGGTTACCAATAGAGTTAGTAAGTGATAGAGGTATGCACTTCTTGAACAAAGTCATTGAAAACCTTCTCCAAGAATTTTTTGTGATACATAAGAATTTTGCCCCATATCATTCACAAGCTAACCGAGCTGAGAACACAAATAAGATCCTATATAATGTATTGGAAAAACTCGTAAATAATAAAGGCTCTGATTGGGATTGACAACTACATCAGACTATTTGGGATTATCAAGTGGCTTATAAAATGGTACTAAACACCACACCCTTTCAGATGGTATTTGGCTCGAATGTAGTATTGCCACTAGATTGCTTGATCCCTACATTAAGAGTACGACAAGCGTATCAATGGACTGGCCATGAGCTCTTGTCTAGAATATTTGATCTTGCACGATTAAAAGTAGGAGATTTAGTCTTAGGTTACACCTTGAAGCAACATGCAAGGAAGTTATAGAAGCGTGCCTATGGACCCATGATTATTAATAGAATATCAGCAAGTGGAGCTGTCCAATTAGACACTTTAAAAGGTGAAATCCTACCTAATTACATCAGTGGATGCAGAGTAAAGTTATATAAAAAACCCCTCACAGAGGAAATGCTAAATCAACTCAACACTACAAAGAAACATAATGAAGAGGAAAAATGAGTTTGAGAAGAAGCGAAGGCAGAAGCCTTATAATGCATTCGATGAATGAAATTGAGGAGATAGGGTAGAGATCAACCTAGATTAGATACTCATGATGCTCCAAGATATCACATGAACCATGTGCCAAGCATCAGATGTAATTTCTCCTCAAAGAATTGATCGACATCCTTTTGTGACCATAGAGGTTGGACAAGGGAAGAGTACAAGGAATCTAAGAGCCTTGATTGAGTGAGGTGCAATCAATAGTGCAGTTAGACTTTCTTACTATCAAGAATTGCAATTAAGTATGAATATTATAGAAGCATATCTCATAGGATTGGGAGGTGTGGAAGCCCCTTGCATGAGCAAGGTGGAGCTTCCTATCCACCTTCAAGATGTTCTAATGATAGTGAAAGTGCTAGTGTGTCAAGACAAGGATCTCACCAAACCTCTTGTCTTAGGTCTAGACTAGATTTATGACCATGCAGTCAACCTGAACTTAAGAAGTGGACTTCTTTAGGTATCGGTAAATCAAAACTGCATCAGAATTGAGTTAGAAAATCAAACACTCAAGGAACTAGGAAAGGCATCCACACCCGGTCCTTCCAGGAGCACACATGAAGACAATGATGCTCTTCTTGTCCAAAGTTCTATGGTGCAAAACAAGAACACTCATGAAGGACTTGCTAAGGTTAACACAACAGATCGAGCACATGTGAAGGACAAGTAGATGAGGAGATAGAGATAATGGCCATGGAGAAAGAGAGAAATCCTCCATTGTACACACAAGTAGAAAGAGAGTGCAATGGATAATCTAGACACAAAGAGTCATTCTCCACCACTATGCATTCACATGGATACATCAGAAAAGGTGTGCCATATAATTAACTGACCCGATGGGCATTTCTTATACAAGATGAAAGAGGCCTTCAACCAGTCATAGTAGATAAGCCCTTTTCTTGGATTACCCTCTTGATAAGAAGTGTTCACATGATGAAAATAAAACTAGCTCATCTCCAACAATCCTCCCTTTGAGCTTGATTTTGATGATTTTAGGGCTTAATGCCATGCCTTTTTAGGAATTTTAGATTTTAGGGCATCCTAAGTGGGTTTTAGGATCTAGTGGCATATGGCATCATCTAGCATAGAGTTTTGGTTTTTAATTTGGTTTTTGGACCACTAGGAGCTTTTCATGTTTTAAGGGCCTTTATAGACACATGCCTTTCACAATTGAGTTTTAGAAGGCGGTTTAACAATATATCATTGTCATAGATGACAGAGTTGATTTCATCATGTTCTAATTCTTCTACAACATGAGCTTTACCTTTCTTATCCTTGGTGTTGTTGTTGTTGCCTCCTTCTTGATCTTCATGTTTGCTTTTTATTAAGCACTTTGATGAAGGATGATTTTTCTTCTTGTAATATTTGCATGGTTCAAAGACTTTGTACTTTCGCTTTGTGTATGTTGCATAGGCTCCATTTGTTGATATGCTTGTCTTCTTTTCTTCTTCTTGAAGTGAGTTGATGGCATCCTCCAAGCTAGGGATTGGAACTTTCTCCTTGAGGATGGTTTTGATATTCGCGTATTTCTCTGGAAGTGCTTTAATGAGAATAGCTAGTTTTTCTTCATCATCAATCTTTACATCACAATGTGCTAATTGTGTACAAAGACTTTTAAGCATATTGGCTAAAGATGCAATAATTTCTCCATTTTCATGCATTAGGCTATACAATTGGATTTTCAATGACATTTTTGAATGTGATCTAATGAGGTGGGAATAATCCCTAAGGGTTATTCATCTTTAGTTGCACATTGAGCATTTTGAGCCCTAGCCATAATCGTTTCATTGATAGATAAAGGCTTTACAACATTCCAAAAGCTTTTCTTCATTGAATAGCCTCGAAGTTTTGTTTGTCAAGTATGAACCTATCCCTTTGAACTTATCAACTCCCTTATTTTTGCTCATTGTAGGAGAGGTCTTAACTCTTGGATACTCTCCAAGGTTAGTGCCTAGCTCCTTTACATATAGTATGGAACTTTGGAAATACTAAATCACTCATATCATGAATCACTATATCATGAAGTGAAGTCTTGAATTTATTCGATTACATGAAAAGATACAAAAATCCAAGTAATGAATCGATCTTGATATATTTCTCTCAACCACCTCTTAAAATAAAAAGCAAATTTTTGAAGTTGATGTGCTTGTCACTCTTGGTAGTAATAAAAATCGAAGGATGAAATGACCAAGAATTGTGAGTACGAAAACAAGTATGTACTATTCATTAGTACGTTGAATATCCCTAGAGTTCTATTAGACGCCAATACCTCTTTCAAGATGTAAATGAATCCTTTGCAAGCTTCCGTTTAGATCTTCAAAGTATAAGAATGATGGGCCCCATCATTTATATGATAACCATTGTTGTGGCAAATGTCAAAAAATTTATCCCCATCAATTGAATAGTTGAGTCAAAGTAGTATGGGCATGAATAGAAATTCTTGGTGAAAAAGATCTTGCGCTTTTACTATTAACTTGTAGTTTTAGAAAGTAATGGGTTGTTGGCACAATAACTATACATGATTTGCATTACAGGCTCATGGAGACACTTTAGTGAATTGTGGCGACAGGAAATGCTTCTACCAACTGAGTGCAAAGGACACAGTTAGTATGGCATATAGTGTTATGTATATAACGTTATGGCATAGAGACCAAAAGAGAAAATATGATTCCTCTGTGAACGAGTGCTACCTCTGATTTTTGAGGATAACCTTCTACAAGAGGCACTGACATGGTTAATATGCCGATACTGTGAATGACTAGCTTTTAAAAATTTTCGTGAGTTACGCTCAACACATTGCAAAGGGACATAGTTTTAACAATCCGTTATATAGAGATATGCATCCTCATGAGCATCTTGAGTCTGTGAGCAGGTGAAGTGGTGTTGAACTTACCTCACTCCTCTGAGTCTCAAGTGATTAACTTCTATGGGAGATTTAGAGCTCCAATGTAGATCATGAGAGTTCCCCATGCTTCAACTCTTCTTTGTTAACCTCTTTCATATGTCCTTCTCCTGATTCAATGCTCTAATACTAGTTGTTGAGGTTGATGCAACACATCAAGAACATATGAAGGACAAGTAGATGAGTGAGATAGAGTAAATGACCATGGAGAAAGAGAGAAATCCTCTATCATACACACAAGTAGACAGAGAGTGCAATGTATAATCTAGAAAAAAAGAGTCATTCTCCTCCACTACGCATTCACACGGATATATAAGAAAAGGTGTGCCATATAATTAACTGAACCGTTGGGCATTTCTTATACAAGATGGAAGAGGCCTTCAGCCAATCAAAAGTAGATAAGCCCTTTCCTTGGATTACCCTCTTGATAAGAGGTGTTCACATGATGAAAATAAAACTAGATCATCTCCAATAGGAGTCATTGAAGCAAAAATAGAACTCCCTTCTTTTCCAAAGATGGTCCAAGAAAAAAGAAGCAGGGCAACCTAGGGGGTAGATAAAATAGACATGTGCTTAGCAACCGATGCAAAATAGAGTACCTCATGGATTGAAGCAAATTTGTAGGTGCAAGAGTGAACAGTACTCTGCTCCTATAATAAGACCCCAAAGATGCACCAAACAAACAACTTAGTCAAAGACTACAACATAGGAAGAGTCTAGGAGGAAACCTTGGTGAGTCATCTCCATCTAGATACCTAAGTGGTCAACGAAGGAAGCTACCAATGCTAGACAAATCCAAGTGCCTAAGACTTGCTTACACAGTCAACATGCCACAAGAAATCCTCTAGTGTGAAGGTAGCACTCACATGCACTCACTCAATAGGCTCCAAAGCTAAAACATGTCATCACAACAAGAGAACATGCATATTCACCTAGTACTACTTCGAAATGGGTATCCAAAAAGTTTCGGATAATTCCAGAATCATCTCTAAAACCCTTAAATGTAATTAATGAAAAAAATCCATAATCCCCTCTGAGAAGATGGGAAATTTAATTGTACTAAACCACCTAATTTAACATTGTAAATTAATTTTACATTATTAGATGCATTTGGAGTTCATTGCAAATCTATACTATGCATCTAGGATCAAATAAAATTATAACTTCCACACACATTCACTCAGAGACACTTGACTAACAACTAACTCCCACAAATGTCGTGTTGGTATTGCAATGGGAACAAGTTTTCATCTCTTTCTTGTTGTAATACTAATATGATCTTCTTCTTCTTCTAGCAGATAAGCCATCAACAATTATTATCTCACTCATGGCTAATACTGTAGGCACCAGTTTGCTGATAGGGAAAAATCAACCAATAATTGAAATAGAAAACTTGCCTCTTGAAGTGCCACCAATCGAGTAGCCAGTAGACTTATGCCACCTTCATCATATACCCATCCAGAATCCATCGACAAGATTGATAGAAAGGTTAGTGGGAACTCTCATTGGCTCAATGGGATGCGAGGGTAGTTAGGAGAGGTTGCATACATATGGGAGTCAAAGTGCAAGTTCGATAATGTGTGGGGGAGATTTAAACTTTTCTCAAGAGAATTTGAGCAACTATAGAACACCACCAAACTTCAAGAAATTTGACAAGTTGCAGGGTTGGCATACTATTTCAATGCCACGTTACCAAAGGCCGATTTTAAACGATTCTATTACCTGGTATCCACCTTGCAGGCGAGTGGTGTAAGAGACAAATCAAGAACCTTTATTATTTCTTCTTTTTTGTGCAACAATGAATTGAAGGAGTTCAAGTTCACATTGAAATTAGTAAGAGGTGCACAGAACATGCATGAAACAAATGTTCCTTTGGAAAAAGAAACATTTGTTGAAGTTAGATGCCTGTGAAAGCACGCCAACAGCATAAGAAAGAGAAAGAAGCTTGAAGCAAAACAAAAAATACTGAATGTATTACCACTACAATGTACAAAGATAATTAGCACATTAGGACAATAGGCACATATACAAGCCGAGGGAAAAAAACCTCCTAAAGAGGGAAAAAAAGTGCCCTGATGGTCTTAGAGTGTTCACACACATCACTACCTAAATATATCAACAAATCCCCTCTGGGAGTGATATGGTGAACAAGGAGCTGACACTCATGTATAAGGAAGTGCCAAGCTATGTGGAATCAATCCACAAAAGGAAGTAAGCCCAAAGCTTTGGGAAAAGCTTCAAACTTCTCCCTAGGGAGAGCCTTTGTAAAAAGGTCTGCAATGTTCTCTTGCGTGGGCACATATGCCAAACTAATCTCTCGAGTAGGGAACCTCTCCCTGACATAATGATAATGCACCTCAATGTGCTTAGTGCGAGCATGGAACACACGGTTCCTCACAATTGCCAATGCGCTCTCAGTGTCAATGAAGATCGTGGTGGTAGAAGACTGACCAACACCAAAATCAGCCATAAGGCATCTGAGCCACACACACTCAACAATCATTGTGAAAGCTACCCTATACTCAGCCTCACAACTAGAAGTGGCTGTAGTAGGCTACTTCTTGCTCAACCAAGATATACATGAGCTACCAAGCATGAAGCAAAAGCCACTAGAGGACACATGAGTGCCATAGCAACCAACCCAATCACTGTCAGAAAAGCATGCTAATCTGGTGATAGTGATCCCCCCTTGGGATAAAACAATCCAAGTAGTCGGGTACCACTCAAGTAGCGAAAGATGCACTTAACTACCTACCAATGCTTGACACTTGGGCAATGCATAAACCTGCTCATCTATGAGACAACAAACTGAATATCTAGACAATTAATGCATAAGTAAATCAAGCATCCAACAGCCTGCTGATAGAGAACAACATCAAATGCATGTCCAACATCATGAAGACTCATCGTAAACCTGTCCCCATAGGAGTGGCAATGGGCTTACAGTCTTCAAGGCCAAAATGCTCCAATAATGTGTCAATATATTTCATGTGACACAAAGACAGTCCACCATCAACTTGCATAAACTGAATGCCCAAATAGTGATGCAAATGCCCCAAATCAGACATCTCAAATGAAGCATGCAAATCAGCCTTGGAATCAGCAATATGCATGTCATAAGGACCACTGAGCAGCATGTCATCAACATACACCACAATGATTAGAAGCACATCATTAGCACGCTTAACATATAAGGTGCTTTCAATTGGAGTGTTCTCAAAACCATGTGCAATGAGATAAGCATGTATCTTTTCATACCAAGCATGTGCTGCTTGCTTTAAACCATCTAATGACTTCTTTAACCTGCACACCTAGTTTTCATGCCCCTTGTACACAAAGCCACTGGGCTGAAAAACATACACTTCTTCATGTAAGTCACCATTCAGAAATGCTCTTTTAATGTCCAACTAATGTACATTCCAAGCATGATGAAATGCAAGTGCACAGATGCTACGAACAGTAGTCATTCTGCAAGTAGGAGCAAAGGTTTCATAAAAATCAATGCCTCTTTCTTGCGCATAACCCTTTGCAACAAGCCTAGCCTTATACCTGTCAACTGTTGCATTAGGTTTACACTTCAGCTTGTATACCCACTTAGTGCCAATGGCCTTCTTGCCAGGAGGCAAGTCACATAAAGACTAGGTACCATTTTTCATGATAACATCATATTCAGATTGCATTGCAACCATCCAATGTTCAGAATTTTGTGCTTCATCAAACGAAATTGGTTCAGTCTCATCATAGAGACTAGAGGCAGCCATAGCATAGCAGTCTGATGCAAAAGAGGCACCATGAGAGCTTGAACGAGTACGATATGATAGAGGTGCATATAATTTGCTATCACGCAAAGTCTACACTAGCCATTTTGGCATAGTTTTTACCTGTTCAATATCTGTTCTCTCATCAACAAGCATCATGTAAATCTACATCAGAAATAGAATGATCTACATCATCACATGCAACGTGCAAAGGTTGAGAAGTTGCCTCATTAGGACCAACACTAGACTATCTACCTGTAAAAAGAGATAACAAAGTATCATACATGTCTTTGGAGCTAGTAGATGTCTCCTTAGTACATGAAAGCAATGGTTGAATAACATCTTCCACAAAAAAAACATCACATCTAACCTGAATGCATTTAGTCTGTGGATGATACAGACAATAACCTTTACTTTCTGAACTGTACCCAACAAAAATACATCTTATTGCTTTATCATCTAATTTTCTACGATGTTGTTCAGGCACTAATGCATATGCCAAACAAACAAAAATAGGTAGATGAGCAATAGATGGCTTGTGACCATGCCAAGCCTCATATGGAGTGATAGACTGTAGTGCTTTAGTGGGACACCTATTAAGTACATATGCTACACACATAACAACCTCAAGCTAGAAACTGTGTGGTAAAGTTTGACACCACAACCAAGAAAAAGTGGATCCCAAAGTTAGAACTAAAATGGCCATTGAATCAGGTAGAGAATTCCTCTCCCACTCATGTTGAGTCAAATGCACTTTGATTATGCATGATAGGGCCCCATTACAAGGCTATGCATTTGACACACTAGTTTCTCTATATCAATAGTAGTGCACTCCACAAAGAATAGGAAATACCTTGTACTATACACTAATAGTAATAAACCGAACTAAACATTGCTTCGGCTATGACACTAACTTTTTTGTTTTCCTTTTAGCAAAAACTACTTATGAAAAGATCAGGTACTATGTTCCTTTTACACTCTGAGAGCTGACACACTGAATAGACGACGTCTCCATGACAATAAATGAAATTGATCACAAGTTTGATACTCATAGCATTGATGGTAAAGGGAATATTCCATGGGATATTTCCTATCAGAGTCGTAAATCATTTATATTTGTTAGGTTGGTTCAACTAGCCTAAGCCGCGTATGGCAATTTCGCAGGTGGTGGCCGCCCATGCTCTACCGCCCATGTATAGCCATCCAGGAAAGGCCACCCATGATCCTATATATACATGACTTCTGCACTACTGGAGACATCGAATTGAGCCAGCATACCTCTACCTTGTATCTCCCTATCTAGAGTTGTCTAGATCACCATTTAAGCTATACCTTGAGAGTGCACAGGTGGACAATGCCATCATCTTTGTACTTGCTGTTAGTAGAAAATTGTTGAGATTCTCCTATATCTGTTATCTTCTCTGCTACTACTCCTGTGTTATATTGCGTAACTAGTGTCTTACATGGTATCAGAGCCGTAAGGTTTGAATATCTTGAGAAGTATCACTATTTTAGCCTACTAGAAGAATAGAATATCCGTAGATTATTTGAGTGATTACATGATGGCTTCATCATCAAACACTGGTCTTGGTGCTTCAGCTAATGTTAATGCTCCACCTATTCGAATTCGCCCACCTGCATTCACTGAAGGGAAGCTGAATGGAACCAAGTATACACTCTGGAAGTTCAAAATTTCTGCAATTTTGGACTCCTATGAACTACTTGACACTATCATGGGACTGATGGGATTGGATCGAAAGCCTATACTAGTTGAAGATCTAGTAAATTCAAGATTGATGATTCAGCCAGATCCAGATCTTCTACGAGCTTGGAAGAGGCACAATGTTGATGCATTATGTGCAATTGTCACTAGTGTAAGTCATTTCGTGCTTACTTTACTTCAACATACTACTAAAGCACATGAGGCTTGGGGCATATTGGCTTGAGAATATGAGATCAAGAACCAGACTAGGATACAAAATTTAGAAAATCAGTTGGCAAATGAAAAGCATTCTGATTCTGAAAAGGCTGAAGATTTTATCAAACGGATAAAACATCTTCAAGATCAATTGGCTAGAGTTGGTGTTGTTATAACACAAGAAGAGGTAGCTGGAAGATGTGTACGTGTTCTTCCAGCAAAGTATGATGGATTAGTAACAGCCCTTAACACTCAGGTAAGACCAACTCTCCTTACATTTGAAGAGTTTTGTGCTATGCTTTTAGAAGAAGAGATGCGGTTGAAGAATCGGCAAAGTACAACTGATGCTGCATTCTCAACAAATGCAAAAGGTAAAGGCTCTTCTGATGGATCAAAGAAGAAGCTAAAGAAGAAGAAGTTCACAGGAAGTTGCTTCTATTGTGCAAAGAAAGGCCATGCCATCAAGGATTGCCGAAAGAAGCAAGATGATGAATGGAATGGGACTGTAAAATCATCGTGGAAGAACAAAGAGTCTGCAAACAACACATAGCTCGAACTTTAGGTAGCTATTGAAGAGGTATGCTCATCTTCTCAAGATTGTGTTGATGAACCATGGATTTTAGATAGTGGAGCTTCTTGCCATAGGACCAGTAAAAAAGATTGGTATAATTCCCTAGTACCTCTATGGGAATCCATCAATGTAGTGGTGGGAAATGACTCCAAGTGTCCAGCGGAAGGAACTGGAACCATCTTTTTTATCACTTCTCTAGGTGTTGAGAAAAAGTTATCCGATGTTCTCTATGTACCTACACTTAAAAGAAATTTGTTGTCAGTTTCTACAATAACAGATCATGGACTCGAAGTTCACTTCAATAAGAGTGGTGCAGAAATCATGGATTCATCAGGTAATGTAGTAGGTAAAGGCATAAGACGTGATAAGTTGTATGAGTTAAGTGACTTAACTGCTACAGAAGATAAAGATGTAAGCAAGTTATGGCACCAATGATTTGGGCATCTCGGATTTGTAGTTTTGAAGGAGATGCAAAGTGTTGGAACATCAAGCTTACACTATGCTTGAGGTGGATTTGATCTACATCAAAGGGTATCGCATCGAAAGAATATCCGTTGGAGAGTTCTTTTTTCATATGCTCATTTATTGTATTTTTTGAGAGATTTTTGATGGTTCATTTACCGTTGTAAAAGCCTTGAGCTTTACACATGTAAAGGTAGAAATATAGAGCCAAAATCCCACGAATTTGTGGTGGTTGAAGTTTCAGTCAATCAAGCAATCAATCACCTAAAAGTAGATCAAACTAGATCTTCACTTTTCCTAGATTGTAGAAAAGTAAATTGATTCCCTCCAACAACCATTCCCACCTTCATTTGAATTCAAATTTCTCTTGTAAAAGTCGTGAAACACTTCTAGAGGCTATATAAAGACTTGAAATCACTTGTACATTACATGGAAGCAATATACATACACTTGTAACCATCAATGTCTTGCTCCTTCAATTCTCTGCATCATCTTCTTCGCCAAGAGTAATATTGTAGAGGCTTCTGCTCTCTTTCCAGAGCTCCAAATTGAGTGCAAGATGACTCATTGGAAAGATATAAGTGTCTAAATTATGCCTATAAATTTTGAAAGCATTTGATTCAGTAGAGTGGGAGAAATCTAAGTTTTTTTGTCTCAGGGTCAATCTCTACATATTCCTGAAAAATAGGAAGTACCACCGGTGAATGTCGCATTCATTCCTACAGCCTATTTTTCTTATTCCTTATACTTTTGTGCATTCCATACACTCAATCCTATGTGTATCACTCCCATAAAAGGATTTTTTCTAATTGTAATCACGCTGGTCGCTATGGGCATTTGAAGTTCATTGTCTCTTCCATAGATAGTAAGTTTTTTGAGCTAGTCGACCCGTGAACCTATCTGTTTTGT
Organism: Ceratopteris richardii; assembly: GCA_020310875.1. Classification (NCBI taxonomy): domain Eukaryota; kingdom Viridiplantae; phylum Streptophyta; class Polypodiopsida; order Polypodiales; family Pteridaceae; genus Ceratopteris; species Ceratopteris richardii. The sequence continues at coordinate 100,135,519 of CM035432.1, forward strand.
ATGGACTCATTCTCCTTGATGCTCCAAAGTACATAGTGTGTTTCTTTGCACTTATTGCATGCTTATAAGGTCTATTTGAGTTTCCATAAGCTCAAGGGCTGGTCTTGTGCCGGTTGGCTTGACCAAACTTCGTCACTTCGAAACGCACTTTTCTACCTTCTACAAGCTTCTCCAAGTTCTTTCACAAAGAACAGGGATGGTTGCTCATTTGCTTGCATTTTCAGAGTTGTAGGAAACTTGTGAAGGTTGTATGATGGGCAAGCAACAACGAAAGGCATTTCCAAGAGAGACCAGCAATCGATCTCAAGCTCCTCTAGAGTTAGGACATGGTCATCTCTGCAGTAAAATATGTACACCTGCTTTAGGAGGATCTTTCTACTTTTTTCTATTAGTCGACGTTTATAGTAGAAAGATGTGGGTTTATTTCATTCGAGAGAAGGCTGATGCTTTTGAAAAATTTAAAATGTGGCATAAGTATGGCGAAAATGAATCAAGAAGGAAAATGAAGAAATTCAGAACAGATAGAGGAGGTGAATTCTTGTCAACAGAATTCAATAATTATTGTAAGGAGCATGGTGTGAAAAGGAAACTTACCACAACTCATACACCTCAACAAAATGGTGTTGTTGAGCGCAAGAATAGGACAATAGTTGAAATGGCTCATTGTATGTTAAGGGCTCAAGACATGCCTGATTCATTTTGGGCAAAAGTAGTCAATACAACAGCCTACATCCTCAATCGAAGCTACACAAAAGCACTGAAGGGAATGAATGCTCAAGAAGCATATTCTGGTAAAAAGCCTTCAATTTTGCATTTCAAAATTTTTGGTTGTTTTTGTTATGCACATATTCTTGATTTAACAAGATCAAAGTTGGATTCAAAAATAAAAAACTGTGTCTTCCTAGGATCTAGTGAAGAGTCTAAAGCATACAGGTTGTGGGATCATGAGGCAAGGAAGATTTTTATCAGCCAAGATGTGGTGTTTGATGAACGAGCACACTTAGTAGAAGATAAAGGTAAATATACTATCTCATCAAACAGAGAAATTCTCACCTTGTGCCTATCAAAAGACAAGTTAAAGTTGAGGAGGAGGAAACATCTGATGGAGAAATTTCCTCAATAAAAAGCCAACCAGTTGTTGCTGCACAACATAAGCCACTACCGAAGTGGGCACAACAGCTCTTTGATGATCACAATCCACATGTAGATGTACCAGAATCATCCTCAGATGGATTATGAAGATCAAAGAGAATAGAGGAGCAAAGAAGAGCCTCAGAACACATTATTAACATGGCTCTAATGGAAGATATCATGGGCTCGATAAAGGAACCTACCACCATTGAAGAAGCCCTTGATGATCCAGGTTGGAGAGCGACAATGCAGTCTGAGTATGATAGTATACTAAAAAATGATACCTGAGATCTAGTCGACTTGCTGCCAAAGAAGAAGGTAATAGGTACTAAATGGATTTGGAAAGCTAAGTATAAAGCAAATGGAACATTAGAAAAGTATAAGGCAAGATTAGTTGCACAAAATTTATCATAGATCAAAGGATTTGATGTTCAAGAAACTTTTGCACCAACAACACACATGACAACTATTCAGACGGTACTTGCAGTAGCTGCACAAAAGGCCTAGCCTATTTTCTAGATGGATGTCAAATCTTCATTTTGGAATGGTCACCTCAAGGAGGAGGTATATGCATCTCAACCACTAGGTTTTGAGGTGCCCAATTCAAAAAATAAAATTTGTAGGTTGAAGAAAGCTTTGTATGGACTTAAGCAAGCTCCACGGGCTTGGTACCAATGGATAGATAATTTTCTCAAAAATATGGGTTTTGAAAGAAGTACTTGTGATGCTAACTTTTATGTAATGAAAAGGGATATCAAGCTAGTTGTTATCATTCTATATGTAGATGATTTGATCATTATAGAAGATCATCCAGAATTCATCAATCAAACTCAGATCAGCTTGGGAATTGAGTTTGAAATGACAGACTTAGGTCTACTCCATTTTTGTCTGGGAATTGAAGTATGACAAATGAAGAATGGCATTTTCATCTCACAACAAAAATATGCCAAAGAAATTCTCAAGGCATTTGGAATGATGGACTGCAAACCAACTTGCGCACCTATGGAGGTAAATCATAAGCTATCTATGGATGATAACATGCCTAATGTAGATGCTAAGAAGTATAGGAAGCTTGTTGGAAGTCTTATTTTTCTGTGCAACACTAGATCAGACATTTGCTATGCTGTTGGAGTGTTAAGTAGGTTTTCCAACAAACCTAAGGAGAGTCACTAGAATGCTGGAATGCAAATTCTAAGGTACATTGCAGGAACCTTGGATTTTGGTATTTTTTATACCACAGGTGATACACTTCAAGGATATTGTGATTCAGATTAGGCTGGATATTGTGATCCTAGAAAATCAATTTCTGCATATTGTTTCTCACTTGGTTCAGGAATATTTTCTTGGGTAAGTAGGAAGCAACAAACTCTCGCACTCTCCTCCGTTGAAGCAGAGTACAAAGCAGCTTGTTTTGCTTGTTGTGAGGCAGTTTGGTTAAGGAGAATTCTTGTAGATCTAGGCTTTCCATCAAATATGGTGACTATGCTCAAGTGTGATAATCAAAGTTGTATGGCTATTGCAAAGAACCCAGTATTTCATGTTCGTACCAAACACATAGAAGTAGAGTACCATTACATTCGTGAGCTAATTGAAGATGAAATTGTGGAGCTAGAATATTGCCCAACAGAGGAAAATTGTGTTGACATATTCACTAAAGCACTTGGAAGAGAGCAGCTCAACATGCATCTTCAATAGATGGGCATAGGACCGAGACCTACTTGACTTATCATCGGTAAACATTGAGGGGGGGTGTTAGTATATGATCAATGTCTACCCCTCATGATTGTATGCACATTTTGTAAGGCCCCCATTATGAGGAGAAGCCAAGCGTGCATTACCCAATTCATAGGAATCCCCACTTGCATGTTGGATGAAGGTCATATTGGACCATGTAAGGTATTGTAAGGAAAGGGAGTTACCAGGGTCCCCAATTGTGGGGTCCGGGGTAGCGGTGAGCAGCCCCAACTGGGGGGTCCAAGGGGGCCAGCGGGCCCCTTGGTGGGGGTTTGGTGGGGGACCACACTCTACCGCCCATGTATAGCCGTCCATGGAAGGCCACCCATGATCCTATATATACATGACTTCTACACTACTTGAGACATCGAAGTGAGTCAGCATACCTCTACCTTGTATCTCCCTATCTAGAGTTGTGTAGATTACCATTTAAGCTCTACCTTGAGAGTGCACGGGTGGACAATGCCATCATCTTTGTACTTGTTGTTAGTAGAAAATTGTTGAGATTCTCCTATATCTGTTATCTTGTCTGCTACTGCTCCTGTGTTATATTGCATAACTAGTGTCTTACAATGCTTACATTAAAGGTCAAGTGAACCTTACCGCACATGATCACCAGCATTTTCAATCAAGTAAACAACAAAAGTACACACAAGTAGATAAAAGCATATCAAAATTGGATTGGTATAAAGAATTAGGTTTAAAGAGTTCAAGATCAGAAGACGGATTGTCCCAAGATCATGATATGCTAAATACTAACATAAACACAGATGATCATGTTGATGAGGAATGGGATGAGTTGAACCAAGTTTAGAATCAAGTCAAAAATCAGAGTATGCAAGAAGACCAAAATCAACAGATGCAAAAAGAACAACTGGAGAAGGTGCACACCATTCAGCTGAATGACCAAACAAGGATAAATGCAAAGAGGTGTCGCCTTCGAGGTCCAAAACATTCATGCATCCAAAACAAGAACAAAATCGCGAGGAAGTACAAGACGAACAAGGACCTACCATACCCATTCGAGTGGTTGCCGAGTCATCACCATTGGATGTGGTACCTGATTCTCAAAAAAAAAAAACAATATAACATGAAACAACAAAAACAACAACTGAAAGGGATGAGCCAAGAGTGCAACTTCATATCAAACACCCAAATCAAGAGACACTACATGTTGCTCAAGGTAAGGATGTGCAGATGGGTGAAGAACCCATTATTTCACAAACATGGCTTAATGTAGATGTGAATCAATTGACGCCAATAGTCGAAAATATGGCTGACATGACCATTATGGCACAAAACATATTGATGGAAGAAGATAAAGAAAAGTCTGAACTATTTGAGGCCAAACATCGATTCCAAATCATGAGCCAAGAGCTCTCGGCCAAAAACATAAGTACTCAACAAGAACTTGCACAGATGACAACTAAATTGGAGGCCAAGCATGAGGAACTAAACAAGATAAAAAAGGAAAACATGACAATCAAAGAGAAACTAGAAGAAGCCACACAATCTATACACAGAGAAATTAGGCACATGCAATAAAAATTTGCATCCATCTTTAGGCTCTCACCTAGGAGAACATGAATATTACTTTGAGAATAAAAGAGTAATGTCATGAAGCCTCCTCATCAAGAATACATGGTTGAAACTCATGTTGTGCAATGGATCCAAAACCTTAGTACTATTATCAAGAGCTCCTAAGCAAAATTGCTTAAAGTCATTAATCTATGTAAGGTGTTGAACTTAGGGCTTTAGAGTATATGCTTCAAAAATCAACACAAATAATATTGGAAGAGTAAACCATTTATGCACGCCAACATCTTAGAGAATGTAATCAACATTTGATCAATGTGATCATGAGTGTGTCCAACCAAAAAGGAAATTTACCTTAACCTTTTGTAACATTTGTCTATCAACAACCATGCATAAATATGTATAGACTAGAATTTTTATTCTCTCTTGCCGTATTACCAAGCTACAAATACAGATTTTGTGGCAAGAGACCCTTCCATGATTGCAAAACTTTATGAATCACAAAAAACCATAAGGTTTGGATCATTATGCATGTTGTTGATATGTAAAGAAAACGTTAGACTTTATGGTTCCATTGTATACCAAAGCACCAAGCAAATGAATTTGCATAAGAAATTCATCTCCAATGTCCTTAGGAATGTGAGAAAAATGGGGCAGACATGTTTTCTTTAGATCTATACCATCAATCAACAAACACATATAACACTCTAGATTTCAGAGTGCTTTACTTAAATGATGAATTATTTTCTTTCTTTGTAAAGCTTGACTCTCATGATGGTTCTTTAGAAGACTTTTGAAATTATCTTTTTCTTGTGGTGTTGTGGCCTCCTTTGCCATGTTTTTCAAAGTGGCACAAACTAAGCATTCACCCATTCTAACTTTACGAGGAATACTCAAATGATTAAAACTGTATTCCCATAATGGAGTAAAATGTCGATATAAGACGTACGTCTCATTTTTACTTTCCATCTCTTCTTTAAAGATTTGAAATACTTCTCGATGAGTAAAGTTATTTGAGAAGTGTAACCTTCCAGTTGTCGGCATAACTTCACAATGCAAACAAAAATAGTTTGTCATCCAAATTATTGCATGAAGACCAATGGATCCTTTGGTCCCAACTCCATGATATGTATAAAAAATGAGATCTCCACTGATAAGCCATTACTGAATCGTATGTATTCTGCAATTCCCTATGCCCATGACAATTTGAAATACAACCCTACAACATCGGATACCTTGACTAAAGTAATATTCAAAAGCAACATGTTGTTACTCATGTTATCCTCAATCATTTGCAACGAGAACAAGGTGTATATCTTTCCTTTCACTATCTAAATAGAAGATTTCCTGTGTTAGCTACTTTAGTTTCTTCATTCCTAATTTATACAAACATTTCAAACTGCAACAATGCTTCATAAGTTCCAATGCAATCTGTCTATCTGAAGTGAGAAATGTAAATCTTCTTTCACTTACTTCATGAGGCCTTTTCTTAAAAAACCACATGCTTTGTATATTCTCTCTCTCTCTCTCTCTCTCTCTCTTTGTTGACATCCTTTGCTCCACGTGCACGTGAATCTAAAGAGAGCTCAATAGGTGGATCGGGATCAATAGGTGGATTGGATTGAGCATTATTGCATTGAGAATCTAGCTTCAATGACTCAATTGAGAGCATAGAATCATTGATACATTCTAAGCCATGGGCATTGTTGATGAAAAGATCAACTCAAAACAATGAATTTGAAAGTCTATCAAGATCACTAGAGATAGGTGCTACCTAGGCATTTATCGAAAAGAGGGAGCTCATCTTCATTGATAGTGGAAGCGTTGGAGCATTCCCTTTATAATATAAAAATAGTGGAAGTGTAACATTAAGTGGTTATATCTCCCAAATCATGTATCTAGATAATTATGAAGATGGATTGTTCCAATTATTTTGGTTTGTACAATCAAAATTAAGAAGTATTATTTGACTTTATGTCTTGACTTTATGATCTGGTGTCACAATCAAGAATCATTAAGAGGTACGATGTGTCTGATCAGTTGGAAACAAGCTCTGCTTGGAGAACCGATCAGGTGCTCAGTGACTCTCTAGAACACCATCAAAAGGGAGGTCCTATGGAAGATGTGGCAGGAAAGATGTGCTTATAACTTTGGTGACTCCCCCAAAGAGTGGTCGATTGAGAAATTGTTGTTTCTCCTAGGCAAAATAATGACTAACTATAAGAAATACCCCCCTTCAAGCATAATCAAGTGCTCCTGCTGATCAACAACAAGCTTAAAACCAAGTGGGCCCCACATGAGGCTGATGAGAGGGTGATTAACCTTCTTTGTAAGGCCATCTAAACTTTGTAAAATGTACCACTGCTCTGTGGGATTTGGGGGGTCCCATGGGTACTAGTCCCCTTCACTTGTACTTTTCTTTTCCTTTTAATTAATACAAGTCTGGGAGAGTAGGCTAAGTCCGAACTTCCTTTATTTAAAAAAAGAAAGTCAGAAGAGCTACATGGTAGACAATTCATCAATGTGCAATCCATCAATCTCTATAACACTAGATAGGCAACCTCTAAAACACATTTTGCACACATTGATCAAATGTTACATTCAGGACATAACCAAAAGAATGGATCAAATGTCCAACACTCTTTTTAATGGATATATATGAATGTTAAAGGCTCTAAGTTTTGGGTTTCTTGGACATTTCTTTGAGTTGGGTTGAGTGTGAAGAGTCTCAATACTTCCTTTCCAAAGAAAGGAATGGAAGGGGCACACCATATGAGCCCATGACCATATGATAATTCAATTGAAGCCACACTTTAATTCAACTCCATGTGGCCAAAGATAAGAACGAAAGGTGCACACCATATAAGCCCATGACCATATGATAACTCAATTGAAGCTACACTTTAATTCAACTCCATGTGGCCAAAGATAGGAATGGAAGGGGCACATCATATGATAGTTCAATGAAAACCACAATCTAATCTTTAATTCCTCATTTAGAGTGGGGAATAAAACCAATAGAAAGAATGAATTTGGTAGAGTGAGATCTAAAATTTTAATTCTCATTTAGAATGGGGACTAAAACCAATGGCAATGAGGAAAGGTTGAAATCAATCATCTTGCACTTTTTTGGTTCTCCTAGTAATGAGAGAGGAGGATGAGAGACTTATGTGGAGAATAGTGAAGTGATAAGGAAATGTGATAAGGAGATGAAGTGTAGGATGATGAAGTGGAATGACAAATTAGAATGATGAAGTGGGGCTAATGATCCGATCAGAGGAGAAAATGGGATGAGTGAAGAAGTGAAGGAAATTAATGATGAAAAGTGGAAGGTAGAACAAAAATGGTGACATAAGGATAATGAATGAGAAGTTGGTGGAACATAATCCTAGTAGGAGATGGTTGAACCACGCTCTGAGAGAGAGGATTAGGAAGTAATCCTCAACCATGGCTTTTGGGGCAAGTGGTTAGCCCATCACATTCCTAACCAAGAGGTTGTGAGTTCAATTCCTTACATTGGTATGAGAGCCTAGGAAGTAGGCGTGGGCAAGGTGGAATGATCCAATGGCCTCTAAAAAAGGCGCTTGGGCATCCTCTATGTGAAAGGGTAGGACTTGTGGAAGGCGCGCGTCTCGGTTTCAAGGATGGACCTTACAATGATTGGGGTGTATCTCTCAATCCGTAGGTCGGATTGAGGCATGTAATATACCGTTGGAAAGCTTTCGGTATGAACTTTCCAATGAGCTAGGTTGGAAGTTTGAATTCCTTGGAAATCCTTGGGTGGCACTTGATTGAGTGTTCAAGATACCAAGCATGGGTGAGAACAAGGTTCAAGACTGAGGTTGAGAACAAGGGCTCGAGACACCAAGGTTGCGAACAAGAAGGTTCAAGAAACCAAGGTTGAGAGCAAGGGTTCAAGAGACCAAGGTTGCGAATAAGGTTCAAGAAACTGTGCGAGGTTGAGGGACATCAATTCAAGGGCACCTAGGGAGTTCAAGGGACTGATCACTGAGGCTAGAGGGATACAAGAGTAGATCATTGAGGACAATGATCGACCAAGGGGGGAAGAATGTAACATAATCCTAGTAGGAGATGGTTGAACCACACTCTAAGAGAGAGGATTAGGAAGTAATCCTCAACCATGGCTTTTGGGGCAAGTGGTTAGCCCATCACATTCCTGGGAGATCAATGTTAGTTGCCTCAAGTATGTTGTGGGTTGTGGTGTTGATAATCCCTTGAGATAGTAACACTCCATGGCCTTGTGCCCCATCTTCCCACAAGATTGGCAGGTGAGATTTTTTGGACACTCTACCAAAATTATCAACATTTCGTAAGTGAGAATGGAAAAACTTTATCATCGGCTCCAACATCTAGAGATAGAAGTCAATAATGGTAATTCTTGTCTCCAAACGAGACCTCAAAAAATCAGAAGCAAGTTAAGATACGAAGAGGGAATTCAAAGAAAGAACATGCAGATCTATTGTAAAGGTTATGGGTGGGAAAAGTAGTCATACTGACAAAATACATGTGTAAGTTCCTAAAGAAAGAGAGACTCAAGGAAGAGGGCCCTTGCATAGTAGATAACGGCTTCCATCTTGAGAATCAAATAAAAACGAATTCCTCAAAACATAATGCATCTTCTCAACTCCCCTATCAGAGAAAGAGATATTTTAGAAGTTATCAATGCTCTACCTAGTAGTAAAAGCCTAGGTCTAGACAAAATCATCAATGAGTTCTTCAAGAATTTCAAGAGTGACTTAGTAAAACTGCTACTTCTAGTGTCGAAGTAGGCCTTACACTTCGGTGCTCTTCCTAACTTTCTCAGTGAACGGGTAATTAAGCTAATTCATAGAAAAGAATGTAAAAATAGGATTGAAAACTAACAACACATCACTATGCTACAAACAGGTTCTTAGCTAAGGTTCTTGCTAATTGCATTGCCTGCCATTATGCTCATGGATCAATGAGGACCAAAAAGGATTCAGACAGAGTAGATCAATCTTGGAGGCTCTTGTTGATGTGTGGGAAGTCTTGGAATTTGCTAAGGAGTTTTCCCAAGATCTCATCTTCATGAAGATCAATTTTGACAAAGCACACAATCACCTCAAGTGGTATTTCATTCTACAATCCCTAAAGACATCGGTTGTGGACATAAATTCATCAACATGATCTCTATGCTTATGGGGAATGCCTCGACTCGAATTCATATTGATGGATAAATCTCTCAAGAAGTCAAGCTAAAATGTTCTATGAGACATGGTTTTCCTCTAGGTCCTTTTCTTTTTGCCATGGCATCCACTTGATCCACAGAGACATTTGACATAAATTAGAATTCATTCAAATAGATTACAAAAATTTCTAGGGTTATATAAAGGAATCTTCATGGAATCTTCTTTTTCTAGGTAAATTTGAGTTACATGTGAGACATTTTGTCAGCACTCTTCTTCTCCGTTGTTGACTTTTTGCTTTTCCTGTGCTTTCTCTACTCTTCTTCTATCTATGCTCTTTTATTCTCTACACTCGATCTGAACTTGTAGCTATGGAAAATGAGACTCAAACCTCTCATCTATTTATAGACATTTGGCTAATTTGAACCTTGAATTAACTTGATATAATTGTGACAAAATAGGTGTAACTTGATGGCACAATTGGACTATAGAGTTGAATTAGGAAGCAAACCAATTTTAGCCATATAAAACTTGGTTATCTAAAAAAAGTGTTGGACATTTGATCCATTCTTTTGGCTGGCATTTGTTGGACATTTCTTGGAGTTTGTTGGACATCTCCTTTGGCTCAAGATGTGTGGACACCTTGACCAAGAAAAAGGACTTACCATCCATGAGAAATATACTAGTGGTAGAATGCATTGGAGAAACATATTCGTGATGAGAACATTTCCATGGGGAATACAAAAGTTTCATGTTTCACTTCCTCCCTCATCACATCTTTAAATTATCATTATGCTTCTTTCATCATCACATTTTCTCCTCATCCCAAAACCCCCATCAGAAAACCAAGGCTCCATCCTTGCAAACATCCCTAATGCAACACTACTCTAGTTTGATCCTTCTATTGATGGCATGAAGAGTGGTCTCTCCAACCTAGTGATAGGAGTATGAAACAAACCAAGATGCCAAATTCTGTGCTATGGATGTGGTAAGTATGTCCATCTTCAAAGTGGATATCCTTAACCATAGAATGCACCACCCTATGTAAAGTGTCTGGACCTAGGTGATCACTAGACAAAGGAATGTTTCATGCAGGCCTCCATGAGTTAGACAATAAAGTCTTTCCATGCTTCACTACAACATATGAGGGCTTAATGATGTTGTCCATACCAATGGTCAGGCCTCGAGGTCCGTATGATCGTTGGGAATGCTTGGATAGATCACATTAGGGATACCGATGGTCACTTGACCATTGGTATAGCTGTTTAAAATTGATCAGTATATGAGGCACACACTGGTGTGCTCCTATTGAGTTTGGGCATGACCTACATTGTCTTGTGCACACACACAAACATATCGCTCTCTCTACACTCTCTCTCTAGATCGGAAATCTTGCTAAATGATGGATGTACTCTTTCACCCTTTCTCTTTCTCTATGTTTTCTGTTTTTTTGTTTTTTATTCTCTTTGGTTTTGCAAGAGCTTTTTGGCATCGATTCTTTGGAATTTGACAAGAGATGATGTTGATTGAGCTTTCATGATAGCGATTCGAAAAATTACATCAATGTAAGTGTTTTTTTTGTTCTCTATTGTGGTGTGTGTGCATGAGAGAGAGAGAGATGAAAAAGAGAGAGAATGATAAAGGGAAAGAGAAAAGATAGAGATACATACAAACACACATAGATGTAAATGATTGTTTTGTTCTTTATTAGAAATAAAGATAGATAGATAGATAGATAGATAGATAGATAGATAGATAGATAGATAGATAGATAGATAGATAGATAGATAGATAGATAGATAGATAGATAGAGAAAGAGAGAGATGAAATAGAGAGAGAGAGATGAAAGAGACAGAGAAAGAGAGAGAGAGAGAAACAAAGAGAGAGACAGAGAGAGAAAAAGAGAGAGAGATAGAGATACCTATGCACATACACATGAATTTGCATGCATATACATACACATATACACATGCATATGCATACATACATATACACACACATCTACATATATGCACACACATACATATGCATACATAGATTCACACACATACATACACATATACATACACATACATATGCATACATACATTGATACACATAGGTACAAACACATAAAAAGAAATATACATATACATATATATGCATATATTACATACACTCTCACAGGCATACACATACACACACATGTACACACACATACATAAACATATGCATAGACATACTCACATACATATTACGTACACACATGCATATTCATGCATATGCATGCCTGCATACACACATATACATACACACTCGCATACATATACACACACACTCATGTATAGACATAAACACTCACACCTATACACACACACATACATATTACATACACACACATATGCATACATACATACACATATGTATGCATACACACACACACACACACACACACACACATATATATATATATATATATATATATATATATATATATATATATATATATATATATATATATATATATATATATATATATATATATATATATATATATATATATATATATATATATATATATATATATATATATATATATATATATATATATATAGTTTTAGGCTTTTTACACATGCATACACACATATACACATATACGCACATAATACATATACACATACACATGTATATACACATGCATTCACACATATACATGTTTTAGGTCTAGTTCTTAAGGATTAGGGTTTTACGCTTTTTACACATGTATCCACACATATACACATATACACATGCACATATATATACACATGCATACACACATATACATGTTTTATGCATAGGTCTTTAGGATTAGGGTTTTAGGCTTTTTACACATGCAAACACACATATACACATATACACACATAATACATATACGCATACACATGTATATACCATGCATACACACATATACATGTTTTAGGTCTAGGTGTTTAGGATTACGATTTTAGGTTCTTTACATACATACAACAAAAATCATTATATATAATTAAATATATAAAAAGTAGGTCTTTAGGATTTTTAGTTTTTTTGCATATATATTCAAATATATAAAAAATAGGGTTTTAGGGTTTTCAATTAAATTAAATATATAAAAAATAGGTCTTTAGGATTTTTAGGATTTTTACATATATATAATCAAATATATAAAAAAAGGGTTTTAGGGTTTTTTATTAAAATTAAGAAAAAAAATTAGAATATTAATATATATATATATATATATATATATATATATATATATATATATATATATATATATATATATATATATATATATATATATATATATATATATATATATATATATATATATATATATATATATATATATATATATATATATATATATATATATATATATATATATATATAAGGATTTTATTATAGATAAATAAATATGAAAAGAGCTAGATAAATAAATTAAATATATAAAAATAAGGTTTTAAGATTTTTTATTAATTTAAATATATAAAATAGAGTTTTAGGTTTAATATCAATATTTATATTCACACACACACACACACACGCACACACACACACACACACACACACACACACATATATATATATATATATATATATATATATATATATATATATATATATATATATATATATATATATATATATATATATATATATATATATATATATATATATATATATATATATATATATATATATATATATATATATATATATATATATATACATATGATAGGAAGAAAAGTGCAATATATAATCAAATACATATAAAAAATAGGATTCTAATATAGATAGATAAATATGAGAAAAGATAGGGTATTAGATGTCCATATGGTATTAGATGGAATCTTTGCATCCAGAGGAGAGAGTGACAAAGAAAAAAAAACAAAGCACAAAGGGAGCACATGGAAGAGAGAGGTCATATGCAAGAGTTGTGGGCAATTAGCAATCCCAACAAAACAATGTTTCTCCTAAGAGTGCCTTGGCTGATTCGCAAGATGGCAGAGCAACAAGTGAAGAAGGTGAAATCAAAGTTTCAGACACGTACTGGGTGCATGAGGTATCTAAGGACTGCTTTCACACGAAACAATGATTTTGGAGGGCTGAAGTCTCATGATTAGCACAAGTTTTTATAGTTTGTGCTCCTTGTAGCTCTAAAAGATTGCATTTCAGAGGATGTGCGAACAACCACATATAAAGTCAATTCTTTGGTACGGTGGATCTCTTCTAAAGAGATAAAGAGAGATAGCATAGAGAGTGCAAAACTCAATGCTATAGAGGTTGTGCGTATGGTTCTTTCCCATAAGCATTCTCGCAAATAAGCTTCATTTACTAGTTCATGTGGTTGATGAAGTTGCAATAGCAAGAACTCTCCATAGTTGATGGATGTGCTTCTTAGAGTGCTTCATGAAGACATTGAAAGGGTTTGTTTGTCAAAGAAAACAGGTAGATTATTTACATTTTAGCTTTAGGACACTAGAAACGTTGCACTCTATAATTACAAGGATCAAACCTTGTCTGAGTTAGAGATTTGGCACAAAATATTAGGGCACATTAGTGAGAGAACCTTGAAGCAGATATGTAGAGATCAATTTGTACTTGGGAAACCTAATGTATCCAAGCAACATATCATCTATAAATGTGGTGCTTGTGAGTTTGGTAAATCACGCAGGTTACCCTTTACAAAGAAAGGTTATATGCATGAGGATTACTTGGAACTTGTCCACACAGATGTGTGGGGACCAAGCAAAGATCCTTCAATTTCAGGCTCAAGGTACTATGTGTCATTCATTGATGATTTAAGTAGGTGGACTATCTTGTATTTCATGAAACATAAAGATGAAGTATTCAGTTGTTTCAAGAAGTAACTTACACTTGTGGAAAATCAAACAGGGAAAAGCCTTAAGAGGATAAGGTAAGATGGAGGAGGTGAGTACTTCTCCAATGAATTTGATGCATTCTTGCAAGACAAATGTATCAAAATGGAGATTACTACCAGGTATACCCCTGAGCAAAATGGAGTAGGAGAGAGGAGGATAGATTGATTGTGGAAGCAACTAGATCAATGCTTAATGAAAAGAAATTGCCTTATTATTTGTGGGCAGAGGGTGTTTCTACTACCACTTATCATATTAATAGGTTACCCTGTAAGTCACTTGATGGGATGATCCCATATGAGGCATGGCACAATTGAAGACATGAAATCAGATGATGAGGACACCATCAACTTGGAAGAGTTCAAAGCATGGAAATCAAAAGGCAAGGCCAAGATGAAGAGGTTGGAGGACATACCTCAATCATCCAACCAAGCCATAAGGAGATCACAAACAGAGAGTAAGAAGCCAATCGAATATGGCTATGATACTTCACTAGTTACTAAGCATTCCATTTATCTTGCTAAGGATTCATCACTTGAAGAACCTTCTTCATATGAAGTAGCAAGTAGCAAAGCAGAATGGAAAGAGGCTATGGATGAAGAAATAGGATCACTCCAAGAGAATGACACTTGGGAGCTAGTACCCAAGAAAGAATCAATGAAGGTAATTGGTTCTAGATGGGATTTACAAAATCAAAAGGAACTCAGATGGATCCATAAACATGTATAAACCTAGACTTGTGGCTAAGGATTTTGCTCAAACCCAAGGAGTAGATTATGAAGAGACTTTTTCACCTGTGGCTAAGATGCCAACCATCAGGGTATTGGTAAGTGTAGCTTCATCTAGAAATTGGAATATGTATCAAAAAGATGTGAAAAATGCTTTTCTCAATGGCTGGATTGTAGAGGAGGTTTACATGGCTCAACCTCCTTGCTATGAATACCCAAGCAAGGTAAATCATGTATGCAAATTAAACAAAGCTCTTTATGGTTTGAAGCAGGCACCTAGGGCATGGAACCATAGGTTAACTACATATCTTCAAGACCAAGGATTTATGATGACGAAGGTAGATTTTTCTCTGTTTGTCAAGAGGAGTAATTGAGAAATGATATATTTATGTGTTTATGTTGATGAAATCATTCTTACGGGAAGTGATTCCAATGGCATGAAACAAATCAAGGACCAAATGATGTAGGAGTTCAAAAGCAGGGACCTAGGGTTTCTGAAGTATTTCCTTGGACTTAAGTTAGTCTACACTAACTCTGGAATCTACATCACTCAAAGGAAATATGTGAAGGACATGTTGAAGAAGTTCCACTTGGAGAATGCAAAAGTAGCTAGCAGCCCTATGGAGGTAAATCCTAAATTGAGTGCTCATGAACGTGATTTTCTTGAAGACATTGTAGGATACCAAAGCATAGTTGGAAGTCTTAACTATGCAACATTAACCAGCATTGATATATGCTATGGAGTAAGCATTTTAAGTCAATTCATGCATTAACCTAGAGAACCTCACTTGGAAGCTACTAAAAGGATTTTGAAGTATCTCAATGGTACTCAAAACCAAGGACTTTACTTCCATTACACATCAGATTTGGACATTAAGTTATACTTAGATGCTGATTGGGGAGGTTGTGAGGATGAAAGAAGAAGTACTTCTAGATACTTGCCTTTTATAGGACATAAACCTATTTCATGGTCTTTAAAGAAGCAACCAAGTGTTGCTCTATCTTCAAAAGAGGCTGAATACATGGGATTATCAAATGCTACACAAGAAGCTATTTGGATTAGATTGCTCTACTCAGATTCAGGACTTCACACTCATTCACCTATGATCTTTGGTGATAATACAAGTTCTTTGGATCTTGCAGCCAATCCCATTTATCATGCAAGAACCAAGCATATAGAAGTACAATATCACTATGTTAGAGAGAAACTTCTGAGCAAAGAGATTCAATTGGCATATGTATCTACAAATATGCAAGGTGCAGATTTGTTAACCAAAGCACTTGATGGTACTAAACTTTGTAGGTTTAAAACCATGATTGGATTGTAGGACATTCATGAATATTCAGGAAGAAGCAGAAGCCAAGATATTTGGCTTGAGGGGGAGCTATTGGTGCAAATGTCCAAGCCTTCACATTTGGCTTAGCTTGGAGGATTATATGTAGAAGTACTTGACGGATCATATGAACCATAGCTTGTAGCTCTTTTGATCATTCACCATTGTAAAAGGTTTTAACCTTAAGAGAATATTGTAAAAGCAAAAATATCATGGAATTACGAGAAGTATAAGCTACAAGTTTTTCTTAAGAGAATATCTCCTCAATTGGAGGAATCACTTTTAGGTGGAACCAAGTTTGAATTCAAATTCAATCTTGAAGGAAAACTACTTATAAAAGGACTAGTAGAAAAGTCATGGGGTATGTGCCTCATTGAGAGCTCCTCCATTGATCATTTGCAAGATTAGAGCAGCTTAAACTATAGACTACACATTCCATCATCATTGGGAATCATTACAATGCCAATGATCTTGTATAATCATGTGCTATAACACATATATCTCATTGATCATCTCTGTCTACTTCTCTGCTATGAATTCTTAGAACAATGAACTTTGTTTGATCATATCTCAATGAGATCTCAACTATTTTCAGTAATCTATAGCTTTTTGGAACCCACTTGAGATCTAGCTTCTATTGTGAAAATTTCAAAGCTTTTGACTCAGCCATTTGGGAGAAATAGCCATTGACCTACTCACTAGTCATCTACTTTTCAGTCCCTAAAATATCGGGGGTAAGCCTTGGATTGCTAAAATCATTTCTCAGAGCATAGTTTATCTTTTTTTATGCTTCCACTTGTAATCATTAGCTATCAAAGCTAATTTGATTCCCTCAAAAGGAATTTGATCAAGTTTTACTCTACTGTGAGCACTCAGCAAAAGAACCAGCAAGTGTCTAGACCAAAATAACAAGTTTTCTGAGACTAGCTATTTGTGAAGTAGTCTCTTTTGGTTCAATTGTTTCAAGCATCCACTCCAAAGTACATAGGTACTTTCTTGATGTCATTCGCAAGTTAAAAGGTCCTAGTATCAAACTCCAAAGTGATGTAGGGTAGGTACAAAGTAGGTTTTAGCAGTACCAACTCCACTTTCTTGAGGTATCCATCCATCTTTTCCAACAGCGGTATCAGAGCAAGTTAAGGTAAATTGGGAGAGGGTTTCCCTTCTTTCATTGAGAAATTAGAAAGGAATAATTACCCAGCATGGCCCTTGAGGATGAAGACCTATCTACAAGGAAGGAGTCTCTATGGATACATATCAGGAGATGCGGAGATGCACATATTCAAAAGCAAAGGTCAACCTACAGGAGAGGAGCTAGAAAGACTCAACTCATGGTGTGCCAAGGATGCTTAAGCAAGGTAATATCTACTTAACTCTATCTCTGATTTCCTTCTTCCTCACATTAGGAATTGTAAAACTTCTCAAGAGACTTGGGATACATTATCATCATATCTTTCTTCCAATACAACAGCTAAAAATCAATTGTAGATTGAGTTTACTCAAAGGAAGCAACCCAAGCAGAATGTTTCAGAGTATGTGAAAAAATTAAAGGATGTGGCTGATCAATTGGCAAGCATAGGAGAGGAGATTTAAGATGAGAAAATAGTGAGACAGATAATCAATGGCATCAAGGCAGATGATAAGTGAGAAGCTTTCACAACTGCTATGGACCTTTACATGGACATGCGAATCCTTGCTCTTGCCACTCTTATGGGACAACTCTTTACCCATGAACACAAGCTCAACAAAAATGGATAACCATCAAGAGGTAACAATTCTTCTGCCCTCTATACAGATAAAGGAAAGTCTAAAGATAAAGGAAAGAGCAAGAAAGTTGAAGAT
Source organism: Ceratopteris richardii (assembly GCA_020310875.1). Lineage (NCBI taxonomy): Eukaryota > Viridiplantae > Streptophyta > Polypodiopsida > Polypodiales > Pteridaceae > Ceratopteris > Ceratopteris richardii. Next base: position 100,153,872 of record CM035432.1, read on the forward strand.
GAAGGTACTACTTCTCAAGCTAACTATGCAGAGAGAGGTAGAAACTCAAGAGGAAGGGGTAGAAGAGGTAAGCAAGGTAGGGGGAGACCTTTCAACTCTTCCCCATGCAATATATGTGGACTATCTAACCACACAATAGATGAGTGCTATAGGAACTTCAAGAATTAGAGAGGAAGAGGATTTCAAAGAGGTGGCTACTCACAATCAAGAGGAAGATTCAACCATAATCAAGGTTACAACCATGGCTACAACATCAATTACAAGAACAATTGTAAAGAAGGATAGAAATCAAGAAAAGACTTCAACAGTTATACAGAGGATCAAGAGGATTGTCTTCTCATTATGAACATTAATTCAAAACAAGGTATGAATGATGATCACCTCTTCTATATTGACTCAGGTTGTTCAAACATGTCAGTGGTCAAGGTAGGAAATGTCAAAACTTCTGATGGGAACATGAATCTGGTGAGCAGAGTTCTTTATGTACCTACTATCACAAAAAAATATGATGAGTGTTGGATATATAGTTGAAAAGGGTTTGTAGGTTAGGTTCAATAAATAGGGAGCTTTTGTGGAGGAAGCCCAACAAGGATTCAGAAGGATTGCAAAGGGAGAGAAAATAGGAAGATTATTTACATTTGAGCTTGAGGACACTACAAGCATTGCACTTTATAATTACAAGGATCAAACCTTGTCTGAGTTAGAGATTTGGCACAAAAGATTAGGGCACATTGGTGAGAGAACCTTGAAGCAGATATGTAGAGATCAATGTGTGCCTGGGATACCTAATGTATCCAAGAAACATATCATCTATAAATATGGTTCTTGTCAGTTTGGTAAATCACACATGTTACCCTTTACAAGAAAGGCTATATGCATGAGGATTACTTGGAACTTGTCCACACAGATGTGTGGGGACCAAGCAAGGATCCTTCAATTTCAGGCTCAAGGTACTATGTGTCATTCATTGATGATCTTAATAGGTGGACTATCTTGTATTTCATGAAACGTAAAGATGAAGTATTCAGTTATTTCATGAAGTATCTTGCACGTGGAAAATCAAATAGGGAAAAGCCTAAAGAGGATAAGGTCAGATGGAGGAGCTGAGTACTTCTCCAATGAATTTAATGCATTCTTGTAGGATAGAGGTATCAATAGGGGGATTACTACCAGCTATACCCATGAGCAAAATGGGGTAGAAGAGAGGAGGAATAGATTGATTGTGGAAGGAGCTTGATCAATGCTTAATGAAAAGAAATTGCCTGATTATTTGTGGGCAGAGTGTGTTTCTACTGCCACTGATCTTATTAATAGGTTACCCTCTAAATGACTTGATGGGATGATCCCATATGAGGCATAGCATGGTAGGAGACCATCACTTGAACATTGCAGAATATTTGGTTGTGATGCTTATGTGCATGTCCCATCTCAAATAAGAGGTAAGTTAGACCCTAAGGCAAAGTAATGCATCTTCATAGGGTATGGTTTAAATAAAAAAGGATACAGGTTTTATAATCCATGCAACAAAGGATTTATGGTCAGTAGCGATGTTGTGTTTGATGAGAATGATTCTTGTTTTGAAAGTGAATGCAGGAAGGTCAAGTTACCATATGACTTGGAAGAAGAATTTCCAAGCCTCACCAAGGGGGAGCCAAGCACAATTGAAGACATCAAATCAGATGATGAGGACACCATCAAATTGGAAGAGTTCAAAGCATGGAAATCAAAAGGCAAGGCCAAGACAAAGAGGTTGGAGGACATACATGAATCATCCAACCAAGCCATAAGGAGATCACAAAGAGAGATTAAGAAGCCAATTAGATATGGGTATGATACTTCATTAGTTACTAAGCATTCCATTTCTCTTGCTAAGGATTCATCACTTGAAGAACCTTCTTCATATGAAGAAACAAGTACCAAAGCAGGATGGAAGGAGGCTACGGATGAAGAAAAAGTACTCCAAGAGAATGACCCTTGGGACCTAGTGCCCAAGAAAGCATCAATTAAGGTAATTGGTTCTAGATGGATTTACAAAATCAAAAGGAACTCAGATGGATCCATAAACATGTATAAAGCTAGACTTATGGCTAAGGGTTTTACACAAACCCAAGGAGTAGCTTATGAAGAGACTGTTTCACCTGTGGCTAAGATGCCAACCATCAAGGTGATGATAAGTGTAGCTGCATCTAGAAATTGGAATACATATCAAATAGATGTGAAAAATTCTTTTTTCAATGGCTAGATTTTAGAGGAGGTTCACATGGCTCAACCTTTTGGCTATGAAGACCCAAGTGCAAATTAAACAAAACTCTTTATGGTTTGAAGCAGACACCAAGGGCATGGAACCATAAGTTAACTAGATATTTTCAAGAACAAGGATTCATCATGAGCAAGGCACATTCTTCTTTGTTTGTCAGGAGGAGTAATTTAGAAATGATATATTTATGTGTGTATGTTGATGGCATCATTCTTACAGGAAGTGATGCCAATGGCATCAAACAAACGAAGTAAAAGATGTAGGAGTTCAGAATTAGTAACATAGGGTTTCTAAAGTATTTTCTTGGACTTGAGTTAGTCTACACTAACTCTAGAATCTACATCACTCAAAGGAAATATGTGCAGGACATGTTGAAGAAGTTCCACTTGGAGAATGCAAAAGTAGATAGCACCGCTATGGAGGTAAATCATAAATTGAGTGCTCATGAAGGTGATTTGCTTGAAGACATTGCAGGATACCAACACATAGTTGGAAGTCTTAACTATGCAACACTAAGCAGGCATTAGGGGAAAAAGTGAGCCCTAGATAGGTCTTGTAAGGATCCCTAATTTTTAGGGATTAAAATTGATTTTTTTGGGATTAAGGGGAAACTCCAAACCACTAGTGGTATTTTCAAGCTTTGCAGTTCCACTAAACCATAGCCGTTTGATGCTTAAGATCGATGGCTCAAGTGCAAATTCACTGCGGAAGAATTCTAATCATGGCTGCTTCGTGGTAGGAGGGACCCGTAGTTTGCAAGTGTTCTGCAAAGATCTAGGCCCTTGGATCTTTTTTAGATCTAAACGGCAGCCACATTTGGGGCTGAGCAAGGCTTCTACACATACTCCTGTCATTCGATCATCTTTAGATCCAAGGAGCACCCGCATTGGGGGTTGAGCCTCATTGGGAAGCTGTGAGAGGTGTCAGATTGTCCTCAGATCTAAGTCAGGAGATGAAGATCTGTTAGAACCGAATGAGCCATCTTCTGTCATCTGTCCGATCAACCTCTAATCCAAGAGTGTAGGAAAAATGGTGCCTTTTCAAAGTGGGCCAACCTCAACCATTAGATGAGAGCCTTGATCCAAGGGCTAGAAAGAAAAGGCGCCTTTTTCTAGTGGATATCCACACCTACCACACGGTTCAAGATTCATTCAAAGGCTAGGATTGCATCCCTCCTTGACTTTTGCAAAAGGACCTAAGCCCTTGGATCTTCTAGGCCATCCAACGATGGATAAGCATTCTAAAGGTCTTCAAAACCACTCATGCTAGTAGAAACCACAAATTGGGGCTATTTGCAAGGTTTTGACTAAGAAAAAACCATGGAAGCCTATGCCTAGTCTAGTGGATTAAGAAACTAGACTGTGTCCACTGCTCTTCTCTCATTGGTGGATCACTAATCAGCCCTGACGGTTCATTTTTCCCCCTAATGGATTGATATATGCTATGGAGTAAGTGTTTTAAGTCAATTCATGCATAAATCTAGAGCACCTCACTTCGAAGCTGCTAAAAGAATTTTGAAGTATCTCAAAGGTACTCAAAACCAAGGTCTTTACTTCCCATACACATTAGATTTGGACATTAAGTTATACTCAGATGCACATTGGGCACGTTGTAAGGATGATAAAAGAAGTACTTATGGATACTTGTCTTTTGTAGGAGATAAACCTATTTTATAGTCTTCAACGAAGCAACCAAGTGTTGCTCTATCTTCAAAAGAGGCTGAATACAGGGGATTAGCAAATGCTACACAAGAAGCTATTTGGATTAGATTGTTCTACTCAGATTTGAGACTTCACACTCATTCACCTATGATCTTTGGTAATAACACAAGTTCTTTGCATCTTGCAACCAATCCCATTTATCATGCATGAGCCAAGCATATAGAAGTACACTATCATTATGTTAGAGAGAAACTTATGAGCGAAGAGATTCAATTGGCATATGTATCTACAAACATGCAATGTGCAAATTCGTTAACCAAAGCACTTGATGGTACTAAACATTGCTGGTTTAAAATCATGATTGGATTGCAGGACATGCAGGAAGATTCATGAAGAAATGCAGGCCAAGATGTTTGGCTTCAGGGGGAGCTGTTGGTGCAAATGTCCAAGCCTTCACATTTGGCTGAGCTTGGAGGATTATATGTGAAAGTACTTGATGGACCATATGAACCATAGCTTGTAACTCTTTTGATCATTCACAATTGTAAAATGTTTTAACCTTGAGAGAATATTGTAAAAGCAAAAATCTCGTGGAGTTAGGAGAAGTATAAGCTACAAGTTTTTCATGAGAGAATATCTTCTCAATTGGAGGAATCATGTTTAGGTGGAACCAAGTTTGAATTCAAATTCAAACTTGGAGGAAAACTACTTATAAAAGGACTAGTAAGAAAGTCACTAGGTATGTGCCTCATTGAGAGCTCCTCCATTGATTATCTGCTGGATTAGATTAGGTTACACTATAGACTACTCATTGCACCATCATTGGGCATCATTACAATGCCAATGATCTTGTATAATCATTACATATACCTCATTGATCATCTCTGTCTACTTCTGTGCTATGACTTCTCAGAACAATGAACTTTGTTTGATCATATCTCAGAGATTTCTCAACCATTTTCAATGATCTATAACTTGTATGAACCATCTTGAAGTCTACTTGCTATTACCAAAATTTAAAATCTTTTTCTTCAAAGATTTGGGAGAATTCACCTTTGAACTACTCACTAGTCATCTACTGTTCAATTCCTAAAATATCGGGGGTAAGTGTTGGATTGCTAAAATCATTTCCTAGAGCATAGTTTATATTTTTTGATGATTCCACTTGTAATCATTAGATATCTAAGCTACTTTGATTCCCTCAAAAGGGATTTGATCAATTGTTATTGTATTGTGAGCAGTGAGCAAAAGAACCAGCAGGTGTCTAGACCAAAATAGCAAGTTTTGTGAGACTAGCTATTTGTGAAGTAGTATGTTTTGGTTAAATTGTTTCAAGCATCTTACTTTCTTGATGTCATTTGCAAGCTAAAAGGGCCTACTATCAAAATCTTAAGTGATTTAGGGCAGGTACAAAGTAGGTTTTAGTAGTACCACCTCACTTCCTTGAGGTATCCATCCATCTCTTCGAACAACTGCTTCATAGTACTAGATCGCTCGTAGTAGCACTTCCCCTGCTCTCACTCCTATCAGTTTCACTCCTGTCGTCAGATAAAGAATATTTTATAGGAGCGAATGTGATTGTTGAGACAAATTGTTTACCGTAATAGGAATGATCACAAATTGTTCCTCACCGGATATTGCAATGCTTTACTAGATTTCTTATATTAAATTTATAAATCCAATTTTAATTCATGTTTCAGGCAAATCTAACTCTGTTGCTGATATGCTTTCAAGAGCTAGGTATGATGAGAATGATGAAGCCAAGTTAGATACTAATACGATTAATTATGACTCTCAAGTATATGTATATGAAAAATTTAATACTGATGAATATGAAGGAGAGTGGCTAGATATTGGGAGGTATCTTAGTACTTTAATTAGATCACCTTCATGGTCTTCAAATAGATTTAGAAATATTAGAAAAAAAGCATTTAACTTTTTCTTAAAAGATGGGTTAACTTGGAGACATGCAAGGGGGAAGATTAAAATGCCACAAAGGGTACTAGGAACTAGGCATCTTCAGATGCAAGTCATGAAGAGCATGCATGATACTTTATGGGCTGGGCATAAGGGATTTGTAGCAACTTATGAAAAAATTAGAGAGGGTTATTGGTGGCCAGGTATTTATGTTAATGTAAAGAATTATGTCAATTCTTGTGATGTATGTCAAGTTCATTCATCAGTTAAGCATAGGGATCCACTGCACCCTACCTATCCACCATGTATACACTATAAGTGGGTAGTTGACTTAGTGACCATGCCCAAAGGTATAGATAGGATGAGATACATAGTTCTTGCTCGAGAAGATCTTACTAACCATGTTGAAGGCCGAGCTCTAAGATCAAAAACCACTTTCAATGTATGTAAATTTCTTCTTGAAGATTGTTTGGAATATTGGAGAGGGTTAAAGATTTTTCATCTTCTTGATCTTATACATATATTCAAGAATGTTTGCTTTTCATTATGGAAAAATCTTGTTGGATTAAAATACGCAATAGTGTCAAGAAATGATTTCAAGAATCAAAATTCAAAACCAAATTTATGACCAATTTATGAGTGAAATTGACAAGGAACAACCTATGAACTTGCTTCTTGGGTACTAAAAACAAAAGAGATTCAAACTATCATTATTGAGACTTAGTGGATTCACACAACTACATGATATGGAGAATCTTTCCAAAACATGTTTACTTTGGATGAGATGAGCTTATCTTGGTTAAAGATACATGATTGGCATAACACTTCATATTCTACCTTTTGGTTATCGATGGATATGCAAAAAAAGGGAGTACAAGAAGTGATCTATTACCTTGCATAACTCTTACAAGGTATCTATCATGATTTTATTTTTAATACATAAGATTATTTGATATCTTTTTATTAGATTTTAATTTCTTTATAGTTTAATTTATGATTGATAATAGGTGGACTACATCAACACAACTTGATAAAGATGCATTCCATCAGAAAGAAATGTGCAAGTAGGAGCGACTATTTCTAATTTAGAAAGAGCTTCCAACTTCATATTTTGATATTCAAGTTTTATTAATTGATCCATCTTGTGGATGAAATAGAGATTGTTGGAGTTGTAAGTGTTTGATGGATGTTTTGGGGCCAACAATTTCTGCGCATATTAAAAGGTTATGTGCAAAAAAGAGCAAAGCTAGAAGGATCCATGGCAGAGACATGTTTGCTTGAGGATCAGATTTACTATGTTAGTGAATATCTTGAAAGAGTTAATCAAGAATCTCCACGTACATGGACTAAGGAGTCTTCTTCAAAATGGAAACATGAGCTATTATCTGGTAAGGGAGTTCCATTTCAATTTACAATGCAAGAAAAAGTAGATATTTATACTTTTATTGCATATAATAGAAAATGCATGCAAGCATTCGTTAGTAAGTATGAACAAGAAATAAAATCTTTGAAGTAGAATATAGAGAAACTAAATATATAGAAGTAATCTTGATAGTAATGAGAATATAGATATATCATCTTTCATGGATTTTGTATATACTTGTATGCAACAAGCTAATGCAAATAATGAGCCAATATTAGATGAGTAGAGAAATTTGATGATAGTTTGTTAAATAAAGATGATTCTTTTCAATAATTTTTTTTTCTTGCACATATATATATATATATTTTCTCTTCATATAATTTATTCATTGTTGCAGGTTCAAATGTACACAAATATGTAGGCTCATAGACAACATATTAGAATCAAAGTTTATGATTCTTTGCATAAAATAGAGGATTCTAGCACTACTCCTTCTTTCAAGAAATTGCCACATGCTAGTTCAAAAAATAGAAACCTTATAGAAAGTGAAATTGGCTATGTGGGGACCATTGTGGTATCTAAAAAATATCATTTCATATCTTTAACACTAGTTTGGTACCAAAATAGGACACTTAAGTGTCCTTTTTTGACAATTTTCCAAAAACATCACACACCTTCTACCAAAGGGATTTTGAGAACATCCTTTAACACACATATTAAATATAATTCAAAGGATAATGCAAAATTATAAAACATAATAAATCATGTTTTGTGTTCATGTAAATAGCCTCTCAAGATGCTATGGTAGTGAACAGGATGCAAATTCCTAACCAAATGTATTTTTATCAAAAGAAAAAAAGTCATCATATGAAAGAAAAAATTATACACATTCCTTGAAACATAGATCACATAGTATGAATCTCAAACTCACGTAGAAAAATCATTTCAATTCAAATAAAATCAATTATTTTGACTTTGTACACCAAACACAACAACTAGTTCTAAACATGGTTCAAACAAACTTATAGAAATCCATAGAGGTGTACAAATATGCCAACAATCAAACAAGTTATGAAGACAAAAACCAAGGTATACACATATAAAATCAACTGCTATGACTCTTGTCATCCAAAACAAAAAACTAAAGCCTACATATATGACTCAAAAGAATTTATGGACATCATCCAAGTTGTACATATTCAAGTTACCAAGAAGAAAATGTGTGACATAACAAACCAAAGCTTACATATATGAGGCTAAATAGTTTATTGAAATCCACGAAAATTTTCATGTCTTTGGACACAACCAAGAATCTTCTATTTTGTGGGCATCAATTAAATTCTACAAACACAATCACGAATAGTTTGTGGGCACATAACAAATCATGTAAAATTATGGAGAAGATCTAGTTTCTTCACATGAAGCAAGAAAATAAGACATCAAACAATGTGGCATCAATTAAATTCTACAAACACAATCATGAATAGTTTGTGGGCACATAACAAAGCATGTAAAATTATGGAGAAGATCTAGTTTCTTCACATGAAGCAAGAAAATAAGACATCAAACAATGTGTACACGTAACATAACTACCAATGTGTGAAAATCAACCAAGTTTCTCAGATCTATGTACACCAAAAAAAGTAGATATATGTGTGGACACCAACCAGTATATCCACATACAAATATTAACATCCACTTGAAATAATTCCAAATTACAAACATTTAGCTTGATATCCAAGAAAATAAACTAGTTCCTACCAAGAAATAAGAGTCACGTATATATAGGATCAAAAGAATATATAGTTTTGACATATTTAGTAAAAATAATTTTTTCATAGTTATTATATGCATAAACAACAATCCTTTGCACACATCAACACATACTAAAAATAATACTCAAAAGTCTGATATAATCTTCCACATCATAAAATGATAAGCATCAATTGAAAACATTTCATTATTTCCACCATGGATGCCATCTTCTTTTTGTCAAATGAAATATGTATGCCAATTTTTTTCATTCTTATCACAATCACCATTGTTGATCACATATTATTCAAAAAGATTAAGAATGAAACATGGCATGAAAGCATACTTTGGAAGGTTTAATACTTGGAATAGCATTTAAATAATGATTATGTTTCATCATAATTTTTTATTCCACCTTTGGAGCTATGTTCTTTTCATGAACATAGAAATATATGCTTTGCCAATTCAACATGAAAGTCAACACCAAATGCAATGGCTACCAGCTCAAAGCGGAGGCTTCCTAACTTTGAATAAATATATGCATTCATTAGCATGAAGGTTATCCATATATAACTTGCAAATTCTCTGCAATCCCACTTACATAGAAATTATAGTGAGCAGTTCTTTAAAAGGTGCGATAAATGGTAGTGCTCTAGAAAAGAAAAGTTTTGAGTCAATGTTTATCACTTATGGAAGTGTTCAACCTTCTCCAAAGATCCCTAGACACTTGCTTTACACTGCCAAATTCCATGAATAGCTTTCCATTTCCTAAAACATACCCAATTTGTCAAAATGTTTAAATTGTGTTATTTTTTTAGTTATGCTAAAAGTTGAGTTTTTAAAAATTCCCATTTTCTTCTTCATTTAATAACCCATGTGAAGTTGTAAAATGTTAAAGATTATATTTTTCTCTAAAATTACATGATGTGGGCTATTTAATCCAGGTGAGTATGCCATCAACACCTCAAGGATGTCATCAAGAAAAATCAATAAATTTGGTGTAAAATCAGGACACTTAAGTGTCCCATGATATTCAAGCATCCTAGTACAGAACTAATGTTAAACAATGAAACAAATTTTATATGTTTCATAATACAAATTATTACTCTTTTAAAGCACAGAATAATGAAGTTCTATTATTTGTATTTTGATAGAACATTGGTTGGTTTTGACCCAAGTATAAAGATAATAACTTCATATTGAGAAAGGGAATTATCTGGATTCTAGGAAATTCATTCTTCTAAAAGAAATTGATTTACAAAAGAACCATGTATTCTTCCTATGCATATTGAATAAGAATTTTTTTATAAGAACCTTGATGCTCATCCTTGGTGGCAAGTCATTCATGTTCAACTAGAGTTTGATCATTATTTGATAATTTACTATTAGAGAAATCAAAGAAATACAAATTGATTCATCATTATATTGATTTATCGAGATTTGGAAGAGAAATTAAAATCATTCTACATAACAACCATAATAATGTGCTTCATGAGAATGATAATACTCTATGTGCTAATTCTATAGATGATGAGGAGGAAGTATCCAAAATCAATGTTAGTTCATCAAGAGATGATGTCATTTATGAGAACACAGATTTAACAATAAAGGAAATGATAGAAATCAATAAAGATAATGAAAATGAGACTATATTGATGTTTTACTACAATGATGGTAATAATTAAAATACATGACACAATCAGATAATAGATTCCCATGTATTCAATTGGAATATGAAGTGAAGCCTAGCGTAGAGATGGAACATATTTTGGTAGGTTAAAACATGAGACTCTAGGGTATGCTGAAAGTTTTATATATTGCTTTATTTTGAAGAACAAAACTCTCTTCCAAAGAGGGATGAACATTATAACATAAACTCTATGATTTGAATGTCCGATTGCTCTAACAGATCTGAAATTGAACATTACTTGGTCGATCATGTGAATGATGATAAATCTTGAGACTAGGCTTACATTTTTCCCAGGGAACTCTAGAGCTGTCTAATTGGAGTTAACATGAGTTAACTTGAATGTATAGATACATAACGCGAGTGGCAATTACATGTACGATAGTGCACCAAAAGTAAATGGCACACTTTCTCCTACATTCTATGTAGGATTTTCAAGCCTAAGATGACAAGTAGTCCATACATTTATGATGCCTAGAAATGCATATCAAGTTATCAACAACAAAGTTAAATGGTGTTTTGAATCATTTGAATGAGCGTCAAATACTAGATTTCTCTCTATTGAATTGGAATATGAAGTGAATTCCACCATAGAGATGAACACATGTTCTTTTAGGTTACAACATGAACTCAAGTATGCACCTATAGTTTTGTATATAACTTTATTTTATAAGACAAAAAATCTAAACCATGTGTGAATGCATGTGTATGTGCATGTGTATATGTATGAACATGCATGTGTGTGATATATGTCTACATATAAGGATGTGTGTTCGATATATACACATGCGTATGCTTATATATATATATATATATATATATATATATATATATATATATATATATATATATATATATATATATATATATATATATATATATATATATATATGCATCTGTTAGTATGCATATGTGTGTGCTCCATGTGTATGTACATGTGTGCATGTGTGTGATATATGCATGCATGTGTGTATAAGCATGTGTATATGTGTGTGAAGTGTATGTAGTTGCATGTGTGTTTGATATATGTGCATATGGGCATGCATTTACAAACATTTATGCATATATACGTATGCATGTGTGTTTAATGTGTATATATCTACATGTGTTTTTGATATATGTATGTTTTTCCTCATGATGTGTATGTATGTATATGTATTATGATCCTTGTTGATTCTGATAGCTATATATAGAGGCATAATCTTGATAGGAGAGTCATTTCTCTAGTAGGTGGTGGTCCTAAAAGTTTCCTTCATTACAATTTTCCTATATATTTGTATATATGTATATGCATGTACACACAAAGACACTCACACACACACACACACACACACACACACACACACATATATATATATATATATATATATATATATATATATATATATATATATATATATATATATATATATATATATATATATATATATATATATATATATATATATATATATATATATATACATATGCATATACATAATGTTGGAACATCAAGCTTACGCTATGCTTGAGGTGGATTTTTTATACTTCATCAAACCATCATGTGGAATGTACGAAAGATATCCCTTGAAAGCTTTCTTCGCTGATATCTGATTCTACGGTATTTTCTAAAGGAGTTTTTATGGATAATTTACCAATGTAAGGCCTAGAGCTTTACACTTGTAAAATGAGAAAAGGAGAGCTCAAATTCCATGAGTTTTAGGTGATAGGTTTCCCTCAATGATTCAAAAGTTTAATAGACACAACTATGCTACTTGGAAAATTAGAATGGAGGCCTATTTGCAAGGTAAAAGTATTTATGGAAGTGTATTAGGTGATGAACCTATGGCAACTCCAAGATAAAAAAGAGGACCTACAAAAGAGGAGATAGATAAAATCATACTAGGGTGTGTTATGGATGCTCAAGCAAGGTCATACATACTAAAATCTATCTCTGATTTTCTATTACCACATATTAGAGGATGCAAGTTTTTAGTCTCAACTGAAGCAAGCCATTTTCTGAACGTAGGGAATACCTCATTCTTCGATTTGATAGGATAAACCCAAACTTTTCTAGTAGCATCATCTATGAAAGTGACAAAGTAAAGAGAACCACCTAAGGACCTAGTGGGCAAAGGACCACACACATCTGTGTGAACGAGATCTAAAGGTTGAATTCAAGATTCAATGTGCGTTCTATGCACATTTCTGGTTTGCTTTCCATATTGACAATGCTCACAAAATGAAAAATCGGAGAAAGATAAAACATGTAAGTAGCCTAAACGAGAAAGATTTTTCATTCCACTATGGGATATATGGTCCAAACAACCATGCCAAATACATGCCATAGGCTGTTCAGTAATAGTTAACAAGTGTTATTTATGTGATACAAATAAAGGATAAAGTGAGATAACTTTGCTTCCTTTTGCAATAACCATATTGCCATTTGATATGCAAAAGGACTGAGCATAGAAGACCACCTTGTAACCAAGGTCATCAAGTTGACCAACTGACATCAAACCACGTGATAACTGAGGTACATGGCATACATTATGCATAGTAAATTTTGAACCATCAATGAATTGCACAACCACATCTCCAATCCCCACAACATGACATTGGTAAGAGTCACCAAGTCTCATGGTACCAAGAGACTTTGCTGCATAATTAGCGAACCATTCTCTATGTGGTGTCACATGGAAAGAAGCACCAAAATCTAACAGCCAGGTGTGGGAAAGAGAATCAGCGATTAAAGCCTCAGTTGTTACAGTACTATCAAGTGCCAACACATCAGCATCATTAGAAATAACATTAATTTCTTCAATCTTCACAATCGAAGTAGATGATGCAGGTAACTGTTTAACATGCCCATCAACATTCTGTCCTTTACTTTTAGCATTCTTTAATGCATAACAGTCTTTCTTCATGTGTCCTTTCTTATGACAATAGTGGCATTTGATACCCCTCTTCCTTGATCTACTTTTGCTCTTATTCCGTTGACCATTCTTTTCCTTGTTATTGCTCGTGCCACGTTGTTGATTCTTTCCTTGGTAAGAATCACGAACATTATATGCATCTCCACTTTGAGTGCCAACCATAGATTTTCTGTGAATCTCCTCACTCAAGAGCGCTCCACATACGTCATCATAGACGAGTTTACCACAAGGTGCACTATTGCTAATAGCTGTGCAGAACCCATGATGATGACAAGCTGCATAACAACAATACTGCTTTCATTTCATTATGCATATCCATTTTCTAAGCCTGTAACTGAGAGAATATAGCACCAAGATCATTCAAATGAGTAGCAACACTATTTCTGTCCTTCATACGAAGGTCATATAATTTTCTCATCAGATAGACTTTATTTAATGCCGTCTCTTTTTCATGTGTATTGCATAACTTCTTCCAAAGCTCCTCTACACTTTCACAGTCTAGTACTGTGAAGTAAACATAATCTACCAGGTGCAAGAGAATGGTAGACCTGGCCATTTCATCATGTTCATCCATGTCAGGAGGCTTCTTTGAAATTCCATTTACTGGCTTCCACTGCCTCCTTTGAATCAGCACATCTTTAATCTGATTCTTCCATAGAGCAAAGTTTGTTCCATCAAATTTTCGGATCCCAAAATGGTCTTTGCCCTGCGAGTTATAGCTCCTCCTCGGAACACTAGCACTAGATCCTGATCCAACGGATGTGCCTGAGACCTCTGATACCATGATGGTAGAGAACTGAATAGAATGATAATGGAGCTAGAAGAGTCCGAAAACCAACGAATAAGTGTATCAAGGAGTAAATCGACCACTATATAGTGTACCAAAAATCTAGAAAAATTTTCCAGAGCATCCTCTGCAAAATGAGCGTGACCAGTGTCAAAATATCATAAAACTACGAGTACTGACATTTTTTCCTGCATAGTGAATCATTGACTCCACTGCATATAACCAGTTACCCAATAGAAGCCAACTAGGCTTATCGAGCACCTATGAACAACTATCATACATCTCCTATGGCAAGGCTGGGTAAATCTTCCACCTGCATCACTGAAGAGACCCCAACATCTGGGTGTCTCCCAGTTAAGAAAACCTCACCACCACCCTCTTTATCAAACGTAAAAGGCTTTATGCAAAGAACGTAACCGCTATATCAATGACCACATGGATGTACATAAGCCGTATCCACAAAAGCATACATGGTGTGTATGTGCTCAGTATATGCAGTAAAATGACACTAAAGGTTGAATACACAGCCCAAAAACTAGCCAATAACACTTGCAAGTTTCTATGAACTTTGATGTTTTAGGCTCAAAAAACCTTCATAAATTTGCAGCAACTGCTCCCACCAGAATTGAACCCTTTCAAGAAACCTGTAGTTTTACGAGTGTGGCTGAAAACACAGCCCCAAAGGTTGATATTTATTGTTGGAGAAGTACAAAGAACACTCTTCTTGATGTTCTTGGACTTGTGTGAAGAGAACTATGTGCGAAAGTACTCCAAAATGGCTCCAAAAGACACCCAAAAATGCTTCAAAAATAGGCTTTGAAAGTAAAGAATGAAGCTTTGGGGGACCAAAACATGTTTAAGGTAATGTCAACCTTAGTCTTTCCCCTTCTTTAGACACCACAAGAGTGTAGCTTAGTGGCAAGAGATTGCCATGGTTAAGTGAGCTCCGGGGGGAACAGTACTAGGATGGGTGACCTCCCGGGAAGTACCGGGAACCTCTATATTCCTTGATCATCGAGGTCCTCCCTCGTGCGTAGCCAATGGTGCCAACGGTGACTTCGGTGACTCGGATGACAAGGTATGCCAAGGTCTATGCCTTGGTCGCCGCCTTGGTCATAAGCCTTGGAGAAAGCCTTAGGGGGGTTCGCTTCGCTCGCACAAAAGGAACAAAGCTTTTGCCTCGAACTACTATGATACAAGTGAAGTATTTATATAGTGATGCACCACGGTGCGCTCTCCTTTGCGTGAGTTGCAGAACGATACGCTCGGAGTTGAAAATCAAGATCCTTAGGCTGCACACAGTACTCCGCATAGAAGCTCCAGAATACACAGAAAACATAGTACACAGGGAGCACGAAGATAGACTTCTTAGGTCTTACAAATGCAGTCGAACTTACAGTCTGTGACTGACCAGGCCACTATATGTTTTATTAAAGAACATATACAAAGAAGTGTCCATTGGCTATTTGGCCTTTCACATGGACACTAATGATAACAGAATGTGTCCAACCCCTCCTTATATAGGTTTTCCAAGGGCCACTACGAATTGATGATGTCATCGATGATATCATCAATTCAAAGCATGGTCTCTAGATGTCAGAATTAAGCACGAAGACAATCGTTCTTAGGGTTTTGGCACGTTCTGGATGCAATGTAAGCATTGGTTTCTCCTAATTCTGAATTAATCATGAGATATAGGATTCACATGGAATCTGAGCTTCAAGATGGTTTCCTTTGTCCATGACAATATGGATTGAAGCAATATCCTAGAGCTTGGAATTTCAAATTCTTAACCTATCTACAAGACCAAGGTTTCAAGTCAAGCAACACAATCCCTTCTTTGTTCATCAAGAAGGATCACAATGAATTTATTTGAGTCTCTTCAATAACTAATGGAAACTCCAATAGCAATGAAAATTTGTAAGCCTATAGTAGACTTAGAGAACAAACTTTAGCAACTTAGATCATAAAAAAATATGCACTATATGCAGAGAAACCATCTCTGCAATCTGACTGAAAAATGTGAAAGGTATAGCAGTGAGAAGTAGACTCACAATGACATGAAGATATGGACTTGAATGATCATAGATTTGAAAGTATAATGATTGTAGAATACAAAAGACTTAAAAACACAAATGTGTGCCTTGAGTCCACACTCTAATATGGCATAAAGCTGAGCTGATCCACCTAAAGAGTGCGAATAATCTGCCAGGTATTTATAGGGAGTTTTGGAGCCAAGATTTGAATTTGAATCTTGCTCGCCTAAAAGTGATCTCCTAAATTTTAGAGATTGCTTGATTCTCCAACCACCAAATCATGAATTCGTGGCTTCTCTCTCTATTTTTGTCAAGTGGACTCAACCACTTTTAGATTCCTTTACTTTTACATCAAGTAAAGTCTTAAAACATTACAAGAGTGAGTTCTCACATGAGCTCGTGCATAGACTTCAATTCGAGACTTCTTCTAACTATTTTTGTGAGTCCCAAGCCAATACTTAGGCTTGTAGTTGATTTGTTCCAACAACTCCCCCTCAACCCAAGTATGCTTAAGGTCTCCAATCTTCAGGAATAACCTGCAATCCAATCATAGCCTTGAATTTGCAAAGCTTTGTACCATCCAATGCTTTGGTCAAAATATCTGCACATTGTTGATGAGTGGACACATATGATATCTGAATCTCTTTGCTTAGAAACTTTTCTCTTACATAGTGATAATGAACTCCAAGGTGTTTAGTCCTTGCATGAAAAATAGGATTAGCAGCTAAATGAATAGAAATGTTGTCAACAAAAATAGTAGGAGTTCCAAACTCCAATCCAAGACCTTTGAATAATGTCTTCATTCACATAGCTTCTTGTGTAGCTATGGCAAGCCTCTGTATTTAGCTTTAGTACAAGAAAGAGCAAGTGTGGGTTGCTTCTTGGATGACCATGAAATAAGATTTGAACTTGCAAAGGTAAGATAACCTGGAGTGCTCCTTCTATCTTCTTTGGAGCCAGCCTAATCTGCATCAGAAAATAGCTTCAAACCTAAATTAGATACATAAGGATAATAAAGTCCTTCATTTACGGTTCCTTTGAGATATTTGAGTATCCTCTTAGCAGCATCCATGTGTGATTTCCTTGGTGTGTGCATGAATTGACTTTGCACACTTACACTATACCATATATCTACCCTTGTCAATGTGGCATAGTTGAGACTACCCACAAGGCTTTGATATGATGTGATGTCCTCTATGAGTTAACCTTCATGTGAGCTGAATTTATGGTTGACCTCCATTGGAGTACCTGCAATTTTACAATCCTCCATCTTGAACTTTGCTAACATATCCTTGATATACTTCCATTGAGTGAGAAATAGACCATGATCTTTGTAAGCAACTTCCAATCCTAGGAAGTAGGTAAGTGAACCTATATCACTTATCTTGAATTCTTCTTTCATCTGATCTTTGATCTTCTTCATACCATCTGCATCATTTCCTGACAATATAATATCATCTACATATACATATAGGTAGAAGACCTTAGAGTTACTCTTTTTAATAAAGAGTAAAGGATCTGCCTTGCGTGGTTGAAAACCTTTGTCCTGCAAGAATGAAACAAGTCTGAAATTCCAAGCTCTTGGGGCTTGCTTGAGACCATACAATGCTTTGTTAAGTTTACACACATAATCATGATAAATGTGATTCTCGAAACTAGGTGGTTGTGCCATATATCCCTCTTCTATTATCCAACCATTCAAGAATGCATTCTTAATTACATCTAGTTGAAGTGTCTTCCAATTCTTGGAAGAGGCAATACTAAGCAAAACTCTAATAGTAGGCATCTTTGCCATAGGAGAGAAGCTCTCCTCATAATCAATTCCCTGAGTTTCTGCAAAGCCTTTTGCTACAAGCCTTGCCTACTTGTTTATGGAACCATCAGAATTCTTCTTGCGTTTATAGACCCATCTTGAGCCTATTACCTTCATAGATGAAGTCTTGGACACCAAATCCCAAGTGTTGTTTTCCTCAAGTGCTTCAATCTCTTCCTTCATTGCATGCTTCAATCTCTTCAAAGGATGATGGCTCCTCTTGATTTATGTCTTGCGCTATGTAAATAGAATGTTTAGTTATTAAGGAGGTGTCAAACCCATACCTTTTTGGTTGTTTTCGTTCCCTTATAGATCTTCTTAAGCCATGTTGTGATGATTCTACCTCATGTCCAAGTTCCTGCAATTTTGCTTTACCTTTAGACTTCCATGCTTTGATTTTTTCCATCTGAGTTTCCTCATCATCTTCTGAAGTATCTTGTTCTTCAATCTTTGGTTGATGTTCTCTGCCAAGCTTTGGAAAATCTTCTTCAAGGTCATATGGCAATTTGACCTTCCTGCATGAATCTTCATACCATGAATTGTTCTCATCAAAAACTACATCTCTACTTACCAAGAATCCTTCGTTGGTAGGGTTGTATAACATGTAACCCTTTTGATTGTTGTCATATCCAATGAATACACACCTTCCTACCTTTGGATCCATCTTGCCTCTAACCTGTGAAGGAACATGAGCAAAAGCAATACATCCAAAAATTTTACAATGATGTAAGCTAGGTCTTCTTCCATTCCAAGCCTCATATGGAGTCATCCCATCAAGGGATTTTGAAGGCAACCTGTTAATCAAGTAAGTGGCTGTAGATACAACCTCAGCCCATAGATAATTAGGCAAATGCTTTTCATTTAATATGCACCTTACAACTTCAACAATTGTCCTATTCCTCCTTTTTGCCACTCCATTTTGCTCAGGAGTGTATCTTGTAGTTACCTCTCTTGTGATTCCTGTCTCTTTCAGAAAAGAATCAAGTTCATGGGAGAAGTATTCTCCCCCTCCATCTGACCTTAGTCTTTTTAGTGATTTACCTGTTTGATTCTCCACAAGAGCCAAATATCTTTTGAAGCATGAAAAAACTTCATCTTTGTGTTTCATAAAGAATAGGATAGTCCATCTGTTGCAATCATCAATAAAGGGGGCATAATACCTTGATCGAGATATTGAAGCATCCTTGGTAGGTCCCCATACATCTGTATGAACCAAATCCAAGAGATCTCCATGCATATAACCTTTCTTCATGAATGGTAACCTATGAAACTTTCCAAATTGACATGCACTACACTTATAAATCATGTGTGTTTTGACAAGTTAGGGAGTCCAAGTACACTTTGGACCTTGCAAATTTGCTTTGATGATCTTTCACCAATATGTGCCAATCTCTTGTGCCATACCTCTAGTTCTGTGAGTGTTTAATTACCATAGTTGAAGAGAGCTATGTTCCTTGTTTCTTGCAACTCAAAAGTGAATAATCTATCTGTTTTTTCTCCCTTTGCTATTCTTCTGTACCCTTGGCTAGGGTCTTCCACATATGCTCCTCCTCTTGTGAACCTAACTTGCAATCCTTTTTCTACTATCTCGCCAACACTTATCAAATTCTTTGTAATGGTAGGAACATAGAGTACCTTACTAAGTAGGTTGATGTTTCCATCAGGTGCCTTGACATTTCCTATTTTCTCCATAGGATGTCTTGTGCCATCTCCTCTTTGTACCTCATGCTTGTTCCTTGGATCTTCTAAATCTGATAGGAGGGCCACATTTCCTACCACATTATTTAAACAACCTGAATCTATGTAAAAAACATGCTCATCAGATTTGCTTTGTGGCATAGCCATGTTCATGATTAATAATGAATCCTCTTTGTTTGAGTCTTCTGTGTAGTTATTGAAGTCTCTCCTTCCTTTGTAGCCTCCTTGATAGTTTGAATGATTGTAGTTGTTGTAGTTGCCATGATAATTGTTGAACCTTCCTCTTGAGTAGCCATAATTTCCTCTATTGTATCCTCTGCCTCTTTGATTCCTGGAATTCCTAAAGCAATTTTCAGTTGTATGATTAGTTAATCTACAAATAGAACATGGGTTGGAGTCTTGGGATCTCCCCCTCCCTTGTCTACCTCCTCTTCCTCTACCTCTACCATGTCTTCTTTTGCCTGCATAATTAGCTTGGTATGTTCCTGCTTCTTCATCCACTTTCTTTGACTTTCCTTTGTTTTCTATGGACTTGCTTTTATCAGTATATAAAGCTGAAGATTGGTTACCTTTAGAGCTTTCTCCATTCTTGATACGTTTTGCCTCTTGAGTGAGTAATTGTCCAATGAGTGTATTGAAATCAGGTACATGCATGTCCATGTACAAATCCATAGCTGTGGTGAATGCTTCCCACTTGTCATCTACCTTCAAGCCATTGATGAACTACCTTACAATTTGATCTTCATCTATTACCTCTCCAATGCTTCCAAATTGATCTGCTATGTCCTTGAGCTTTGTGAAAAAATCAGTCACATTTTGTTTGGGAGCTTTCTTGAGAGTTGTGAAATCCAGCCATAGTTCATGCTTCCTAGCTTTGGTACTTGAAGAGAAGAAGGCTTCAAGTGCATCCCACACTTCCTGAGATGTCTTACAACTTCTAATGTGAGGCAACAAGAAATCTGAGATAGAGTTGAGGAGATAAGACCTTGCAAGTGCATCCTTGGAGCACCATGTGCTCAATCTTTCTTGCTCTTCTGTGTTGGTTGACTTTTGTTCCTAAAATGTGGCATAACTTCATCTCCAACCACATAACCATATAAACTTCTACCTTGGAGATAAGCTTCCATCCTTAATGACCAAGCTGAGTAATTACCTCTATCCAATTTTTCAATTGATGAAGGAAATCCATCTACAATCTTTGCTCTGATACCACTGTGAAGAGATGGATAGATATGTGCTTGAAGATGAAGTGGTGCTGCAAAATACTTGATCTACACCAGCCAAATGAACTCTAGGCATATGTGATGGGCCTTTTTAGCTTGCGAATGTATGTGTTAGAAACCCTATGTAGCTTGGAAGATCAATCTCAAAAGGATAGATCAAATTAGATGAGCTGGAATTAATTCAGAGGTGAAAAACTTGCTATTTTGATTCATACACCTGCCTAGTGTTTTGAATAATTCTCTGAGCACAACAGCAATTAGCTTAATTCCTTTTCGGCGACTCTAAGTAACTTAGAGAGCTAAATTTCAAGAGTCATCTCATCAGAAATAGTGAATCACACAATGAGAATGAAGTTTAACAAGTTATGACATCATTCCGATTTTCATGGACTACAATAGTACTTAGACCAGGGAGCAGAAAAATGATCATAACTCAAGATTCAAATACTCAATGATTCTGAAATTTTGTATTCTGATACTAGAAATTATGATGAATCCAACAAGCTTTGAATCAATGAACTTGGTCAAGTACACATTGAGAAACAACTCTGACAGGATGAGTGAAAAAAATCGGGTACCTGACAGAGGAGTGAAAATGAACAGATAGGGTTGACTTCAAATGAACATAACTAAAGATTGAAAACTTCAATAGCAATGAAAATTTGTGACTTATAGTAGACTTAGAGAAAAAACGTTCGCAACTTAAATCGTCAAAAAATATGCACTATACGTGGAGAAACCATCTCTGTGATCTGACTGAAAAATGTGAAAGGTATAGCAGTGAACAGTAGACTCACAATGGCATGAAGATATGGACTTGAATGATCATAGATTTGAAAGTATAATGATTGTAGAATACAAAAGACATACAAATACAAATGTGTGCCTTGAGTCCACACTCTGATATGGCATAAAGCTTAGTTGATCCACGCCTAAAGAGTGCGACTAATTTGCCATGTATTTATAGGGAGTTTTGGAGCCAAGATTTGAATTTGAATCTTGCTCACCTACAAGTGATCTCCTAACTTTTAGAGATTGATTGGTTCTCCAACCACCAAATCATGAATTCCTAGCTTCTCTCTCTATTTTTGTCAAGTGGACTCAACCATTTTTAGATTCCTTTACTTTTTACATCAAGTAAATCCTAAAACATTACAAAAGTGAGTTCTCACATGAGCTCATGCATATACTTCGATTCAAGACTTCTTCTAACTATTTTTGTGATACTTAAGCCAATACTTAGACTTGTAGAGTATTTTTTGTAATTAAACAAGTCATCTAGATATATGCATATGTGGATAACTAGTCCTCCTTCCCCGTTGTGGTATAGGGAGGGATCTATGTCACTTGCCCTATATCCACATCTACACAAATATGCCACAAGCCTTTGCTTCCATGCCTAGGATCTTTTATTAAATGCATAAGTCGATGCCTGGCATCGACCTCCGGGCATAAGTTGATGCCTGGCATCGACCTGGTGCGATAAGTCGATGCCTAACATCGACCTCGTGGCATAAGTCGATATCACACTCCTTTGCATAGGTTTGTGAGCTCCAATGAATGCATCACAGTTGGCTATTATGATGAAGTAAGCAAAAGGAGAGTCAGGGAGCATTGCAATGAGACTGGGATCTCAAATATGCTCATGTTCCCAGCCGTTACCAAGAAACTTCATCATGTAGCTGGGGACAGGACATTGGTTAACCCCTATGAGAAGCCACAAAAGCTAATAATGAGATTGCTACAACTATTCTCCAATGATGATGATTGGGTCGTAGAACTTTTTTCGGGCACAGGTAATTTCAATTGTAACATTTCTCATTAGCCATGATGTTGATTGGCCTCTAAGTGGTTTTCTTTTGTTTCAGGAACGACTCTGGCTTGCTCCTTAAAGATGTTCAGGAACTGCATAGCTGTGGAGAAGGATGATGCTCAAGTGAGCTTCATAAGAATGAGAATCAATGGGCTGAATGAATGCCTAAATGAAGACCAAGAGGTTGGAAGGAAGCACATTGCAGACACGGAGAGATTCCAACCGGCTTCAAGGGAGCCTATTCCCCCACTTGCAGATGAACCGGGGGACATGGCTGACCTTGAAGAGCCAATCATGGAGCAAGAGAGGCAAGAGATGTGTTCTAGTGTTCTAGAGGATCCCATTATGCTTGAGCCTGAGGAAAGCTATGATCAGCTTCTATTGTAGATTCATATTATTCTTCTAAAACACATGAAAAGTAAAATCATTTTAATAGAAATATTATGCCGAGTTCTTCTTCCACTTTGTGTTAAGCTTGACTTATCTTGAGCATTTCTCTGATGAATGTGTGAATGTTTCTTAGTATAATTTTGTTGATTATAATCTTCTCTTGGGAATGCTTTTGTGATATTTATTTCATATGCTATGAATAAGTCCCAACATTCAATGAGGATCTTTACTATACAAAGGGGATAATCTTAATTGCCTTGTTAGAATGTTCCGACTTTTGCAACACATGTACTGCGATTTTCGAGTAGCTTTTAATCAGCTATAATCTATGCTTGTTGAGGTTCTAGATGTAATGAAGGAGTTTCCCCAATTCTTACTTGTACCTTCAAATCTAATCTCTTGTCAAAGATCATGATCTGGGATTCTTGATCGTGTTGAACAACTAGTTTTCAAGGCACCAAGTATTTTAACATATCTATCTTGACTACTTGGGATATGGGATCAAGCTTCTAGTCGATATTTACAAGCAAGAACAAGTGATGCTTTCTAGATATTGTAAAATGCCCACTTTATTGCTTGATATCATGGTCTTTAGGTAAAAAGGAATAGAGAACATGTCTTTGTTCTCCTTTGTTGTGACTCAGTGTTTATCACACATGCAAAAAATCCATTGGTTCATTACTTTGATAAAGGAATTTTCCTCATGCAAAACAAACCTAACTCGTACAATCAAGCACATAATTTTTAACATCCTTTATAGTCCATGCCATCAATACTTTATCCTTACCTAATTATATATGCCACATAATACTTTATAAACAATTAAAAGCATACTATACGTAACACTATTTATCCTTTCTCTTATTCTTTCCTTTTTAAATTTTATGAGGTACCTTAATCTTTCCTATAGCCTATCTCCATATTAGAACATGTTTTAGAAAGAAAATATATGCCTTATTTCATATGTTGCAAAAACGTTTCCTTTTGACCAAGTTAGGTTTCAAGAGATGATACCCAAGTAATTTCCTATCCCTTTCCATTCATCATTGTATCTGCTCTCAATAAAATGTCATCTCCATATTTTCCTTGCCTTGTGAATACACTCAAATCTCCTTTTCTTTCCTTCATTATGGTCTAGATTTTCATAAATTTCTCTTGATATCATATCAACCACAGAATAAGGCTTCCTTTGTATATGTATAAGTTGAGGATTAGTCGATTTAATATAGTTGTCCACCTCAACATTGTTGTATCAAGGATAGAGAAATCCATAATCATGCCAACAAGTGGCAAGTAATCTATCTCTAAAATTATCTTGGCCCCCAATAAAGTAGTCTTTGCTCATTTCCAAATAGATACAAAACCTTGTGGATCTCATTAAAGTAAGGCTAAATTCATAACCTTTCGTGTGAGACTTTTCCACAAGATCGAATTTCATAGCTATTACCTTCGTATTGTTCTAACCAATTGTCCATAAAATTCCTATGAAACCTATATTTATAGTCAAGATAATCATGGCTCCTTCATAGCCGTCAACTACTTTCATTAGACGTTCCTCAATTAAAACTTCATTTGATTTTTGCATGGTGTGGGTATGTTTTTGAGTCTAAGTAAATATTTTTTATTTGCAAAAGAATCAATTAAGATAATCAAGAACATATGATAAATGTGTTATGTTTATGGAAAAAGCTCCATACTTTGTTCATATAATTACATACTTCAAACGTCTTAGTGATTGCTTCTATATTGGATGTGTATGGCTTTCTACTGTAATCAGCACATTATTTCTCAACTATTAATGCTTCAATAACTTTGAACATCCTAGATAACTTTGACCATCCTAGATAACTTTCAACATCCTAGATGTGGTGTTGAGCCTTTTGCAGTGCTAACTTGGCAAAGTGGTGTAGAGGCGGTGAAGGAGTTATCAAATAGTGGATGCACAAGTAGTGCACAATGTGCATGTTGACAATTGTCTTTCAGATTAGTCTAAATACAAATTTTAAAGGTATTTTGAAAGGTTTTTTAAATATTTTTGAAGGTTTTGGAAGGTTTAATTGAACCCTTCGTTATGTGTACTTTTTAGAGAATTAAAGGTGAAAAGCGAAGAGGTATAGTAAAGTGCAAAGCCTTTGTGTGGCCATCTATTAAAGTTTAAGTTTCTATAAAGTCACTACAAGAAAAAAAAAGATATCATTGAAGGAGATATGAGATTCTCTTTGTGAAGAAAGTTTAAGGCAAAGAAAAAAAGAAAAACGACAAAGACATCATATGAAGAATAAATGATTTGGGAAATGTGTGCACCGAGGAGTGGGAAGGTTGGCTACTCAAACAAGGCTTAAATACACTAAGATCACCAAAGATTCACATGTGAATGAAATCAAAATCAAGTGAAAGGGCATATACAAAGGAGACAATAAGAAAAAAGAGTATATGATATGCATACACTACGTGGAAAGGGGATATCCAGAAACAAACATATACAAACTTAGATATAGAGTGTTGAAAGTGGAAAATTGAAAAGTATAAAAACAGTGAACTGTTTGAAGAGAACTCGAGAGTGATAAATTGTAAAGAGAGTATTATGTCATCTCTTCTATGTGTAGGAAAAATTTGTTTGAGCGGGAGATCAAGGTATGACCATAGTACTATTAAGGATGTGTTCAAGGACGGCAATAGAAGTGGCTAGTATTTCAACTTTATTGGAGGCTTCGCTTCAAGGGTAGAGAGGCAAAAGCCACTAGGCTATTAAAGAAGCAGTGTAGAGGCTCAGTATTTAAGCACTTGGAGTGCTTGGCTGTACATTTGTGTACTTTTTCTCCGAAAAGAATACACTAAGTGAGTATTTTGTCTTATTTTTGCAAAAAGAAGCTATTGTAATCTTCCACTTAATCATTTCCCTCGAGAAAATGTGGCATGCCTAGTGGGACAAGGCAGCTTGAGCATAGGGCAGTCGAAATTGTCAAGTGAGAAGAATGAAGTGTAGAAGGTGTTGACAGTACAACTTGAAGAGGTAACTTTTCTTCCTCCTTGGAACTAACCTTAAGACCACTAAAGAGGATGTATAGCTCATGATAGAAACTCAGCCACAAACTTTAGGAAAGTCTTTCAATGACTCAAGAAGGAACGTTACTCCTATCATCAATAGGGATATATGGTAACCCAACTTGGCTAAGAAACCTTACCATCTAGATTAAATACCAAATTCTCTTGCTTTATAGGATTAGCATTTCGCTCTACACCTTGGACATATGTGGAGATGCTCATAACCATTCCAAAAGAGAATGCAATCATTCGAATAAGCATGAATCTTAGATTGTAAAAGCTT